>OY998252.1:32795000-33367500 GCA_963922045.1 Persicaria maculosa | reverse complement strand
ATCAACTATTTGTTGGACAATTTCAGCTGGCAATACTAAGATGAGTTTATCCATACACCATTTACCATCGAGGATATATGGATCAACAAATTCATCTGGATTAATCCCGTCTTGATCTAAACACTGATTTTGTATCGCATGAATCGGTGACCACTTATTCTTCCAAAATTTAATAGTTTTACCATCCCTCACTGACCAAGCCAGTCCTTCCTTAAAAGGCTTGATTAGTTTTCTTAATTGTTGCCATTTCCATGATTCATTGCCTCTACCCTCAAATTCCAATAGATGAGTTGATTTTAAGTATTTATACTCAATGATTTTTACCCAAATATTGAAAGGTTCCGCTAAGATTTTCCACAAGATCTTCATTTACAATGATTCATTCATTTCTTTTGTCTTTCGAAGAACCATTCCTCCATTTGCTTTAGTCCTACATACTTTGTCCCATCCTATTGCGGTTTATATTTTAGATCTTTGTTCCAGAAGAAAGTTCTATTTATTTTATCTAAAGTTGAATGTATTGAGACCGGAAGCATAAAGCTTTGCATCGAGTATAGTGGTTTTGATGCCAAATTAGAATTGATTAGAACTGATATTCCATGTTGGGAAAGAGCATCTGCTTTCCATTTTGTCAGCTGATTCGTCATTTTTTCAATAATTTCCTCAAATGTTGTTTTATTTACTCTTCCATTTACTATAGGACAACCCCAGATACTTGTCAAGCTTAATCCATTTCAAAATGTTCATGCATCCTTCAATTACAGGAATACGCGAAGCAGGAATACCAGGAGAACATTGAAAAGCTGACTTATTGTAGTTATCTTTTTTCCCTAAGATTTGACAATAGTCATCAACTATAGTCGTCACCTTTTCA
Source organism: Persicaria maculosa (assembly GCA_963922045.1). Classification (NCBI taxonomy): domain Eukaryota; kingdom Viridiplantae; phylum Streptophyta; class Magnoliopsida; order Caryophyllales; family Polygonaceae; genus Persicaria; species Persicaria maculosa. The sequence continues at coordinate 33,366,626 of OY998252.1, read as the reverse complement.
CAAGCAGACATATTACCTTTTAAGAAAATAATAATATCATCGACAAATGCAAGGAAAGGAATTATGGGACCTGAATGACCGAAATGAAAACCAATACCCGACTGATCTAGATTGGATAGTTAATTTTATAGCCAACACCTCCGCACCAAGAATGAAAAGAAACGGAGATAGAGGGTTTCCTTGTCTAATACCCCGAGAGGATTTAAACACTTTTGTCGGGCCATTATTGACTAATACGGAAACAGAAACCGTAGTTACGCATTCCATGATTAGATTAATAAATTTTGGATCAAAACCAAATTTACTAAGAACCAATTCCATGAAACACCAATCAACCCGGTCATAAGCCTTTTCCATATCCAACTTTATAGCCAACCACCCCTCCAATCCCTTGCGGAATTTAAAGGAATGGAAGATCTCATGAGCGATAAGAATATTGTCTTGAATAGCTCTATTAGATACCAAAGCCCCCTAGAATGGATGAATCAGCTTTCCTATGACATTTTTAAGATGCACAGTTAGAATTTTAGATATTATTTTGTAGACAGTCGAGCACAAGCTAATGGGTCTGTAATCTATAGTTTTTCCTGGGTTGTCACATTTTGGTAGTAAAGTGATGAATGTGTGGTTTATTTGTCGAAGTAATTTCCCCGAATGAAAAAACGCGTTGACAACTTTTATAACATCAGATCCAATGATATCCCAGTAAGTTTTTATAGAATTCAATTGTCATGCCATCAGGGGCCTGGAGATTTATTCAATCATAATGTCCACACTGCCTCTTTTATTTCTCTATTTCTTGGCTTCTGACAAAGGAGTTTATTTTCCTCATTGGTTACAGATCGAGGAATTAAATCAAGATGACTACCAAGAAGACTCATGTTAATTTGTTCTTTAGAAAACCATTTCACGGAGTCATTTTTAATTTCTATGCGAATATTTTGCTCTCCTGTAATTGGTGTTTCTGAGCTAAAGATAATATTCCTTATAATTTTTCTATTTTTTCTACCAGATGCTACTATATGAAAATAAGTTGTGTTTGAATCAACTAGTTTTAAATGTTTAGATTTAGCCCTTTGAGACCAGTACTCTTTCTGGAATTGAAGAAGCTTGTCCTTCTTAATAATTAATTGTTTTTATTTGGATCTATCGCTAGCTACTAGAACAAGAGTAAGAAGTTGAGGTTTGACTATTGGCTAACTATTTTTCCACTAACTGTATTTGTCGAAAAATATTGCCGAAGGTATACCTATTCTATTCCTTGGCTTTTTATTACAAAATTTTGGTCTTATACATTAGCCTACACATAGCCGATGCATATTACACTTGATTCGCCATACTTGTTTGACAATATTCCAGAAATCCTTCCTCTAAAGCCACATATTCTCAAATTTGAAGGGTGGTGGTCTGAAGATATTTTCCAAGTTAAGATTTATAGAAATGGGACAATGACCCGAAGACGTAAAGGCTCCATTGAAAGTTACTAAGTCAGAAAATATTTCAAGAAATTCATGTTGAACATGAACCGGGTCAAGTTTTTCCAGAATGTTGTCATCCCCCTCTGCTTTTTTCCGCCAAGTGAACTGATTGCCTGAAGACGGGATCTCCATAAGAGAACATTGGTTATTAAATTGGTTTATTCTAGCAAACCTCGTATGGATGTTTGTTATTCCTCCCATGTTTTCACTACTATTATAGATTTCGTTCACGTCCTCTAACACTATACATGGAAGGGGCTCATTGACTATAACAGTCATAAGATCATTCGAAAAAGCATCTTTATCAGATGCATGGGGAGGACCATAGATAATGAAAATAATTCCGGTGAAAATTTTGTCGAAACAAGAGTATGTTACTCTGATGATTCTTGGCAATATTACATCCACCTCAATAGATTTGTTTAGAAGATGATTTTCGTTCCAAAGTAGTTCAAGGCCACCCGCTTTTCCATTTCTTGTAGACCACACAGATTTATTGAACCCACTAGTTTGCTAGATTTTTTATGGCGGTATTTTCTCCGTTCTAATTTCAGCTAAAGCTATTTATGAAATATGATCGTTAATACGCATAGATCTAAGGTCTGTCCAAAGGTTAGGCTTGCTAAGCCCTCTAATGTTCCAAAAGCATATTTTCATAACTTAACATCAAATTCTGTCATAAGTAAAAGATACACAACTTCTGGCAGAAGCCAACATTTCTTATTAGACATTTTGTCAAATAATCCTTGTTTCTCATTTTTTATCACCCTACAATTACACTCAACTAATGTGGTGTTGTCTTGAAATTGTTTTAATCTGCACTTTCACAATCAAAATAATCTTAATGTTAATTACAGAAAATTTGGAAAACCATATCGTGGAGAGAAGTCCGCACCTTCGAAATTTAACATTCATAACATACAACCAGTCCTTCCCAAATTGATCATTCATAACATACAACCAGCCCACATAAGAAATAGTCCAATCATACCACCAAGTTAATATATACATCCAACAATAATCCATCATAGTTCTACACCAAGTCAAAACATAGAAGTAAACATACCACACCAGGAGTCGGGGGAATAATGGATATGAGAGAAGTTGGACTGCACATTCATGAAATGTGAGTGGTAAAAAATGTTTTATCAACCAGTGAAGAAGATAAACATGATCAAGAAGAAAGGAGATGACCCCTTGGATAATAAAAAAATGGATGACACACCATCAAGAGAGCTTTGATAAAGACACATACATGAAGGAGAATAAGCATAAGCTTGAGTACAAAACCAGTATAATTGACATAGATGGATAATCAAAATACAGAAGATAGCAGATGAGCCACAAGATGACACCCCAACAAACCGGCCTATAAATAGATTTATAAAAAAAAAAAAATCTTTTCCATAGTGTTTGTTCGTTATACCCTTCAGCAAGGACGACACAACACTGGTTTTTTCTGAGATGTTCAAACACCACCTGAGTTCACATTTGGCAAGCTCTTTCTTCCTTGCCACCCTCAACTAAACACACATCAAGAGAGATGTTCCAGGAGTGACAAGGGGAGTAATCGAAGGGAAGAGATCCCAATTTGACTTGTCTTTGTGCTCCAAAAATACATCGTAACCCTTGGTGAAATGCAGAACAACCACATGATAAACCACTGCCGCGCCACCCTAATTTACATCATAAAGGTTTATAACAAGAAGCCACAACACACGGAAACTTTCCATACACAACGTTATGCACACTGATATCAAGACCAATAACCACACAAAGAAAAATAATAGGCCAATTTGAGTTCAAAGTATATACCAAAACAAACAAGGCATTGAATTCATTTGGATAATTCTTTTTTGTTTCATCTTTGCACTGGTGTTTCCTCTAGCGAAATTAATGTCAAGGGATTCCTTCTTACAATTTCTCCACTCCACGACATCATCGGAGAAAGAGAACTCCTCAGCCTCTTTGTTTTCGACAAGGTTTTGTTTGCCCCTTCGGGAGATGTTTGTAATATAACATCGCAAAATAGAATGATTTTTAGAATAAGGGGTAGACTAAAACTCAACAGATGTAAGTTTCCACACATACCTGATCTAAATTCAGATCTTCTTTACCAATACGGGATTGCCACTAAAAGCCGAGAACAGAAAGAGACAAAAGAACGCCACTATGTTCTCCAACACACGTCCTAGAGGCAAAATCAGCCAGTGCCTGTTGGTTACAAGTCTCCAAAACATCTTCTCGGATATCGATTTCTTTTTCTTTTTTCCATTATCGGAGAAGAGAAACTCCTTAGGGAGTTTAGAGCCCTCCAGCTGTGTCAAACACTTTCGAGGGATACTCCATGTGGAAACATGATCTTCTGTTCCCATAGATTTTTTCCTTTTGTCAATCTCAGAGGACACCATGATAAACACATTTAAACACATATGATTAGCCGTTTGAGAGATTATTAGAGGGGGGTAAGGTAAAAAGAAAGAAGAGGAGGTAGGACACAATCGATCCAGACTGCCACTCCAAAGAAGAAGAGAAAAAGAGAATAGAGAGAGATCGAGTGCGAACCACAAGGGATTTGGGGGTGACCACACACCAGTTTGTACGGGACGGATTTGGCCAAGGCGAAGGCCGGAGAGACCAAATTCGATCGATCCCCACCATCAGCATACTCAAAAGCCGCCCAACAATGATCAGAATAGGAGGAGAAGCTCTTAGGCTCATCAATCTGATAATCCCACCAATTAAGCAAATTAGGGGTAAGGGGAAAGGCATAGGCTTCACCACACAAGAAAGCCCCAAATTATTGACACACCTAACCCCTCCAAAGGCTTCACAAAAGTTCTTGCACCCATAGGCAAATAGGTCCGAGAAATCAAAGGAAGAAAGCGCTATCATTATTCAAGAGAAGATAGATCGAAATTTCAGACAAAGGCTTGTACATATTAGACTCAATCGATATAGGTTTTGGTTTCCATATGAGGGGGTTCTCAAAAAGAGAGTTTCTCTCTCTTGTTTTATCTCTCATTTGATTGATGTAGTTTTTAGTCTTTTTTTTTGGATTAGGTAATGATTCGGGTGAGAGTATTCTACCCGAAAGCATCCTAACAGATGAGGTCAAGTAGACCTGTATCATTTTATAAATTTGGTCCTGTGGTAGAGTAGCAAATATGTGCAACCCTATTTGCCACTCGATTACCAATATGGCAAATGTGGGAAATTCTTATATTTCTTACTCCTAGGAGAATAGTTTGTATGTTCGTCATTACTAGTGCTATTTCCCAAGGGCAGTTGGTGCGGGTATGTAGAAAGTCCGTAATTATTTTTGAATCTCCTTCGATAATTAGGTCGTTAATTTTTAGGTCGTTAATTTTTAGTTCCTTGGCCTTTTCCACCCCAAGTCTTAGCGCTAGTGCTTCCGCCATAATAGGTGAATGTCCTCCAATTACTTTACCACCAATACTAATGGGATTCCCATTCCAATCCCGGGTAATGTATCCAATAGAACTCTTTGAGTTCGATACTAATGGCATTTTCTTACTCCTAGGTAAATGTAGTTTTTAGTCTATGAATGGACTAACCTATAGTGAGTATATAAAATAAAATTTGAATTCAAGATAAATTTTTTCGTAACAAAATCTATGAAATGATTAAAAATTTAGTCTTTGTAGACAATTTAAATGAGTAAAATCTTACATGACATAATAAAATATTTTGCAGTTTTTTGAAATAGAATATATAAATTTAAGAAGTGTCATGTTTTACTGATCCACTATTCAATTGCGTTCTTGCCGACGAGGTGGAGAAACTCCATATAAACCATTCCGGAATGGCTCATTGGAAAGGACTTGTGGGAAGTACCCATAGATCTCCAGTTCGAACCTTGGAATGACCGCTCTTTATTTACCAAATCAAGGAGAAACTCCATATAAGAACTCAGTGGACCAATATTCATCATGTGTCTGAAGTGAGCCACAAACACTTTGTCCGGAACGTGGTTGGGTAAAAATTTTATCACATAACTCAAAAAAAAAATTGTCAAACATGACCTAAATTTTTTTTTTTTGACGTAAAACATGACCTAAATTGAGGTATGGAGGATCAGTTGGGCCAACCGCGGCCTCATTAATGAAGGGGCATTGACAAGTGCGGTGCGGCCACTGCGATCGAAATTACAGTACAATACAGCGTCTATTCCCAACTACTTTTTGATAAGCGTCTATATTCCCAACTACTGTTGTAACGTTCTGTTTTTTTTTGTTTGTTTGTTTTTTGTTTTTTTCAGTCTTTAATATAATTCAATCTCTTTAGGGAGTGACAAAGTTGCCAGTGAGGAATAATGCTATGTTTGTATGATGATTAACGGTGCGGATAAATACACTAAAAATCTTGCCCGTCATAAAGAACATGCAACTGTGCAAGATTGAAGTGACTTAATTAATTAGAAAAGAGTGCTAATTAATTAAAAAGTCTTGCATGTTGAAATGGACGTGCAATTAAAGAAGATGATTTGCGGTGTATCTAACAACACCCTATTTATTATAAATTATAATTATAATTAATGGCCGTGCAACAGACCCTAACTTTATCATTATGAGTAATTAACTTAGTTGCTAGTTTGTTTTGCTGGATTAATCGAACAACACAATAAGTAGATTCATAGAATAAATGACAGTCTTGTGTTGGGTGGTTGGTAGAGGATGATGGTAGAGGATAATGTTGGGATGTCTTGAATTGAATTTAGTTAGTTTAGATTCATATTTATTGATGAATCTAATAAATCTAATTTAGATAGAATTAGGCCTATTTATTTGTAACTTATTGATAAATTTATACGGAGTAGTTGCTAAGATTTTTTAACAGTCGAGATTTCGAAATAATTTAAATTAGATTTAAATCAAATGAACTTGGAATAGTATTTAGGGCAACTTCTGTATTGGTTTTTGGTTGTATTTGTTTCAGACGGTGTTCTTGTATGTCGATTTACTTAATTTTTGAGAATCATGCTTGTCTAATCTCCAAATATTATTCAATTAAAAAAAAGTATTTAGGGCAACTTCTCGTGTTATATATTAGCCTATCAAATATTTTTATTTATTTAGCGACTTATTTAAAATATATTTTTAATCAGTTATTTCAAAAAAAAATATTTAATTAGATACTAACTAATCCATTTTTTTAAATTTCTTTTCAAAAAAACATCTCCCGAATTTATTTCAAGAGCTCCATGAAATGCTTCTCTTCCAGGAGCTCACCATGAAGAAGGAGCCCTCGTTCGTGGAATCTCTAGCAACGACCCCAACGCAGGCCAAGTCCAACAAGAAAGGCAAAGGCTCTTTGACATCCATGTCTTGGCAGCCGCAACATCTGCCCAACCCACCCTCCCACTAGTATCCAAACTCACCCTCTACTGCCCTCAACCCTCACAAACCAGTACCACACCCCCACCGTATTTACCTACCAACCACCCACAAGCCAAGCCCTTTAAAGGGAGCTGCCAGTGGTGCCGCACCGTCAGCCATGTTCTCACCCATTGTCCAGCTTTCAAACAAGTCTTCCCGACTGCAACTCTCCCATCCTCCATCCGTTTTCCAGCCCAACCGCAAGCAAATATGGCGATGACCCACCCGTCCAACTCGTGGATCGTCGACAGCGGTGCTCCCAATCATGTTACCAATGACCTCAACAAGCTTGCTCTTCATTACCCATATCCAGGCCCTGATGAATTGTTCGTTGGCGACGGCTCAGGTTTTCATATCTCTCTCTCTCTGACATTCTTTAAAGGGCACTACAAGTTTAAGTCAACATCGAGTCCCAAACTCGATGTCGAGTCAACTTCTAGTCGACATCAAGGCTTTCAAGGAACTGAATTGGCGAGCGTTGACACACTTCCTCATGGTTTCGATATTGACCTATTCCACTACAACGAGAGGAAGTCTTGTAATTTATTTGTGAAGGTTGGAGACTGTTTTGATTTATATTTATATTTATTAGACTTGATTTCCATCTGATAACAAATTTTGGCGCCGTTGCCGGAGAAGCTATCAATCACGCCCTTTTTAGTTTCTTTTTACGCCCTTTTCTTTTTAGTTTTTGTTTTACACGTGTATGTGAGGCACTGAATGTCCATTAGAGCATATTACTACCTCCGTTTGGAAATATAAGTCCATGTACTTTTTGGCACGTTTTTAAGGAGTTAAAAATTATATAAAATAATATTTTTTATTAATTTTTTTACATAGCCTTATATATATATTACTAATAAGTATATAATAATGTAAAAAAATAATAAAAAATATTATTTTATATAGTTTTTAACTCCTTAAAAAACGTGTAAAAAGACCATTGACTTATAATTCCTAACGGAGGTAGTACTATATTGGCGCCGTTTCTTTTGAAGTAAGACCTTCTTTTATTTCTGAAATTAGGAGGAATCAATTTGAAGGAAAACCCAATGAATGTCATTTAGAGCATATTAATATATATCTAGATTTGTGCGAAACTATAGCTGATGGCCCTAATTTAGAATATTTGAAACTAAAGGCTTTTCGTTGGTCACTTACAGGAAAGACTTCACATTGGTTTGAGGGTGTGGCCCCACAATCCATTCGCACGTGGAGCGAACTCAAGGACTAGCTTGTCTCTTAACAAGTTCTTTCCTCTAGCCAAAACAGTGCAGCTCAGACAAAAGATTACAAGTTTTACAACTTTCAAGCAAAAGCCAAGGAAAACACTTGCAGAGATACGAGAGCTCTACAAACACCTGCTCAATTCTTGTCCTACGCATGGGAAAGCGCCATATATGATCTAGGAGATCATCTACAACTCTCTGGACGAACCTACAAAGGACCGGATCAACACCTATATCACTTATAGGTATCTTGAGTAAACACCACACCGTGCTTGGGATACCTTCAAGAGGTTAGCAAACTTCGACAACACTTATGGGAATCCTGAGGCTTCCGAAGCGAGGCCTGCCCCATCTATGACGCTCTATGAACCGTCGAAGGAAATTGATCCTGACATTAAGGACCAATTCAATAAAGATCAAGTACGCCGCCTTACCAAATAAGTTAAGTTTCTTACTAACAACCTACCTTGTTTGGAGTGTGGGTCCATCAGGCACAACACCACTGCCTGCCCACACGCCGATCAAGTTTTGATTGTAGAAACACATGAGGAGGCGCGCTACGTGGGGGGTCCTAACTACTCACAAAAACACCAGCAACAAAACTGGGGTTATCGCAATCCCCAATACCAAAGAGAACCCCCACGCTACAGAGCTCTTGGACACCCGGATAGAGAATCCAAGAAAGATGACCTGCACGGCTGCACATCATCCTCGATGAGATGAGACGGAACCATGTTGAATACAAACAAGCCAACAACTCCGTCCAAACTCAACGGCATGACATCAACTTGCAACTGGGAGAGACAAACATTTGACGGAAGAACATTGAGACCCAAGTGGGTCAATTGGCAGCATTAATCCCCAAATCGTCCGGATCACTCCCTAGATCATCCAAACCGAATCCCTAAGGTAAGTCTGCAAGACATGTGACTGCAATAAATCTAAGGAGTGGGGGTCAAATACAAACGCCCGAGCAAACGACGGAAGAGGAAGTTGCTGAACCAGTCGACGTCGAGTCCCATGTCGACATCGAGTCATCACATCAGCGTCACCAGTAGCCCCTAATTTCACTCGATGTCGACTCGACACCAGCCGACGTCGAGTCAACTCACCCGACACCAGCTGCAACAAAGAAGAATAAGACGTTGCCATTCCCAACAAAATCTTTGAAGGACCCAGCAGAGAAGAAGTTTCAGCGTTTCGTGAAGATGCTTCAAGGGCTCAACGTTACCATTCCCTTCACCGAAGCTCTTCATGAGATGCCATCCTATGTCAAGTTTTTCAAAGACATCTTGAGCAAAAAGCGGTCGATGGCTGAGATCGCCGAGGAATGCAGCAAAATGAAGCTTCTAGAGAAAATGCCAGACCCAGGTAAGTTTGCTATAACTATTGGTTTTGGTCAACATAGTTTCAATGCACTTTGTGACTTAGGCGCAAGCGTGAGCAACGTGCTTCTATCCATCTTGTCCAAAGTGAAGATAGGAGCTCTAGAGCATGTGGATGCTAGACTGTACATGGCAAACAACACAGTGGTCATCCCTACATGCATAGTTGACGATGTACCCGTTCAAGTAGGTAAGTTCTTTGTCCCTATTGATTTTCTTGTAACTGATATGGCAGAGGACCCTTCTTTTCCCGTTCAAGTAGGAAGTTTCAACGTAAGGAAGGGAGTGCTCACATTCACCATCAACAATAAATCACATGCATAGTTGAAGAGGTTTGAAACATCGACTCGTACCTGGATTGCAAGATCCGAACGAAGGTATCTGACCTTCGAAATGTAACCCAGGTATATATATCTTGGCTGTTTGCCTCTCCCTGAACGTTAGGGGTGAATGCCCACCAACCGCGAACCTGGAAGAGACCATTAGTGATTATATTATTGCCGGGAAGATGGTGGTCAGAGAAGCTCTGTATGTTTCTACCTTCAAACACTGTCAACGAAATCCTGAATATTCCTTTCCCGTCTGATCACTTTGAGGACCGCGTTTACTAGTGGCCGGACCGGGAGGATTGGTTCACCACCTCGAGTGCACATAAACTGATTTCAGGTTAGTCTTCTCAATGTCCTGATCCAAACTTCTGAATTTGGAACCTGGACATTCCACCAAAGGTTAAAAATTTCTTATGGAAAATATCTCAAGATGGCCTTCCCACGACCAACAGATTAGCCCAACAGTGATGTTCATCTTCTGTAGGAATGCCAATACACGACCTCTCTTCTGAGATTCCCAACCAACACCAACGCAACTATCACTGAGAAGCTTCAATAATCGAGAGATATTATACCAGTTATGGCCTATATTGGGAACAACATCAACAATAAATCAAAAGCTAAGCTTGCCTTCTGTTGGTGGGCAGTTTGGTATTCCTAAAATCAGCTTATCTTCAGGTCGATTCCAATTCACAGTCTGGATACCACGCTCAATATCATCAAAGCACATGAGTTAAATTAGTGTAAATATTCTAATTTTGAGGACGGACTCGGGGTTGACCTCGACATGCACCTACGACCCAATCATGATAGACAATGGAAACCAAATCGCACAAACATCGGTTGGGGTAAGCCATCTAGCTAGAGGAAGCCTAAAATTAAACTTCGATGGTTCTTCCCTCTCTAATATGATCAGCACAACTGGGACTATTATACGCGGCTGGGAAGGTCGGACAATCAACATAGGATACAAAAAACTCGGTAATCAAAGCTCATTAAAAGCTGAGGCTCTTGGTTTAAAACTCGGGGTACATAACACAATAAATCTACGAATTACCTATCTTCAAATCGAGGGAGACTCGTGAATAATTATTGACCATGTCAACAGAAAAACAAAATGTCCATGGGAAATCGAGCTTATTTTGTCAGATATTACAACTATGTTAACAAATTTGGAAAGAGTTTCTTTCCTCCATGTACCCTGATATGGCAATAGAGTGATAAGGTTGCACATCTTTGTCACTCTACATGGGGTACTAATATTCATAATGATCCTAGTATTCTTGACCTCATCCGAAAGGATACCTTCGGGTAGAGTTTTGTCTCCCCGGAATTTTTTCCTAATAAAAAAAATAGTGCTCTAGTACCATTGGTATTCTATAGCTGAATTTCTTGCAACCTATCCTCAATTTCTTGTAGTTGACGAACTATATTCCCAAATGTTTTTTTTTGTTCAATTCCTTCGCTTTCTGTTTTAAAATCTTCGTTTTATACATTAATTGAAACATGTGCTAGCGTTGTTTAACTATATTTCGGAATTCCATTATTTGTGTCTAGATATTTTCAAACTTAAAAGGAGGTGCCTTGTGTTTAGTGTTCTTTTTTAGATCAATTATATTGGGGCAATGATACAAAGAGGAGCGCGCACCATCAGTGGCAGAGCTAGGGGGTGCTTGGGGGTGCTCGAGCACCCCCCGACCAGGAAAAAAAATACAAAAAAATTATTTTTTTTTGCATATATTTAGTATTTTTTTAAGGTAATATAACATTTTAAAATGATATTTGAAACAAGAGTGTTATTGTGCTCATGTGGTAAAATAAGGAAGGAAAATGTTTTGGGTTCAAATCCCAACTCTTTCACTTTTTTATTTGTTTTACTATATCATTATTCTTCTTGATTTCTCTCTATATTTTTTTGTTTCTGTCAACCTTTTCATTAAAAAACATGTTATATTTATTTTTAAATTAAAAAAAAATCACAATCTTAGTATTTTTTCAATATTTTTTTAAAAAATCTTTATTTATTTTACTGTATCATTAATTTCTCTTGATTTCTCTCTATATTTTTATGTTTCTATCAATCATTTCATTAAAAAAATGTCATATATATAGGAGTGCGCTCCGGTGAAAACCCAAATTGCGGTAAAAACCCGTGAGGATCGACTTTTTTTCCCGGTTTACTTGTCATATATGTAGTACCGGTCTATAAAGTCACAAATTTTAGCCCGGTTTTGAATAAACCGAGCTCTAAAGTGACTATCTAATTTTAAAATATGAATTTCATAGCACGATTTTTAGGCTTGACCGAATATAAAGTCATGTATTATTTTAAAACTTGAGCTTTTAGCACGGTTTTTAGGTTTAACCTAGTTGTAAAGTCACCGTGTGATTAAGTATTCTAGCACAAGTTTTCTAGAGGAGAGAGACGCCCTAATCTTTGATATGAGATTTGAATTGTTTTTCCGTGCCAGTCACGAATGATAGCTCCAGCAGAGCTTCTACCATCGAGGAGAGCAGAACCATCGAAATTCAACTTGAACTTCCCAATTGGTGGTTTGGACCACTTCTTTTGCTTGTTACGTTGTTTCTGTTATTTCTGTCCTGCCCGGTCATCCCTGTGAGGAGTCGTTTCATAATCCACAAGCTCCTCGAAAAGACAGACGCGATGCCACAAATCTAATTGTCTGACGTAGAACGCATCAATAGTGTTATCCGATGGGGATGGTAGGTTTCAGAAGACAGAACCGTTTCTGAAATATCAAATACCCCACCAAGTTGTTGCAATCTGCTGAATTTTCTTTTTAGATAGCGTTTGTATCCATTGTAACACCCTTCCCATATCTCTGCTGTCATTGATCAGTTGTTGGAGATTACACATTTCTGTACTGTTTAAGTATTTTCGAATAAGGCTGGGGAAACATTCAATATAATAAGGATATGGATGTCATCCTCACAACAATCATGGCATCTATTACACGTGGATGGCACAGAAACCCCCTGCGAGGCAAGTCTGGCTTTAGTAGGTATTCCGGCTTGACTAACTTTCCACAGAAAGTTTTTTATTTTGGGTGGAATGTTTAATTTCCATATCCATGAATAGTCTAGGCTTCTATTAGCTTCACTGTTGGTAATGAGCTTGTATGCAGAAGATATAGTAAACCAATCTTTTCTATCCGGCCACCAGTAAATCCTATCTTCTAGTGTCGAAACAGGTAATGGAATGGCTACTATCTGCTCAACTATTGACTCAGGTAGTATGTGACGGAGTTTCTCCTCGCACCACTTCCCCTGACGGATATAGTGAGAGACCTTTTCATTGGCGTTATATTGTACAGGGCACTCATCCCTCTTGCATATAGCTTCTTCTGACACCTAGCTGTTAGTCCAAAATTTAACCGATGATCCATTGCCAATAGACCATATGAGGCCGGATTTAAATTGTTTAAGTAGACTTGATAACTTTGACCATTGCCAAGACATGTTCCCTACGTTCTTGTACTCTAAAATATGGGTATCTTTTAGATACTTTTGTGTGATTATTTTGACCCAAATATTACCTGGCTCAGCCAGACTTTTCCATAGCAATTTTAATTGTAAAGCTTCATTCATTTCCTTTTCTTTCCTAATGCCCAAACCGCCAGCCTGTTTCGATCTACATATCTTACTTCATCCAATTAACGGTTTGTGTTGTGCATCCTTATTCCAAAAGAATGTTATGTTCGATGTGTCTAGTTCTTTATGCATTGTTGCTGGCAGCATGAAGTTCTGCATGATATAAAGTGGTTTCGCTGTTAAATTCGATCCAATGAGTGTCGCTCTACCTTGCTGTGAGAGTGCATCAGCACGCCATTTACTGAGTTGTTCTTGTGTTTTGTTGATCACTTCCTTGAAGGTTTCTTTATTGACCCGTTCATTAATAATAGGGCATCCTAGGTATTTTTCGACTGAATTAGAATGAGCGATCCCGAGGGCCCCACCCAATTCCGAAATACGCCCTCGGGCCACACCAGTGGTGATCTGAAAGGCAGATTTGTGATAGTTGACCTTTTGTCCCGAAATAAGGCATTAGTCATCGAGGATCTCTCTAATCTTGTGGCACGCGTTAGTGCTTCCTTTTAGAAATATAAGAATATCATCAGCAAAGGCGAGAAAGGGGATACAGGGGCCGGTAGATCCAAACCTGAATCCAACCAGCTTATTCGAAGAACATGCCTCCATAACCAGGCGCCGGGCCAGAACCTCCGCACCTAGTATGAAAAGAAATGGTGATAAGGGATCCCCCTATCGAAGTCCCCTCGATGGATGGAACAGATATGTGGGTCCATTATTGACAAGGACAGAGAATGACACTGAAGTGATGCATTCCATGACCCAGTTAACAAAGGTTCGGTGAAAACCAACTTTTAGCGTAATCGATTCAATGAATTCCCAATCCACCCGGTCATATGCTTTTTCCATATCCAAGTTCAAAGCAATCCAGCCTTCCTTTCCTTTTATGTTCTTGAATGAGTGAAAAATTTCATGAGCTATAAGAACATTATCTTGGATAGCTCTGTCAGAAACAAAAGCACCTTGTAAGGGATTAATAAGTTTCTCCAGGACACGCTTAAGTCGTTCTGTAAGAATCTTGGATATTACTTTATAGATTGTCGAACATAAGCTGATGGGTCTGTAATGTCCAGTGGTTGTCGGGTTGTCTTGTTTTGGAAGAAGAGTGATGAAAGTAGGATTTATTTGTTTGAGGATTTTTCCAGAAAGGAAAAAACCCTTGACTGCTTTGATAACAGATGGGCCCACAGTCTCCCATGAAGCCTTGTAGAATTCGGCCGTCATCCCATCCGGGCCAGGAGCCTTGTTCCTACCTAGGCAAAATACAACATTTTTAATTTCCCCATTAGAAGGAATCGCGGTTAGCATCTTGTTATCTTCATTTGTGATATCAGTTGGAATGAGATTGAGATACTCGTTTAATTTCGCGACATTGATCGGTTGTTTTTCAAATCTTTTCTGAAAATCATTCTTAATTTCATTATTGATGTTTTCCTCTCCCGTAATTTGTGTGCCCTCATTTGTCGTTATGGTTTTGATATGTTTCCTATTTTGCTTACCCGATGCTATTCTGTGGAAAAATCCCGTGTTAGAGTCCGATAATTTAATATGCTTGGTTTTAGCCCTTTGGTTCCAATACGATTTCTGAAATAGTAAAAGTTTCTCCTTTTTCTTTATTAAAATGCACTCTTTTGCTTGTAATTTCTTATTTGTCCCTTAGTTCTGTGTCTACTGGATTAGAAGAAGCTGTTCTTCCACCTTTTGCAGTTGACGGAAAATGTTTCCGAAGGTATTCTTATTCCACGTCTTTGCTTTGTCCTTTAGAATGCGTGTTTTGCGAGTTAGTTGATGCATAGTCGAGCCATGACAATGAAACCGCCAAGCCTGCCTAACAATGTTTCTGAAATCTCAACGTTGCAACCAACAATTTTCAAATTTGAAAGGAGGGGGTTTAAAAGTTTGATTGGTTGTTAATTCAGTGGTAATTGAACAGTGGTCCGAAGAAGAGAAAGCACCATTTTTTGTACATAAGGCCGGATACTGATGTATAATTTCATGCTGGACCAAAACACGGTCCAATTTTTTTTTTTATATTACCATCTTCAACTTGCTTTTTCCGCCATGTAAACTTATTTCCCCAAGACGGAATCTCTTCTAACGAGCACTGGTTTTTGATATCCATTAGTCTTGCAAATCTTCGAGGTTGCGTTATGGCCTCACCTTCCTTTTCTGTAAAGTTGCCTATTTCATGTAGATCTCCCATAATTAAACAGGGGATAGTTGCCTGACTTATATCCTGGATTACCAGACGCCAGAATGCATCCTTATCTTGTTCATGCGGTGGGGCGTATATAAACCAAATTAGACAAGAGAAATTATCACTAGTGTTGGTGTACTTGATGGTAATAGCTCGATGTCTGTGTGAGATAACTTCTACCTCTTCGTTTTGGAGACCATTTTCTTTCCACGGTAACCCAAGACCACCTGATTTGCCTTGAGCAGGAGACCAAATGGCTTTGTCAAAACCTGAACCCCGCCAAACGGAAGGGTCAGGAACATTTTCTGCATTTGTTTCAGCAAGTGCTAGCATGTGAATATGCTCCGATTTGCATCTTGTGTTAATGTCCATCCAGAAGGTTGGTCTTCCTATCCCCCTACAATTCCAAAAACTAAACTTCATTTGCAACACATTTTTGAGAGCCCGAGGCAGGAATTCGACTCTCATGTTTTGTGGGAATTAGATTTCTTGACTCGGATTGTGTCAGCTTGTTTTGTGTATATTTAGTGCATAGAACCGGCCAATGCATTAGACCATCCCAAACACCAAACTCTAGTTTCGATTGTTGAGCAACAACAAACCAACCACCATGTATAATTGGTTCGACCCCAACACCAGTCACAATAATCGTCCCGGACATGAGTCGTTTGACCACCCTAGACCAATATCGGTCGGTATGCTTGGGCGTCCCCCGCCCTATGCATTTAGAGCATCAGTACTCACATAAAACCGAGAGGAGGTCCTGTAATGGGTTATTATTAACATTAGTTGTTGTCTGATCAAGGAAACGCAATGAAACGGCCGAGATCAAGCTGAAAAATAATCTTGTGAGACATGACACTAACATATGATGTGGAGAAGTTAATTTTTCTTTATTCAAGGTAGTCAAATTTTGGATGGGTTTATCACAGCTACTCTAAATCCTAACCATAAGACTCCGGATGCATTTGATTTGGACTGATTGTAATTTTTGGTTGCTAATTCTGGAACCGGCTAAGCTATTTGAGGATTTAATAGGAGAATTTGCACATTGCGAGCAGGTAATTTCAAAGGGAAACAAAGTATGTCCCTTGGATGATTCAGGAGGTGGGTTTGAACCCTTATCCGCGGAGCCTGGTCCCCCCTTGGATATGCGTTTAGAAGCCAAATTTTCAGGTGAACCTGTGATAGCCCGCCCTTTGGAAGGAGTCTTAGGGTCATACTTTATTAGTTTTTTTCCGGGGTTCAATGTATTCCCCATATCTGCAGGGCTTGGTACCCCCTTGGATTGAAGATTTGATGTGGTCACACCAATCCAAACTTTATTAAGCCTGGTGGTGTTTGGGCTCAATCTACATCGATGGTTCTCAAGTCGATTCTTAGTTCTTAGTTTCATGGTGCTTTCATGGCAACAAATTTTCGCTATACTAACACTAGAGTAGGCTCTAATATTTTTACTTTCCTTTGTACAATTACTTAGACAGTAGTCATATTTCAAAGTCATGAAAATATAACAAATCCAAACATGTGCAAGATTCAAAGGGACAAGCCATATCTTTGTCTGATCAATAGCAAGAGCATTATTAATCATGTAGGATAAAGAGATTAAAGGTGAATTAATTGACCAGTACATAGTACATGGGCATTGCAACCAAGGTTCAGATGAGAGGCATGGAACAACGTTCTAGGCCACGGATTTGCCGCACTTCACTTCAATTTGGAGAGGACGCCAATCCTTTCTCGCCAAGATCGATTGCATCCAGATCGAAAGAGATCGACAAAAGGTGAACAACACCGAAAGAAACACCGCTCTTTGGAGAACACGACCCTAAAAAATAGAAGCCTTCCCCCACCGTCCACGACAAGCTCGCTCCCACCAAGAACATCGGCCCCAATAAATCAGCTTAAGATGGAGACTTAGAGTCGCCTGGACATGGGTATTATGGACGTGAGGCAAGGACAACGAGCCCCACGGCACCCCGTCGTTCGAGCAGCCGGACGCAAATTCGCGGATGCCCTGAGGAGGAAGACACCATTCGGCAATCCACCACCACCATCTTCTTAATTTTCCCCTGAATTTTCCAACAATGATACTAATTTCTTGTGATATCTATCGGGGAATTATAAGCGATGGTATCTATCGGGGAATTTAATGTTGGACTAATATGCGATCTAGTTTTCCTTGGATTGCAGGGTTCAAATCATTGCTCACCAAGTGATCGATTTTCAACAACAATTATCATGCAAAATTTTCCCGTTTTATTTGTTGGCATCCATGAAGATCAATCAAAAAGCAGCAATATGATACTCAATGAAGTTGTGAGCAAGGACCAGCGACGTGAGTCCAAAACCATATGTCAATCAATGATATGAAGCAGATAATGCATCTACTTGAGAAAGGGATCCAAAGGGCCCGAGTCTGGGCTTTGATAATCTTGGAAGGCGTTGATCATGCTTTTAAGCTCTAAGGCCGAAGAAGCCTATAAAGAGAGCCATGTATGTACATTGGAGGATCATTCAATAACAAACTCATTACTCCCTCTCCTAAATCTCCTATCTCACCCTCTGTCTAACGTCTGAACCCTCACCTCATTCACCTTCACCTTCACCCAGTCCTAACAACCTTTCCCGCCAAACTTGGGACACAACAAGATTCGTATCAGAGCCTCTTTCCCGGCATTCATACAATTGTAATTGCGGACGACACGAGATTCAAGTCGCTGGAGCTGCAATTGCAGGATTTCAAGGAAGATATGCACTCATTTAAGGAAGATATGAGCAAGTTCGCTGCGTCGACATCCAAACACATTGTCGACTCTCAGAAGCATCGGGAAGAACAAATTCAAGAGATGGCCAAGCTCAAGAGTGTGACAGATCGGCGATTGGAACAATTGGTAGAGTATGTTCGGAATCCCCCAAATCAAGATTCAGATTCAGGTGGTCGGAGAGCGAATCAAGATTTCGGGGAAAGAAATGATCATCTTCAGCATCAAGGTCATATGGGGGAATCTTCCAATTCGAAGGGAGATGGACTCATGGGAACGGGACCGATCGACAGAGAGCTTCATGGATCTCAAGGAAATTACCGGAAGTAGCTAGTGTGATCAAGGTCAGCAAGGAAATGGATTCTTTGACCGAATTCGAGGTAATCGATGCCCTAAACTCGATTTTCCCTCTTTTGATGGTAAAAGACCTCGTAGCTGGATCAGGAAATGTGACAAATTTTTCGGAATCTTTGCAATTCCGGAAATACAGAAGGTAGAAATAGCCGCTATGCATTTGAATGATATGGCTGATGTTTGGTTTCAAAGTTATGCAATTAACAAACCCAGGATGAGATGGGGGGAATTTTGTGATGACCTTTGTTTGCGTTTTGGCGAAAGAAGAGAAACAGGAATTGTGGCTGAATTTAATAGGATTGAGCAAGGGGGTGATCTGGAAGATTATAATGAACGATTTGAAGATCTAAGATCGAGTATGTTGGCATTCAATCATCAGCTAACAGAATCTTATTTTGTATCAAGTTACATTAGTGGCTTGAAGCAGGAAATCAGATCTTTAGTACAACTGGGAAGGCCAACATCTTTGGAATTTGTGACAGAACATGCAAGATTGCACTACAGTGCAGTCCAGGCCCTGGTTAGACTCACCAAAAGCAATGGAAGAACATTGGGTGTGGGGGATAATTGTCACATGCCTACAAGTTGGAGATCCAATGCATCCAAGATGGATTTAAAAGATCCAGGGGGTTCTGTCAAGAGTGTTGGCCAACAGAAGGGAGTTGAAGGAAAGAAAGGGCTATGTTACAGATGTGGTGATAAATATTTCTATGGTCACAAGTGTAAGCAACCAGCATTGCATAGCTTAGTGGCCCAAGAAGTTGGCGAGCAAGAAGGAACAGATGAGCTATTACATGCATCTTGGAAGGAAGCTGAACTGGAGGAGCAGGAAGAGCAAGAAATTTATGTCCATGCCCTCAGAGGAGGGGAGTCTGGCACCACCATCAGAGTCAAAGGAACTGTCAAAGGTAATGAGATTACAATTCTCATTGATAGTGGAGCAACTCATAGCTTCCTAGACTCAAGAATGGCACAGGAGGCCGGTTTTGAAATTGTGAAAGCACCATTGATGGTGGTTAGCACACTCAATGGGGCAATGATTAGCAGTAAAGTGTGTAACAATTTTGAGTGGGAAATGCAGGGCAGTAAGTATGTCCATGACATCAGAATTTTGAAAACGGGAGGTAGTGACATGATACTAGGATCAGACTGGTTGGCTGGCTTCAATCCAGTATTATTTGACTTCTTGGAGGTGCAAATTTCCTTCTTAAAGAATGGAAGAAAGGTAGTGATTAAGGGAATCCGTGATCACAAGGATAGTGGGAAAGCCAGCATTCGTATGCTTACAGGCAAACAGGTTCAGAAAATTTTTAGAAATGGGGACCAAGATGTGGTAGCACAAGTGGTACAGGCCTGCAAAGTGGAAAGGTTGCACAATGACTTACCTGAAATGGTAACTGAGGTACTAGATGAATACCCAGATGTATTTGCAGAACCCAAGGGGTTACCCCCTGAGAGGGGTCACGAGCATGCCATCTTCTTGAAAGAGGGTACCTCCCCATTAGCCTCAAGACCCTATAGGTACCCTCATTTTCAGAAAACTGAGATAGAAAGGCAGGTAGCAGATATGTTGAGTAGTGGGGTGGTTAAACCAAGTCATAGCCCTTTTGCCTCACCTGTGCTCTTGGTCAAAAAGAAAGATGGTAGCTGGCGCATGTGTATAGACTACAGGAGGTTGAATGAGGCTACCTTGAAGGATACGTTCCCCATACCTCATATTGAAGACCTATTAGATGAGTTGAAGGGAGCTGTGATATTTTCCAAACTGGATTTGAGGAGTGGATATCACCAGGTAAGAATGGTTGAGTCAGACATTGAGAAGACTCCTTTCAGGACTCACCATTGCCACTATGAGTTCAGAGTTATGCCTTTTGGTCTCACCAATGCACCAGCAACCTTTCAAGCATTAATGAATGATGTTTTTGCTGCTATGCTAAGGAAGTTTGTGCTGGTCTTCTTTGATGATATCCTGATATACAGCCAAAGCATTGAACAGCATGTGCAGCATTTGAAAGTTATCCTAGAGACATTAAGGAAGCAGTAGCTATTTGTTAAGAGGTCCAAATGTGAGTTGGCTCAACCTCGTGTGGAGTATTTGGGCCATTTCATCTCTAAGGAAGGGGTGGCTACATATCCAAGGAAGATTGAAGCCATGTTTAATTGGCCAGTACCTACAAACTTGAAAGCTTTAAGGGGATTTCTAGGATTATCAGGCTACTACAGGCGGTTTATGAGAGGCTATGGGGTCATTGCTAAGCCTTTAACTGACCTCCTGAGGAATGATGCTTTTGTGTGGTCTCAGACTGCAGAGGAAGCTTTCAAAAGACTCGAGACTTTGCTAAGTTTACCACAAGTGTTGGGGCTCCCAGATTTTGCAAAGCCTTTTGTGGTAGAAACAGATGCCTGTGACATAGGCATAGGAGCAGTGTTGATGCAGGATGGGAGGCCCCTTGCCTATTTGAGCCAAGCTCTACAAGGGAAAAGCTTGCTCTTATCCACATATGAAAAAGAGCTCTTGGCTATACTGCTAGTAATAGACAGGGGGAGACATTACCTAGAGGCAAGAGAATTCATTATAAAGACAGAGCATCAGCCCTTAAAGCATCTTCTGGAGCAAAGGTTAACTACTCAGTTACAAAGAAAAGCTGCTAGGAAACTACTGGGTCTAAGTTACACCATTGCATACAAAAAGGGGACAGAAAATAGGGTAGCAGATGCTCTATCCAGGAGAGAGGAGTACCAACAAGGTGAATGCAATGCAGTGCTAGTGGTGCAACCTCAATGGATGCAGGAGGTTATAGATAGCTACAAAGGGGACCAGTTAGCCCAAAAACTGCTAGTCACTGCAGCTCAAAGTACTGCTGGAGAGATATCTGTCACTAAGGGGTTACTAAGGTACAAGGGATGGCTATACATTGGGAGCAATGAACAACTGCAATTTAAGCTCATAGCAGCTACCCATGAAGAACCAATGGGTGGACACTCAGGCATCCATGGGTCTTACCATAGACTGAAACAGTTATTCTACTGGCCTGCCATGAAAACACAACTGATAAAATTTGTCAGGGAGTGTGATATTTGCCAAAGAAGCAAAAGTGAACATGTGGCACCAGGTTTGCTCCAACCTTTACCTATTCCTGAATCTGCTTGGCGCCATGTGAGCATGGACTTTGTGGAAGGATTGCCAAAGTCACAGGGAAAGGACACTATAATGGTGGTGGTTGATAAATTGACCAAATATGCTCACTTTATGTCCTTGAGTCACCCATTTACAGCTGAGAAAGTGGCTAGTGTGTTTATGGATAGCATCTACAAGTTAGATGGGTTACCAGAGTGCATTGTCTCGGATAGGGATAAGATTTTCCTAAGCAAATTCTGGCAGCAGCTCTTCAAGAGTTTTGGCACAAAATTGCATATGAGCACGGCCTACCATCCTCGGACTGATGGCCAGACAGAGAGAGTCAACAGGTGCCTTGAGACATTCTTGAGATGCATGTCCTCTAAGCATCCAAGGAAATGGGCAAAATGGTTGTCATTGACAGAGTTCTGGTACAATACCAACTTCCACATAGCCCTCAAGATGTCACCTTTCATGGCTCTGTATGGGGTGCCGCCTTCACAGCTGGACATCTCTCCAGTGATCACAAATGGGGGAGGGGCTGATGATTGGGTGAAGGAAAGGCAACACATGATTGAGCAGATCAGATATCAGTTGCAACAAGCGCAAGCAAGGATGAAGATGTTTGCAGACAAACATCGCATGGAGAGGGAGCTACAGGTGAACGATATGGTGTACTTGAAACTGCAACCGTACAGGTAGTCATCAGTGGCATTGAGGAGAAATCTCAAGCTCAGCTCTCGTTACTATGGGCCTTACAAGGTCTTAGCACGAGTATGGAAGGTAGCTTACAGGTTGGAATTGCCCTCATCATCCCGCATTCGCCCTGTGTTCCATGTCTCACAGCTGAAATTGAAGATAGGAGAAGTTCATATAGCCACCACAGAGTTGCGAACTACTGATGATGAAGGGGACATTGAGATCCATCCGGAGAAAATACTGGATACACGAGTATCTTACATGGCAAATGGAGATCCTTTGACAGAGTGGCTGATCAAATGGTGCAATTTAGAGGAGGAACAAGAAACTTGGGAACCCGCCACTCATGTACTGCACCAATTCCCAGATTTCCATATTCAACCATGATAGAACTCTTGTATTAGACCTGCCTTGAGTCAAGGCTTTGTAATGGGGGGAGTTTTGTTAAGCTCTAAGGCCGAAGAAACCTATAAAGAGAGCCATGTATGTACATTGAAGGATCATTCAATAACAAACTCATTACTCCCTCTCCTAAAGTTCGCAAATACGCATAGTAATTACTTGATTGTTTCCAGCGGTGGGTCAGGGGGCTTGGGGTGGCTGAAGCCCTCCCCTTCCCCCAACCCAAAAGAAAAAACATAGGGAAAAAATTATATTTATTGGATTTTTTGTTCATTTTTACTAATTTTAGAGATAAAATAGTGTAGAATAAGTAATGAATCACAAAGACAACTTAACTTAGTTAGGGATAGGGTATTTTGTGAGCCGAGCTACTTGAGCTCGACTTGAACTTCACTCGTATAAAATTAAGTCAGGTCGGATAATTTATATTTGAAAATGAACGAGTACGTATGAGCAAGATTTCGAGCTCGAGTTGAGTTCATCACGAGCTCGAGCCGAATTCGAGCTTTATACGAGCTTGCTCGTATAATTTGTTTCACATATGTGAGTCAATCTTGTATTAGTATGTCTACATAAAACGTGCTCAAAACGAGTTTATAGATTGCATTAATACTTTAAACGAGTTTACATAAAACGAGCTCAAAACGAGCGTAAATCGAGCTAAACATGCTCGAGCTCGAGCTTGGTTAAATCATCGTGAGCTGAGTATGAGCAGAATTCTTAGCTTGAAATTAATAAAAATTAGGCTCAGCTCGAACTCGACTCGATAAAAATACGAGCAAAGCATGAGAACTTAAGCACTCGGCCTGTTTGACTCGAATAATAGCCCTAATTTAGAAGGAGATGTATTTATTACCTTAATGTCATGAGTTCAAACCCCATTAGCCTCATGTTTTTCCACCTAAGATCCCACGGAGTTGTTAAAATAACTCTAGGTAAGGTTGGCTAAATCGTAATCACTCTATTCTATATAATCGATTTAGATTTAAATTAGTTTGATAATTTTTTAATTTATTTTTTATGGTCGATAAATTGCTATAGGATAATCTTTCAAATCCACGGAGTTCAACTCCACGGAATCCTCATAATAGCCTCAATTTTTCATAATTTTTTAGTCGAAACCTTAATTTTAGTAATTCCGTTCAATAACATAACACCTAGGTCAATTAAAAAAACAAATATAGGATTAATATATAACAATGGAATGAAATTGTTTTAAATCATATAATTGGAAATCATGTATGTCGGTAATAGTTTTTATGCCAAAGTCAAAATACAGCACTAGTATGAAATCATAATCGGTCTTTCTATCCTATATTCTTTCTATCCTATATTCTAAAGGCATAGAATAAGATCTAAAATAAAAAACAATCCTTACAAAAAAAAATTAAACGAAAATCTAATTAAAAAAAGAGGGAATTTGCTGAAATGGATCTTTAAGCATATTTGATTAAGTAGATAGCCCCCTTATTTTTTTATTAGGTTTGTTGGATCCTTTTAATATTTTTTTTACCCGCATAAACCCTATCCGTCCTACCCTGTTATCTCACGCTCTCTCGCCCAATCGCGCCCCCTCTCTCTCTCTCCCTCTGTACGCTCTCTCACACGTCGTCCCCGTTCGTCGTCTTCCTCACCAGCTTCGGATCCGTCCTCGTCTCCGTCGTCCCCGTCGGATCTGTTCGTCCTACTGCTCGCACCTGAATCATATCTGGTAGGTATTGTCGTTTTTTGTTCAATTAAATTTTTGTTTCATCTGTTCGTCCTTCTGCTCTCTCGCTTTCATCAAACTCGCTCTGTATCGTTAAGATCATCCAGTTCCTCCTAAATTGGGAACCGCAAGTTAGATTTCGATTTACCAGTTGTCAATTTTGGTCACAGTTTGATAATTTTTGTTGAATTGGGATGTTCAACCTGAACTAGTTCAATTGAATTTAGGTCATCTTCTCTATTTAGGAAGCTGAGGGATATTGGATGTGCTAACTGCTGACCATTGTACTTGTTATCTCTTTGTATGTAAAGAAACTTGATGACAATCTGACAGATGATGATCTTAGAGAGAAATTTTCTGAATTTGGGATTGTCTGCAATGTTGTTATCATGAGAGATGGTGAGGGCAAGCCAAAGGGATTTGACTTCATCAACTATGAATCACCTGAAGAAGCAATAAAGGCAGTTGAGGCATTGAATGGTTCAGAATTTGGTAATAATTTGGCTTTAATATGATCCATATTTTGTGTTTACATGTGTGTATGCCTGAGATTTTAAAGGTATGAACTAACGAGTTCATAAAGTTCACTTGTGCATAATTTCGGGACAAAACAGTGTATATTTACTTCATCGATTTCACCCTTTTCAGCATAAGCATTTAGTACTGTGCATTTCAGTGAGTTTGCTTAACTATTGAGTTTCAAAGCAGGTACATGCCAAGGGGTCATCGCATTAAACACGGAAGATGGAAACGCAATGGTTGCACGTGTACTGGAGATGGAATCACAATGGTTGCACGTGCTGGACTTCCATTGCAAGTTTTGTGCTAGTTTTTCATGGTATGAGTATGTTAAATGATTCTCCTGTTATACTGTTATTGAATGTATTTGTTCTGCTATTTACTGATATCATCTTTCTTTCATGCAGGACCTTGAATTTGTGCAGTTTCATCCAACTGGTATTAATGGTGTTGGGTGCCTTATTACTAAAGGTATTTGTTTGCTTCACAAGCACCTTTACCCCCCATCATGAAAGTAAATAGTTTTATAGGTTTTAAACATAATGAGTCTTGCCACTTTTAGGGTCCCGTGGTGAAGGTGGAATTTTAAGAAATAGTGAAGGTGAAAGGTTTATGGAAAGATATGCTCCTAGTTGTTGCCAACCAGGACAAATTCCTAAAGTTGATGTTCATTATTGTAGGATATCTACTATTTTTTATTATCCAAAAGTAGTCTCTTAGTACTTTGCTTGAGCTTCCTGCTTTTAATAAGATTCAATGTTTATTCATAGGACAAGATCGTGGAGCCACGACGGGTGCCATTGATTCCGGGGGTGGAGGCAGTGAAGAAAGCAACTTTGGAAGCAAGGACGTTCGGCTGC
Organism: Persicaria maculosa; assembly: GCA_963922045.1. Classification (NCBI taxonomy): domain Eukaryota; kingdom Viridiplantae; phylum Streptophyta; class Magnoliopsida; order Caryophyllales; family Polygonaceae; genus Persicaria; species Persicaria maculosa. The sequence goes on along the minus strand of OY998252.1, from coordinate 33,340,575 downwards.
ACAGTCAGCGGGGGCAGTGATCGACACGGAGGAGAAGGGGAAGGCGATTGTGGAGAGAATGTTGGAAGTTTTTTTCAACATGCTTTAAATGTCATCAATTATATAAAATTGTGGCGATATATTGTGAAGGTACATTTGACAATAGGCAATAATTGATGCATGTTTTTGAGTTGATGACATGTTATAATAGGTGTTTATATTTGCAATAAGGTGACAATATTTTGATTCCACGTTTTAAATGCCATCAATTATATAAAATTGTCACCATAAACAATTGTGATTAATGAAGCATAATAACAAATGTCACCACAAGTGATTGCATCAATGAAATGTAATTACAAACGTGTCATCAGTGAATGAAAGTATAATCGATGAAAATAAATCGATATACAATTGATTAAATTAAAAACATGTGGCATCAATCGATTTGATTAAAAAAAATGGCATCAAATAATTACATTATAAAAATGACATCAAAATACCATTTTGAAAAAATTGTATCACATTAAATAAAAAAATGTCATCAAAATACTACTTTGAAAAAATATCGTCAAAAAATATGGCATCACGGTAAAAAAAAATATCATCAAAAAATTGACATAAAAAAAAGTCGCATCAATCGTTAACAGTAAAAAAAATGGCATCAATGATCAACGTGACATTACTGTAAACAAAAAATGTCATCAAGGTTTTAAAAAAGTGACATTAAAAAAGTGTCATCCAATCATTTCATTAGAAAAGTGGCATCAAAGTGAAAATAAAATATAGTGAAATTTTGGCATCAAAACAGTAAAATATGGCATCACTAAAACAAAAAAAAAAATTTGGCATCAAAATGGGTTGGTCAATGTTGACCGGTCAACGGTCAACGTTGACCGGTCAATGGTCAAACGGTTGACTATTGACCAACCCACCCTATTGGGAAGGGGTCTAGGGCAAAACTAATTAAATTGATTTAGGGGCTAAATGCCTAATTAAATATTTAAAAAAGACCATCTACCAAAATCATCCTTAAAAAAAAACTAAACTATTTAAAATTAAAAAAACATTTTCAAATTATTACTTTTATCCTATACCCTTGTCCTATAGACTTAAAACATATAATAGAAAAACCGAACAATATATAAAAACTATAACTAAATTAAAATATGACAATGATAATATTTTTTTCATTGAAAATTTCAGGTATGGGATCATCCCATACCTGAAAAGGTTGGGATAACAGCATGTTCAATTCTTCATCTCTATCAAAAGAATTAAACATTGAAGAAAAGGTTGCACGAGGCACATGTACTAGTAATTTCCACATCCAACGTACCCACTTTGTATCAATGTTAACGTTATAATTATATTGTTATGCGTCCATTCATTGTCATGCAATGGCGGAGCCAGAAAATTTTCGGAAGAGGGCACAGTATGATATAGTTTTGGATTAAAGTGACGTAAAGAGTTATATATAATACGATAATAAATGATATTATTTTAAGATAAAATATCATCGGTTTTTGCTATAACAATATCATTTTTTTCGCACCTAAAAAAAGAAATATAAATATATAAATGAAATATTCGAAAAAAATGAACTAAATAAGTATAGAAATTAAACACAATATAATAGACATTAAGTTAAAACTATGGTTGTTATATGAGCTAAGTAGCTCAAGTTTTGCTCGAGTTTTGCTCAATAAAAGCCGCTCGAGCATCATTTACAAATGAATTAATTATGAGAACATTTTTATGATTGATTCAAAGCTGACCTCGGCTCGACTGAAACTAAAATAGCACGAATTTTGTGAAATTTACAGGTTTTCTTTTAATTTACTATGTCATGAGCGAGTAATGTTGCATAATACTTGGGAAAAAAGACTCAGCTCGATCAAGCTTGTTCATTTACTAAACAAGTCGAGTATGAGCTCAAGTTCAAATATATGTTCGACCCGAGCTTGACTTGTTTATAAATGAGCTAATTAAATATAATGAAACAATACTAGACTTGTTTGACTCAAAGAACAACCCTAATTAATATAGAGAATAACTAGCTTGTTGCACTCATAACATATAATAATGTATAACCAGATATGAAAAATTTAAACTTGTGTAACTTTTTATCTAATTGTCGAAATGATTAGTATAACATCGCATTTCGAAGCTCTCGAGATGAATTATAGTATGTTAATGTTAATTTAAGTAAAATATAAAAGCATTATAGTCTATTGAAACAAAAATAAAGTGATTAATATACCCTTAATTTCAAAACATTCATATGTTTTTACTCAGATGTCGGATTAAGCCATATTATATATCAAAACGAAGCTATCGACGAGGAGAATACACCTAGGTAGTTCGTCAAATGAGAGAGGGGGCACGTGCCCCGCTAGTCCCCCCAGCTCCGCCCCTATTGTCATGCCATATCTTGGCAAATTTGCATAATTAATTAACTATACCAAAAATATTGAGAATTTGCAAAACTATATCTGTTAGTGGAAAATTTGCAAGAGGGAGGATAAATGCTAATTTTACAAATATTTGGGTAACCTTTTCAATAGATTACAAGTTTGGGTCACCCTTAAATTTTAAGGGTCTTGTTAGATACACCGCAAATTGTAGTTAAGGATTTGCACGTCCTTATTGACATGCAAGCACATCGTTAACAACGTGCAAGTGTGGAACTGCGCACGTCGACTAGCAAACTAGAGTTTGCACGTCGAAATTAACGTGCAATATTTGTACGTCATTAAGGACGTGCAAATATTTACACGTCCTTAACAACGTACAATATTTGCACGTCCTTAACGACGTGCAAATATTGCACGTTGTTTTCGACGTGCAAACCCTAGTTAGGGTTTCGCGTTTAGGGTTTAGGGTTTAGGGTTTATGGTTTATGGTTTTCCGAGGGTTTTTTAGCGTTAATTGAAAGAAATTGAAGGGTTTAGCTAGTGAAGTTTAAAGATTTAGGGTCTAATTAAATGGCAAGCAATAATTGTTAATGTTTTCATTCGGATAATATGCGAATAATGTTACAAGGAACGGTAAAAAAAGGTTTACATCCATAATTGTAATAAACTGGTGGAATAAAATCTAGGAAAAGTGTAAAAGGCGACCGGACTCGACACGTAAGGCTCGAAATCTCTCAAACTGAGCTTGAAACGGAGCATCCCATCCTTCGACGCTCGGTTGATGATGTGCGACCCATTCTGGCGCAGGCGGCGGAATAGGAGCGTTAGGACGCAACCAGATCTATCAGAACGGAAAAGTAGAGTTAGAGTATTGACAGAAAGATGAAAAGCAAGAATAGGTAATAAAATAAGACGTTTGAAGTCATACCGCGGAAAATGGTCTTGGTTTCCGATGCAGGCTAAACCAAGGGTTGTTGATTGAGGGTTGTTACCAGGTGTCGACGAGGTCATGGGGAGACATGTGAACGGATGATGCCAAGCTCGGACGACGAGAGGAATCTGATATACCGTTGCAAATACTAAACCCATGATGGGTAGCTCTATCAACCGTCGCCTATCACCATGCACAGGTCCCGCCCATCTCTAGTAGTCGACGAACTGCTAGAATGGGTACCCTCCCATATAACAACCGGCGTAGAGATGGGCGTGATCCTCCAAGTGATTGCATAATAACGTTTTGAGTTCCGGGAAAGCAGACTCGCCGATTGGTGATATCAATGACGCCAAAGCACGGTAGCCACAATGACCATCTCCAATAGTGTCCCTCACACCCTCAATATGACCGAGCATGAAGGGATCAACGTTGTTTCGACCCCAGTTGAACCCTCCGAATACATCATCACGTCCATGTCGAGCTGAGGTCGCTTGTGAACGATGCCGAGCAGCATTTCGAGCAGCACATGCTTCTTCTCTCTCAAATCTTTCCTTTAACTCCTCGTACGGAAACGGGTTGGTTTTGCAGGCATTCCTCGACCCCGAGGCCTCCCTCTCCTTCGGACGCTTGCAGATGAGGGTGGGTGGGGCTCATTAGGGCTGGCACGGTACGGTACCATGGTAATTTTTCGATTACCACGTACCGTACCGATACCCCTCGGTATGGGATTTTGTGTACCACGTACCAACCGAATAGTGTTGGTACCGAAACTCTTGGTACCGAAATTGTCGGTTACCGAATGTCGGTACCATGGTAACCGACACCACTATTTCATTTGTTCGATTTTCGTTTTATAGACCCTGGTACCATCGGTACCGATGGTACCGATGGTACCATCGGTACCAATGAGATTCACAGAATCTGGATTCATACCTGTTTAAGTTTTACCTGTTTAAAGAAACGTCGAATCAGAATAGAAGGACTTAAACGAAGATAATTTAGTGCCATTACAGGCCAAAACAAGATTACAAACCAATGTTTCAAACGGAATCAACCCATTGTCTATTTGTCTTACAAAATACAAACCCAAATACAATACTTGTTATGAAATTGAAAGTGTTCAAAGCCATAGCTTGTTACTAGTCCTCCAGGACCTCCACACCTTGCATTGCAACTAACTGACTTACTGACATGCCTGAACCTGAACCGTTAAGACATTGCAACTTATTAGTCTCATTCAACATTACAAACAAGATATATTGAAACTGGAATCTAAAACAAAATAGGAAAATACGAAATACTCAAATACTTACTCCAAACAATGTGGGTTTAGGTAGTTGTTTGGCTAGTGTTTCCGCTCCTTCCACTAGTACCAATAACATCAACTTGTTCTTGTTCATATCCTTGATAGTTGATATCAAATACAAGAATATAAAGAATGTCAGAAATCAGTTAATTGACATAAGTAAAGTAACACCCAAAATAATTTAGAACACTTGGAATTTATTTAAGAAAACATATAAGCAAACACAAAAGATTACCTTTCTCAAGCTCTTCACATTGATAGTAGAACTCAAGCTCATCGAGTGTTGGATCCTTGTAGAAATTTGGTGGCTCAGCCCGCAACCAATCACTAGTGCAAACCAAGGCCTCCACCATCTTTGTAGACAAACATGCTCTGAATGGATCAACAATCCTTGACTCCAAACTGAAAGCATTTTCTGAGGGAACCGTTGAGCAAGGAATGGCCAAAACATCTCTAGCCAACTTGGATAAAATTGGATAGGCAGATTCATTAGCTTTCCACCACTTAACAACTTCGAAGCCCTTGCATAAGATGCTCACATGTTTATCCGACAAGTACTGATCAACCTCATTCTTAATGAATTGTGATTGCTCGACCATCTCCTGTCTTGCAAGCTCTCTGCTCACTTCATCAAGGGCATCCATGTCCACACCTTCTATGTCAACACCTTCAAGGGCATCCCTGTTCACTTCATCATCTCCTTTGTACACATCGTACAACTTCAACAACAACTTCTTCAAGTCACCTTCTATGGTGTTGATCACATCTACATTTGCCTTCACCTTTGCCATCGCAGCTTTAGCCCATTGTAGCTTGTACCTTGGGTCAAGGACGTTGGCTATCATGATAATCTTGTTCATCGACTCAACACCGCCCCAATACTTCTGAAATTTAGTCTTCATTGACTTCGCAACTTTCTGCAAAACCACATCCTCTGAAGAGCAGGCCTTGTCAATCTCACATTGCAATGTGATCATCTCCACTAAGATGCACATAGTCTCCATCCAACAACAACGACTTTTGCAATCTCCATCTTCTCTTCATGTACAGAACCGCCACATCATTGGCAGACGCATTATCCACGGTGATTGTGAAGACTTTCGTAATCTCCCATTGTCGCAAACAATGATCCAAAAGCCTCCCAATGTCATCCCCCTTATGACTCACAATTGGACAAAAGCATAAAATTCTTTTATGCAATATCCACTCACTATCTAAGAAATGAGCGGTGAGAACCATGTAGTTGATGTTCTGAATAGAAGTCCATGTGTCGGTGGTGATAGATATCCTTGCGTCTACGGCTTTCAAACCACTCAACAATAACCCTTTCTCATAATTGAACTTGTCTAAAACTCCTTGAGCAACTTGCTTTCTATTCAATGGAGTCCACTCCGGCTGCAACTCTTTAACGAATGCCTTAAAACCCTCCTTCTCCACATGCCTAAAAGGCAACTCATCCCTAATAATCATCTCTATGCATTTGTCATCACACCTCTTCTTGCTATACTTGTGAGGTCTCCCCCCGTCACATTTTCTGTGTTCAATTTCGTTTGCTTGGGATCTCCTTGTCCTAGCCCGTGCAACAGGTGTGCACTACATCTCCGATAGACATGATTCCACATTGAGCTTGTACCATTCCTCTTTGGATCACAAGGAACTCTTGCCCCACAAACGTTGCAAGTGCAGGTCGAATCATCAATCTTATCTGAGTTAGGGAGCTTGCATTTGGTAAAGGTTTCCCACAACACACTTGTTGATCTTGAGATCGATGGCTTCTTTCTTTTCTGTCCAACCTCCACTGCAGGCTCAGTTTCGGTTTCAGAGGGCTGAGTCGTAGGCTGACTTTCAGTTTCAGAAGGTAGGGTAGGTTGTTGTCTGACTACATTTGGCAAAGGGTTAGACGGAGAGGAGCTAGACTGACTTTGGCATTGTGTCCCAGCTGAGCATAAATCAATTCCCAACAGAAGTACAGAACAAAATCAACACACAAATAACAATTCAACATCAATTAAGCAGCTTATAAGTTAGAACAAAATTGATATAACATAATTGAAAATTCAGCAGCATTTCGATTGAAAATTCAGCAGCATTTCCAAGTCCCAACAGCTTCAAAATCAATACACAAATAACAAAATAAATTCAGTAGCTTCTATCTTAGAACAAAATTGAAATTTCAACCGATCAAGATTTCAACTTTCAAGGACTAGATTCAAGTAATTCAAGTTCTTATTTCTTAAAGAAAAATAAGAACAAAGAACAAAACAATTGAAGGACTCACCGTTGGGTACAATCCCCCCAGCAGATCCGGATCCGGCCGCTCCACCAGTAGATCCGGCTCCAACAGATCCAGATCCGGACGCACCTCTTCCTCGTGCACCCCTTCCGCTGCCCGCGATTCTTCCCAACGGAGCTCGAGTACGACCCATCTGCCTGGTTTGAAGCGAGATCGAATCATTGAAATGAAATCTCGGATTGTTTGAGAGAAGGGAGATCGAAAATGAAGGATTCGAAAGTCACTTACACTGGCCGGGACGGGAGGCTAATGCTGCTCAGGCGAGGATTGCCGGTCGACGAAGGCTCAAGGCTCAAGGCTGATGGATGACTGTCGGGACGGGAGGCTCAAGGCTGATGGACGACTGTCGGCGAGGACTCCCGGTCGGCGAGGACTGATGGACGACTGCGCGGCTTCCTCTCTGATTTCTAGGGTTGGAAGTTGGAACTTTGAAGTGAAAGAAAGAGAGCGGCTGAGACGCTATTTTTTTTTTAGCATACAAAATAAAAATTCATTCAATTAGTAACAACACATTACACAGCCTTACACAATAATACTATTTTAAAAAAAAAAAATTAAATATATAATCGGTACCACCGGTACCACGGTAATTGGGTTGCCCATACCGTTACCGTACCGACTACCCTTGGTACCGACACTTCGGTTACCGACTCAGTCGGTTACCGACTCAGTCGGTTACCGACTTCTTGGTACCAACGACCTGTTGGTACGGTTGGTAATCGGTTGGTACGGTAATTTACGTACCATTTGCCAGCCCTAGGGCTCATCGTCGCATACATCGTTGGAAGCCGTGTATGAAGATGACAGCTCATACGGCAGTGGGGTGTCGTCGATGTCAGTCCATGATAAATCCATCCAGAACGGGTGAATGTCCTCGGCGGGTATCGGAGTACCGGAACTGACGTATGCCTGAATCTCATGGACACAAGGGATCGCGTAACAAACCCTCCAATGTCGGTTCGTGCATTCCAGAGGAATGTTTTGGTTCACGACATTCTGCCACATCTTGTACAAATAATCGAAGCACTTTTTGGAGATTAAAGTATTTACCTCATCAAAAAGGTTGACTTTATATGCCCCCGTTGGCCATTTGAAGCGGTCGATCTCCAAAGCAGTTTGCAGCTCATGCAGTTGACAATCGTTGACTCTATGGATTGCATCGATCACAATGCGAAAGTCACCAGTCGATGAGTGCAGTGCCTCCTTCAGAACCATGTGTTGACCCTCAACTCTGTACACATTGAAGTGCATACCACTAAATGTTTGATGTCATATCATATTGTAATGGGAGATATGAAGTAAGGTGTACCTGTTTGTCGTACGGGTGCCGATGTGGAACACATTATCTACGTAGCATCGTAAGATGTTCGTATTGTACGGTAGCCACACCGCCTCTAAATACGCCACCACACCCGGGAATGGGTGCCATGCAGCGTGTAGCGCCCGACGACGGCGGTTGAATGATTCTTTCGACCTCGATTGGAACAACCCCCAACAGTTGCCCTTGAAGGTGCCAGCGTGGTTTAAATTCTTTGTGATCTTTAGAGCAGCTTCCTCGCATCTTCTCGTCACGTGTAACCAGCAAAGGAGATGCTGGACGTTGGGGAAGACAACATTTAGCGCCACCAAGAGACCTAGCTCCCGATCAGTCATAATAGCTTGAGGTTGAACCGTCCCAAGAAAGATCTGAAGCTGACGCAACATCCAGGCGTATGTGTCTTCGTTCTCGTGCGACATGAAGGCATAGGTGATGCAGTAAGTATTGCCTAAGGGTGTGAACCCGACCACCTCCCACAATGGAATCCCATATCTACATGTGTAAATATGTTACATGTACAATACTTTATAATTGGTTATATGTGCAATAATGTAATCGTAATTAAGTAACTTACGCATTTGTTTTGTACGTGCTGTCCAATACGATGACGTAATAGAACCTTCGGAGTAGCTGTATCCCGTCACGATGCGCTAGGAAGAGGTCGCTCAAGACGTTTTTGTCATCCAGATGTCGTCAGAACTTGTAGTAGTACCCTCTTTCCCGCAGACGATGCAGGGTATCTTGGGTCATCGTCCGACTACCCCTTTCTTCGGCGACCATCATGTTGAGCGTGTTGGTAAGGGAACGCGATGACGTGACGCTTGTCTCATCTAACTGCCTCAATCCGTACCCGATGGCTTTTGGAGGAGTACCAATTTCCTTCATCCACCTAGCCATCTTCTTTTCCCCCTCTGTCATCTGTCCGGCGATGGCGTGACCCTTCAAGCTCGTGGGAAGCCCGTGGTTATGAACACCGTGGGTTACAGTCATAACCCAATGACCCGGCGGAGCTTCGTGCCCGTGTAGAGAGAATGAACAACCGTTTATCTTCGATTGCGTGCTTCGGAGCTTCCTCTCGCGTGGTCAGTACTCCACATACTGCTCGCAAGTAAGAAGAACCCCGCCTGGACAGTTCGACGCCCCCGTCCAAGACCGCTTGATTACTAAAATCATGCAGTGTCTCCTACCCAAGTCATTGAAATGCGTAACCATTTCGTTACGGTCATTCCAAACCCTTGGGTCCGAGAACTCAGAGGTGAAGTCTCGAAACTGTAATAACATTAGTGGAAATATAAACAAAATGCAAGGCATACTAAATATATTCACTATACGAAACGTATCCGTGCCTGGCAAACTTGGAGACGACGATTGCCTTGCGACTCGGCCATATCGAACTACGTGGGACTTTGTTTTGTTTTGGAGGATACGGATTCAAGCTATTCCGCTCCGCTTCAAATAGGCAGTTAGACGTCAAAAGAACGCTAGGATTACTGCATTTTGCACGTCGTTAAGGACGTGCATAATATGAACGTCGTTACTGGCGTGCATACTATCCACGTCCTTAAGGACGTGCATATTATGCACGTCCGTAACGACGTGCAAACCCTAACCCGAAGATGTCGGACAAACCCTCCCGCCTAGCCAATCCTAAACCCTTCCCTAACGTTTTCGTTCTTGACGTTTTCGTTTTCGTTCTTGACGTTTTCGTTTAATATGACTCAGAAGATATGAGAGGAGTCTAGATTATCCATTTCGTTGAGGATCTACTCAAGATAGAAATATAGAGATAGATACAAAAGTCGTAACATAAAAGTATAATATAAAGATAGATAATGCAAAGGCTGTAAAAGTATACATGTACATCGATGTCTAGGTGGATGGCGTGCAGCCTCATCCAAAATCTCAGTCACCTCGTCTAAAATCTGCTGAATGCGAGGGTCGGTAGCCAGGGCCCGAATATAGCCCTCTATCTCCCGCATCCGGGTCGCTACCTCTGGACGGATGATTGGAGGCTAAGGGAGGTCCACCCATGGATCCAGGGTGATCGGATGGACGAGCGCCGGAGGGTCCGGATGGGGTGGTGTGGTGGGCAGCATGTACGGCCGGCTCTGCGACGCGTACCAAGCTAGGTAATCAGCAGTGACGTCGGCCTGACAGTCCTCGCTGGTGCGTCTGTGATCAGCGAGTCCGTAGAAGCGACTCTCGTCCAGTAAGTCCTGCCACCTATTGTGCGCGCGGTCAAACACGGCGACGTGATCAGCGGCATGCAACTATCTATACCCTTCACACCTGCTCGTTAGTGCGTGTGTGATCAGCGGCATGCATCTATCTATATCATTCGCACCTGCTCGGGTAGCCTCGCCTAGGCCCCTGTAGAGACAGGCAAGGGCACCTGCACCCCAGGCAATGGTGGCCGTCCAAGGGATGTCCCAAACTAGGCTGAACATCTTCCATAAGACGCGGCTCTACGACTTGTCCACAAACAGAGTCGCGACGATGGCGGTGGCGAGGTAACCGATGTGTAGAAACCGACGCTGAGCAGGTTCATCCTTTGGCCGCCCCCCTCTCGTGTGCGTGCGGAGTCGAATATGCTCAGGATCAGCTGCGACGTCAGGGTCATCAGCGTGCGCGGGGTCGAAGAGCGGCCCATGTCTCGCAATCCACTGGTCCGTCACCCACGTAACTGGCGGGCCGCCAGTACGTCTGTATGAGCGCACGGCCGCTGCGGTCAACTGCTAGTACTCAGCCACCGTGTGGATCAGCTCCGCCGGGCTGAGGTGAGATAAACACGGAAGACCCTCAATCCGAACCCCCAGGAGGCAGGCGACGTCGTGCAACGTGATAGTCATCTCGCCCCACGGAAAATGGAAGGAGTTGGTCTCCGGGTGCCAATGCTCTATGAATGTGGTCATCGTGTAGTCGTCCACACCCTCCCAATGGAGAGTCCGCAGCTGGGGGATGCCCGATGGAACAATCCTGCCACCACGTCCCCGGGCCCTCGAAGATATAGGGGTCAAACGGGGCCAGATGAGTCGCCCGACGGTGGAACTTCAGCAAAGGCTGCTCCACAGTCGGCTCCCTCCACACCCGGTACACTCGGTGGTGCCTGGAAGACACCAGCAGATCACCCGGCGGCAAAAATGGGTCGACCTGCGCAGCCGGTGCAGCACCCTTCGCAGGGATGGGCACGGGCTCCAACTGCCCCCCCTCATGGCCCTCTTGTGGCCCCTCCTACGGCCCATCCTGTGGCCTCTCCTGCTTGTCAGCCAAAGAAATCGTCGGTGGTATGTGGGAGGATGTAGAAGCCTCAACATCGTGGATGCCTGATGTAGAAGCCTCAGGGACGTCGGACGTAGATGCCTAGGGGATGGTGGGTGGTAGACGAGCAGGCAGTCTACCCATGTCGGCCCGTCGACCTGCAACTACATCAGTGACGCAGTTGCTCTGTACATCAGTGGGCTCCAACGAAGGCTGCTGCCCATCCGTCGGATCGCGAGAAGGATGGAAATCTGGCAGACCCCCCAGAAGCAGTCATCCTCGTCGGCCGGGGGAGTTCCCATCGACTGCTGGTAGCCCTCTGCAGACATCAACAGATCCTCTACTCTATGTGTCTGATCGTGAATATCATGGGGTACCCTCTCCTCCTCAATCTGACTGACCGTTACCCGGTTGCCGAACCTAACTGGCCGGAGGGCACCATCCCCCCTCAAGAGTCTCCCTGCCTATTATTATGAAATTTGAAGAACCTATTACTCTAATGTCTTTTGATGTATTTTAATATCTTTTAATATATCTTAATATATATTAATCGCTTTTAATGTTTTTTAATGTGTTTGATTTTTAATATATTTTTAATGTATTTTAATATGTTTTAATATATTTTAATATTTTTTATTTTAATGTTTTTAATGACTTTTAATGTTATTCTAATGTCTTTTGATGTATTTTAATATCTTTTAATGTCTTTTAATATATTTTAATATATATTAATCGCTTTTAATGTTTTTTATTGTGTTTGATTTTTAATATATTTTTAATGTATTTTAATATGTTTTAATATATTTTAATGTTTTTTATTTAATGTTTTTTAATATAGTTTGTACTTTTTGTACAAACTATATTTGAAACATTAAACATACAAGTAAATCAAATAAAATCACGAAACTATAAAATATCATGAAACTATATTATAATCTATCAACCTATATAACAAATCATGAAACTATCATACCATTAAACTATAAAATATCAACATACAACAAATCAAAAAACTATATAATATCAATTATAATCTGTCAAATTATAATATAAAACTATATTATAATCTATCCAACTATATTATAAAACTATAAAACTAAATCAAATAAAATAAATAATTCAAATAACATACCGGTGGGGTCGGGACAGGAGACACCACCACCACCTCCGTTGCCACCTTCGGCTCTGACGCTGGCACCACCACCACCTCCGACGCCGGCACCACCACCTCCTTCACCATAGCCGCCACCTCCGGCACCGATCCAGAACCACCGCCACCCTCCACCGTCTTCGCCACCGCCCCACCACCACCGTCACCACCACCACCCTCCTCAGTCTCCATTGGCGCCGCCTCCATCGCCACTGCCCCACCACCACCACCACCCTCCCGCATCTCCTCCTCCACTGGCACCTCCGCCACCGCCACCTCCGCCTCCGCTCTCTCCATCTCTGTCTCGATCTCTCTCTCCAGCTCCATCTCTCTCTGTCTCGATCTCTTTCTCTCTCTCTCTGGCAATCTCTCTCTTCGGCAATCTCTCTCTCTCTCTCTCTCTCTCTCTCTCTCTCTCTCTCTCTCGTTGACTGTGGATTGGGGGACAAAGGGGCACCTTTTTTAGGTTTAATTTTAAGAAAACGTGCATTGCACGTCCTTAAGGACGTGCAATACTGCGCATTATTAACGACATACAATATTACACGTCCTTAAGGACGTGCAATATTTCACGTTGTTAACGACATGCAATGCACGTTTTTTTAAAATAAAAAAGGACATGCTTGCACGTAGGCACGCTTTGGGTGTATCCAAACTTGTACGTCGATAACGACGTGCATGCACGTCGTAATCAACGTGCGGATTTGCGGTGTATATAGCTGAAACGAATTTTAACTGTTTTAAACTAATTTTTAAACATTTTCATTAGTTAAAATTAAAAATAAATTTATTTTTAAACTTAATTTAATTTTATCTATCTATAAACACCCACTTTATATGTTTATGGAAAAAAATATTTCGAAGTGATATTATTTTCCGGACAGAGAGATAAATATGGGACTTACGTGCTAGTCAATACATTCTTCTTGCCACTAACATCTATTTATGTGTCAATATAGGTGTTCGAATATTACAATTATCTTAACGTCTATCATGACAGTCAACTACATGCTACTCAATACGATCGTCGTGCCACTAACGTTTATTTATGTCCCAATATATGAATTTCATGTGCCAACTATCATGAATCCGACCGAGACACATATCCATTATTATATATTGTATGATGGTGGCAAGGTTCCCTTCACTTTTGCTTCTCTTCCTCTGCAAATCTCTGCTCTCCTCTCTCTCTCTCTCTCTCTCTCTCTCTCTCTCTCTCTCTCTCTCTCTCAATTTGGCACTTTTTCTTCTCTCTCCTATGCAAATCTCTGCTCTCTCTCTCAATTTGGCAGCCCTCTCTTTGTAACTAATATTACTCTCTCCACTTGCAACAATGAGTTAGAGGACCGGTTATTTTTGCAAAATTTTGACCCTAATTGTTAGTTTTGCAAATTTCTCAAGGGGATAGTTTTGCAAAACCCGAATTTTTTTGGTATATGCAATACCAATTATTTTTCGACGAGGGTTGATGGGAATACTTTAAATGCATCGAATATTCGAATTTATCGAATATCCTAATTTATCGAATAATCGGAGATGAATTTATATATGAGTATTACGGTAATCTTGTTTAGTTTTATTTTCATATGGGCAATAATTTGTTTACCTTATCAGTATTTAAGATTAACCCGCAAAGGAGTCGGTTTACTAGATTACTCTAAACTCCAAAAGTCATCAACTCGTAGTATATTCATATAGATTGATGTAAATCATTTCTCGTTTACTCATGTAATGAATTATGAATGGTCGATTTAAGTTCAAATTTCTCATTTCTCACAAATAAAGGATGAATACAATGAGGATATTATAACTTGAATCATATGTAATTTTATTTGAAAACTGCTTTTGGAAAGACACAAATACACAAATCACACAAATAACGTGAATTATCTTTTATATAGGGAATAAAGTATGTTTTGATAACAATATAATGCCAAATTTCAATGAAACTAATGATGAATAGAACGAGCTTATGAGCCAATGAGTAGATTATATATTGAATCATATTTAATTTTACTTGAAAAATACTTTTTGAAATACACAAATAACATGAATTAGCTATTCAATTTAATAAAGGATGAATACAATGAGGATATTATAACTTGAATCATATGTAATTTTATTTGAAAACTGCTTTTGGAAAGACACAAATACACAAATCACACAAATAACGTGAATTATCTTTTATATAGGGAATAAAGTATGTTTTGATAACAATATAATGCCAAATTTCAATGAAACTAATGATGAATAGAACGAGCTTATGAGCCAATGAGTAGATTATATATTGAATCATATTTAATTTTACTTGAAAAATACTTTTTGAAATACACAAATAACATGAATTAGCTATTCAATTTAATAAAATTGATTACCCGAAAGCCCCAAACGAACATGATTCAACAATTTCAACCCAAACATTTGAAAGTTTGAAACAAACATAGACTCACTTCTACTTGAAACTTGAATGAGACCGACCTGAAACTCGAACGAGCTCGACTCGATTTGACCGAAAACTCGAATGGGTCCCACCCGATTCTGTCCGAAACCCAACCAATCTGAATTTCATTTTTACCGAATCTGATCCAACCCGACTCGACCAAGCCCGGCGCAAAAATTTTGACCGAGTTGACCCGACTCATCAGTGACCCGACCCGAACCCGACCGAATAACCCGAATTGCCAGCTCTATTACTAGACATAGAGGTCTCCTCAATTTTCTCTAGAATTTACTTTTGAGTCTTTTGGGTGATTTCTTGTCACACAAAACTCTCAAAGTTTTTCTCCGTTACTATACCATCCCACCGATTTTTAATGTCTTCATCTACTCCCATGTCACTTTGCATGACTGATTCCAAATATTTGAAGTTGTTTTTCTTTGATACCGCGTGGGCAACTAATAACATCAACTCCACATACATACTCTGTTTGTATCCTGTTTTTGAATCCCTTGGGTTCAAGCATGTTGCTCCACATACCCGGCCATAAACTACACAGTGTATTTAATTTACCCAGATATATAAGTGGTCCAAATGAAGAGCACATGAGCAGTTAAAATCACTAACTACCATAGGTCCATATATGCATATAAATGAGTAAATGGTAAGTAGGTGAAATTAATTGAGCAAAGGCAAGTGCATTTGAAAGTGAGAACCACTTTGATTTTGATTTTGATTTTTCACCATTTTGTAAAGGTAAAGCCAAAGTCAAACCCATGTCAATCAATCAATTAATATATAGAATGGGCCAAAATACAGACGAATTAAATGTAGCAAAGAAATACATATGGCCATATGGGGGTGTATGGTGATAGCGAGGAAGCCGCGGGATAGCTTTGGTCCCGCAAAATGTACACAGAATACACCTATGTACTTTCTTCTTTCTTCAATGTCGACGTCGTCGCAACCGCCGGCGTCTATTTTCACCCAACTTGTATTGTACTATTGTATAGTTCGTTTAATCGTTCAAATTCATGCACCCTTTATTTTATTTTTTTTCTTTTCAAATGGAAAACGATTAATTAGGATAGGATATGAGCAATTCATAGAGTATCATTTTAAATGAGAACGTGTAATTTTAAATTTGTAATAGGGACTCAAATAATGTATGATCTAGAAAGATTAATCTGCTCACTATACTATGTAGTTTACACTTATTTTGCAAACTATGGAGGCTACACTATTTTCTATTTAATTTCGCAGAAATCGAGACAATTTATAGCAATTCAGAGAAAGGAGGAAAAGCTCGAAGTCAACTACAAAAAGTCCAAGGTCAAGGAGTAGATGAACCAGGACAAATCGAGCAGAAGCAAGGAAAGAGCAACTCGACAAGGCTAGTCGATATCGAGTAACCTACTCGATATCGAGTATCCCTGAGCCCAAAATTCCACACGAAGTCGAGCAGGAGCACTCGAGGAGCCCGAACCTATTCGACGTCGAGTAAGCCTACTCGATGTCGAGTACACCATGTCGAGTCCAGAAGTTGCCCGAGCTCGAGTGCAACCAAGGAGGAGAAGACCTTACTCGATGTCGAGTAACCTGGTCGACGTCGAGTAGCCCAGTGAAGCAGTCCGAGATCGATTTGTGTCCGAGAAGATAGAGTTACTTGCAAGCCAAGAGATGTGGAATTCTATCAATATATCCACATGAAGATCTATCAAGTCAAGAGGAATCTATCCACATTAGTTCTAGTTTCCTTATAGATTTAATTGTTTTATTTCCAAATTTTATCTTAATACTTTAGATAGGAAAGTTTTAGATATAGATATAGTTGTTCTTTCCTAGATTAGCGGAGAATGAACACTATAAATAAGGCCTTGGGGGCTGAGTTTTAGGCATTCAAATTTAGTTCCAATTAGAGAGACATCGAGTAGAGAGAGAGAGACTTGGAACCGAGTGGAGTTGGAGTTGTCGAGAGACGTTTTGGCTTCGATCGGTTGTAAGTTTTATTTGAGTTTATTTAATGCAATTTAGTTTTTGAAATTATTGATGAGTTTATTCATAATGAGAAACGAGTAGTCACCCAACTTCTAGGTCCGGGGTGAGCCCGACGGTAGCCATGTAAGGTAATGCGAAAAGGTACAATCTTTTGATGCGATTTCGTCTTCTATCCCTACGAGCATTATTCTTTTGCGAAAGTTGAAGGTGATCCTTGTTTGTGTTATTGAAGCGAAAGTGATCTTAATACAACTTGGGTTAATTGTGTGAAAAAGGGTTAGTAACAATTAGGGTTTACGCGAAAGCCTCTATATTCCTATTTGTTAATAACGATTCTTAATGTCTTCATCTACTCCCATGTCACTTTGCATGACTGATTCTAAACATTTGAAGTTGTTTTTCTTTGATACCGCGTGGGCAACTAATTAATAACATCAACTCCACATA
This sequence comes from Persicaria maculosa, assembly GCA_963922045.1. Taxonomy (NCBI): domain Eukaryota; kingdom Viridiplantae; phylum Streptophyta; class Magnoliopsida; order Caryophyllales; family Polygonaceae; genus Persicaria; species Persicaria maculosa. The sequence goes on along the minus strand of OY998252.1, from coordinate 33,323,038 downwards.
CATACTCTGTTTGTATCCTGTTATTGAATCCCTTGGGTTCAAGCATGTTGCTCCACATACCCGGCCATAAACTACACAATGTATTTAATTTACCCAGATATATAAGTTAATAAGTGGTCCAAATGAAGAGCACATGAGCAGTTAAAATCACTAACTACCATAGGTCTATATATGCATATAAAGGAGTAAATGGTAAGTAGGTGAAATTAATTGAGAAAAGGCAAATGCATTTGAAAGTGAGAACCACTTTGATTTTGATTTTTGACCATGTAAAGGTCAAGCCAAAGTCAAACCCATGTCAATCAATTAATATATAGAATGGGCCAAAATACAGTCGAATTAAATTTTAGCACAGAAATACATATGGCCATATGGTGGGTATGGTGATAGCGAGGAAGCCACGGGATAGCTTTGGTCCCTCTAAATATACACAGAATACACCTATTACCTATATACTTTCTTCTTTCTTCAATGCCGACGTCGTCGCAGCCGCCGGCGTCTACTTTCACCCAATTTGTATTGTATAGTTCCTTTAATCGTTCAAATTCATGCACCCTTTATTTTATTTTTTTCTTTTAAAATGGAAAACGATTAATTAGGATAGGAAATGATCGATTGTATCATTTTAAATGAGAACATGTAATTTTAAATTGGTAATAGGGACTCAAATAATGTATGATCCAGAAGGATTAATCTGTCCACTGTACTATTAATTTTTAAGATAATTAACTAAATGTACCTACTATAGAATATATATAATTAAATAAATGTTCAACAAACAATCATAAAGCTAAATGTCCACCATTTCCTTCCCTTTCATTTTTTTCATTTCATTTTTTCCTTTTTTTTCTGTGGTTGAATTCTCCGTGGTAAACCATTGGGATTCTGTAAATCCTTCTGTATATGATTTTGATGATTTAAAAAAAAAAAAAAAACAATTGACATGGAGTGTAACATTGTATTGAGTGTTTTAAGTTAACAGGATGCATGAGGATCGAGAAATGATAGTAATGGAAGTGACTAGACTAGCTAGGAACATGGTCATCACACAGAGCACATGATCATTCCAAACGGAGTGAATACCAATACATGATTTGGAAGTAGAAGAAGATTTGGCTTGGATGATTGGGCTTGACCCATTAAATCATGGCGCAGGCGACAAGGACAAGCTTACGTTGGGCTCAACAAATCCAGATATGTTCAGACGTTCAGTTTAGTTATATTTCTAGGTGTGCTTCTATCTAGAGAACTCTGGAGAGCTTACTGCAAAAAAGGTTGTTGAGTAGCAACATATATATATATATATATATATATATATATATATATATATATATAGTATGGATCAAATGTTAACAAGCCTTATAGTGTTTTGTGTTAACAAATCTCAGCCCTTGATTGAGTAAACATGGATGGCTTAGATTAAATCTGATTTTTTCCAATTTATATTAAAAAATCGTTGGGGCCCATAAAAAATAACCCATTGACACACCCAACCCAACCCTAATAGCGCGTGTGTTAAAAACCCTGATCAATCTATTATCTCTTTCTCCATCTCAAAGAATTAAGATCCAAGCTCCGCCTCCTGGAAGATGCCAGACTTGTGGTCTCGTTCGCCATGTTCGACCTGGCCGGAAGTTGGGAGCAACCGCTAGCATGGAATGTTTCCGTCAAGTTGAAGCTTGCATCCGACGAAGCTTCAATCGAAGGCGGAAACGGTTGACGACCCTCCTTTTGTTGTCATCGACGACCCAAATAGCAGGCGAAACCGCTCCGCTAACCCCCCATACATTCATCGGAGGCGATGGCGGTTTCAGCAGTTCGTCATGGATTTAGAATATATAAAAATCTAGTGATGGCGATGGCAATGCCGATTTACAATTTCGAAGGAGACGAAGGCGATGGCCACTCGGGGGTGGGAAGTAGAAGGAGATGGAGGCGGCGACGATTCAACCCGGCGGTGACATCCTCCTCTCGACGGCCATGACGACCAAGTTCATCTTCCCCATCTTCCTTCTGTTTCGATCTCCTCCCGCGGAATCTCCGTTTTCGTTGGCGGGTTTTGCTATTTTCAGGACGATTTCTGGCTGGGCTATGGCAAAAGAAGCGAGGTGGGAGGGGTAGGCACCAAAGTCGATTGGATTCAGAGGCAAAGAAGGAGATGGAATGGGTGATCAGCCAGATCTGGTCGAATCTGTTCTAAGCGAGTTCATCGAAGGGCGCTAACCAGATCTGGGTGAAATCGGCGATGGTAAGTACCCCGGGAGCGGGGATAATGAGGATATGTGATTGAGTGTTGATTGTTTGATTTGTGTGATTAAATGTTTTCTTATTCGTGAATTGCTGCCCAATCGATGTTCGATTTCATCGCTCCAAGGTACCTGATGAGTTTGTAACCTTAGAGCATTGATTGAAGGAATTATTCATTGGTATGTAATAAATATTCGATCAAGAATAAGGAATTATTCATTGGTATGCAATAAATATTCTATGGAATATGATAGAGCATTCGTTACTATTTAGTTATTAATTCATGTAAGAGTCACTATTCGGCAAATTCATAGTTTCTATTCGTTGATAATACATAATTATTCATATGTATTTGATCATGAATAAAGAATTATTGTATATAGATTAGTGGTTGCTCATGATTCTCCTTGTTATTCGATCAAGAATAAGAAATTATTCATTGGTATGCAATAAATATTCGATGGAATGAGATAGGTTATTCGTCACTATTTAGTTATTATTTCATGTTCAGAGTCAATATTCGGCAAGTTCATAGTTTCTATTCGTTGAAAATACAGAATTATTCATATGTATTTGATTATGGTTAATTAGACGTGGGAAATCAAGAATTACATTTACATACTATTTCAACCCAGCGAATAATTACTATCAATTTAGCGAATAATTACTATCAATCTAGCGAATAGTTGCAGAAATTGACCAACTTTTTCACTATCATCTAAATGATAACTCCTCTTTACGGATGAATAATAACAATTAATTTAGCGAATAATTACTACCAATTTAACGAATAATTACTATCAACTTAGCGAATAGTTGTAAAATGACTCACACTTTTAATGAATAATTCATTATGATCAATTAGGGGTATACATCGGCTATTAAAAAAATATACTATATCTTATGGAGATTTATATTTAAAAAAATATGGGTAAAGTTAACACATATGGAGTATCATATACGTATTTTTACCAAATCAAAAAAAAAATATACGGATTTTGATTTATAAAAAAAATTGGAAAAGAGTTTGGAAAAAAATTCAAAGAATTGGTACAATCATCACGGCAAGATTTGTGATTTGAAAATATTGACTTTTTTGAATGGAAGCACACGCGCCCAAACATGGAGTGATGGATGAATTCCCTCGGACCCACCAAAATTTAATTAAAAAAAATAGAAAATCTCACTTTCGTCTCCACCCTTAAGTTGTTTCCAATGAATGGCTCAGATTTGTTAACACTTAACACCATAAGGGGTGTTAACACATGACCCAGCCTATATATATATATATATATATATATATATATATATATATATATATATATATATATATATATATATATATATATATATATATATATATATATATATATATAATTAAGTAGTTGATAGGTTGAGTATTAGGGTTAGAGCTAGTTAGTTGATGGAGCTAGTGAGGATTCTATTCAAGGCAAGTAGAAATTCTCAGCAAGTAAAGATAATACCTGTGTTCGGTTGGTTTTTTTTGTTACAAAAAACCCAGTGAGTTGAATTTTCGGGAATTTAAATTCCCCTATTTTGAATAAAGTGCACTTACCTAGCTAGTCTTCCTAGGTAAGTTTCAATTCCACCATTTTTAATAACAACATTCTATTTTCTTAATTATTTCAATTCCTACAATCCAAAATTCATACCAGCGTTCGGTTGGCCTATCAAGGGCTTTCTGATGGTGAGTGTGTGAAGTTCTCTTCTGGACTCGAGTGCTCGGCCGGGCAAAAGCTGATAGTGTTGAAGACCGATGGGAGGTGTCTACTTGTTCTGTTGGTGATTGGGTGTGTTGGGGGTCGGCCTCTTTCCTGTCTTTTCGATTGGGGGTTGTCTTTGATGATCTTCAATCCCAAGTATCATCTGAATCGACGTTGTGTTGCGTTCTCCATCCTAAATAAAGGTGTGTTCCTCTGGATGAAGGTTGAAATCAATAAGTATTACTACTGCCCTACAACTTTTATGAAATCCAATTATCTGATGTTTGGTTTGGCTTTTCTACTGATTGTTGTACATCTTGTCACCTTCTACTGGTGCCTAAAAAACTACGTGATAGAGGTCCCCTCTTCACCACGTACCCCCCGAGTTTCAGGCCCTAAACAAATTGTGGTTATTGGGGATTTCATTGCCCTTTCCCCTTTCTTGTTGAAATATTGTTTTATTTAAATTCTGATATTGGAAAAAATATGTCCTACTTTGACTGTCATAGTGATCTGTTGTAACTGTCGTTGTCTCTCACTTGAGCAATTTGAGTTACCTTATGTAACTGGTGTCATATCTTGGCTTTTCTTTTGTCTCCTCATGAGGTTGCTTACGAAGGTTTTCAATAAACATTGGTAAGCTTTTATATGAACTGGATGGAAAAAATGTAACATAACATTATTCGGTTAAATTGACAAATTTTATAAAAAACGAAATCAGGTGATCCCTCCAACAAATCACTCATATTTTTCATAAAATATTTATAAAAAAAAATAACTTATAAAAAAAAGAGCATCTTACAAAAAAAAACAAAGGATTGGGACGTCTTTACACTTTACACGCACCAAATGGAGGGAGGGTGGGTGTTTTCAACCCATGCGGGTCCCACAATTTAAATTGAAAAAAAATTAAATTCTTTTTTAATCTCGAGCATTCATCTTCTCTTCATCAACGGCTCACATGCAATTGTGTACAAGGTACATTCTAAGAGGTGTGTACACTCGAACCACACCATATATATATATACGGATTGACTCCGATGAAAACCTTAAATTGTGGTAAAAACCGTGATGACTACTTTATAGCTCGATTTATTTGAAATCTGTGCTAAAAACCTCAATAACACAGTGACTTTACAACTAAGTTCAACCTAAAAACCGTGTTAAAAAATCCAATTATAAAATAACACATGACTTTATAGCTCGGTTAAGCCTAAAAATTGTGTTAAAAACTCATGTTTTAAAATTACACTGTGACTTTATAGCTCGGTTTTTTCAGAACCGGGCTAAAATATGTGACTTTATAGATCGGTTCTATTCAGAACCGGGCTACGAGGCTAGTGAACCGGGCTAAAAAGTTGGTCATCACAGGTTTTTATCGCAATTTTAGTTTTCACCGGTGCACACCCTATATATATATAGAGGTTGGTTCCGGTGTACTCAGGCCTTATCGTGTATCATGTGAAAACATCTGGGCCATTGATTGAATGAAATGGAAGGCTGAGATTAATAGGCAATTTTGGCTTTTTTAAAATTAAAAAATAGTGGGACCCACGTCTTTTTTTTTGCCCACTTGCTGAATGGGTGTGTGTGTGGTGCACAAATTATTCGACAGTATATCTAGATTATTCGATCGTATTGTCTGATTATGCAATGGTATCGACAGATTATGCTATGGTATATGATTTTTTTTTGTTAATCTTTATAAATGGCTGATTATTCGGTCGTCTATGAATGATTATTCGGTGATTTATAGATGATTATTCACTCGTATATGAGTGATTATCGCTTGATTATTCAATGGTATTGGACGGTTATTTGATGGTATTGTAACGGCCCGGGATTATGATTCCCGGGTTACGTTTCGAGGGATGAAACCCCTCGTTAGGATCTTGCGCCCCGAGTACAGGTTGAGGGTTTGAAATTCTACTCTAACGTTTTCAAGTGGGATTTCATACCCAAAATTCGAAGGGATCGTTGGAATCCCCGGGGAAGTCCCCTGTACCTGTCATAAGTCTAAGCGTAGAAAACCAACAGTCATGCAGATAGTAGAATCAAGGTGCAATACAAGAGGGTGCCACGGCTGAGCCGGGTCAAAACAAAATCAATAAGTGTATTTATCGAAATCTAAGATTAGACCATTTCGTTGCAATCGCCCAAGAGAGTTCCCACGTCACAGAAGCAAGGAACAATAATGTTGCAAAACAAACCTAAAAAAAATGTATGCGGGGCGGTGTCAGATCGAAGCATATAATATAAACAAGTCTACTCTTAATGTTACTTAAAGCATATAATATCACACACAAGTCATCAAATTGGCTCACCAAGTTAGGCAAGGTAAGTCATTATCCCAAGATTTCCCAAAACTCTTTTAAAGTCTCAAGTTAAATCAAATCACCATTCAAAACGCTTTCTCAAATCATCCAGAAAATCCATTTATAAAACATTACCTTTTCATCAATTTATTTTATTATTTTATCAAAACCATCTAACAAGGTTAGGGTATTTCCGAAATCCCTTCTTTAAATTAATTAAATCAATTTCCATTTACCAAAACAATTCACAACCTCTAAAACCTTTTCCAAATTCTTTTCTTTTTAAAATCCAAGTCTAATAATATTATATTTTACATCACCCATTCATTTAATATTTATTTAGATATTTAGATATTGAAATAACAATATAGTTATATACTAGGTTATAACCTTAGTATGTCTTTTGTCAAAATAAGGCCCAAATCCCCTTTATTTTCGGATCCAGACCAACTAGCCCAGCCCAGCTCTCTTTTAAGAAAATCACTGAATCGGTTTGCTTTTAAAAAACCGAACCGAACCCATTTATTTAAAATAGAAACCGGACCCAAATTAGAACACTGTTCACTCATCCTCACCAACGCTCTGTTGAATTGAAAGAGAAGGAAGGAGAGACGAGATCCGCCGAAGCTCTCTCTAGTCTCAGCCCGACCACTCTTGACACCAATAGACATAGAATCAATCAAGGAAATGAGAGAAAGGGGTTCTCACAGAGGGGTACTTCGAGCCTGAAAATTCGATCGATTTCGCCTCGATTCGACTCCGATGAGGATGGTTTCGAGTTGTGCTTGGCCTAGGACGAAGTAAGGGGAGTTAAAGGCGAGACCTTTATGGAGTTTCAGGCCAAAGGGAGGAGGAAGGAGGGCTTACCAGCCTCGGATTCGGAAAGGCAGGGCTCGGGAGAAAGTAGCGGCTCGGCGGAGGTGTTGCTGGCGGATCCTGGCTCGGTGCTCTCATCTCGCTGGTGGGAGGACGGGGACGCAGCTGTTGGTGTCACTCGGACTCGGAGGACGGAGGAGCAAGGTGCTCGGTCCTTCAATGGCGAACAGTGAAAGCTTGGCTCGTGGCAGTGACGAAGAACGACGAGGCAGATCTGGGAGGTCTCCGGCGGCTGCTGAGGCCGATGACGTCTGCAAGGTGGCGTCCGGGGCTGCTTCTGCTGGCACCTCGGGTGGAAGGAAGGAGACCGAGGGAGGGGTGGTGTGTGCACTGGGCTCCTCGGCTCGGCAAAACAGGGGAAGCGAGTGGGAGGTGGAGCTGCGGCTTCAGGGGTGGCTGAAGAGGGTGGCCGACGGTGACTGGTGGCGGTCCTCGTGGTGATGGCGGCTGAGCAAGGAGGAAATGGGAGCTCTTTGCTCTCAGCAATTCAAAGGGGGAGAAAGGATAAGGTGGTGTTTGGGTTTTGGGTTTGTGTGGATGTGAAAGGAGATCCAAAATCTGATTTTTCAATGGGTCAAAGACTGATTTTTTTTTCTTGGGAAGAGAGAATTGTTGTTTGTTCTTCAAGAATGGGGCAACCCATAAAGGAGGGGATAAGGTTTACCCAAAGTGGAGAAAATGAGTTGGAATTGGTCAAACATTGGTGATATGAGATGGAAAGAATTTCCGAATCCCGATGAGAAAGATGTATTCAATCGTTAAAGTTAAAAAAAAATTGGGTCGGAATCCACTTTAAGAAATTCAATTCGATTTAGTAAATTAAAGACGAATTTTCCTTGAAATATCCTAATTAAATCCGATTTAAATTCATTTTTAATTTCTTTTTCCAAAAATTAGTATTTTAAAAATCCGAGCCTTTACACCATCCACCTCTAAAAACAAGTCTCGTCCTCGAGACTAAAACCAACACAAGGCAGGGGATGAAGTTTGAAATTAATAAGTCCAAGGACCATGTCCAAGGATCTTGTAATCATCTCGGTTGCGTCTTCCGGGATTCTCACAACATCCTAGTCACAGTCGTGACATCTCCAATTGGCCTTGACAAGTATGCAATAAGCGCCACTATCACATCCTCGCTTCGACTTTTCGGAGGTACCACAACTCTAAAAGTTCTACAATATTATCACTAGGTCTTAGCAAGCACCCTACAAGCGCCCTCATAAAATGCTTGTATCCACTTCGTGAAGTATAATAGACATGCCCGGGTTTGAAAAGTTTCAAAGGGGATTCTACAATTGAAAAAGATTGGCCTCAAAATCGTTGAAATTCTCGATCGTGTTCGGTCTCTCAAAATTCAAGTTAGTCTTTTTCGAAATCGTCCAGAATCCTTCAAATCAAGCAAACCTCTCAACTTCAAAACCATTCCAAAGCTTTTCAAAATCCGAGTTAGTGGTTTCCAAACTCTTTCAAAACCCTTTAAATCTCAATTTGGTCGATCAAATTCAGAACTCAAGAGGTGGAATCATCCACCTCTAAAGGCTAATCCCATATTCTCTTCCTAGGTTCCAATCTCAAAAGCAATTCCAATCTACGAATCTCTAGCCATTATTAGAATCAATATAACCAAGACATGCCACATCATAACCAACCAACCACCGAAATTGGACACGCCAAAACCATAACATGAATAGCAATCCGTCAACATGGCCGCATACTAGTATATTGGAACATCACACTCAACCTTAGCATTTCATGTTTTAGGTGTAAACAAATAAGAATGCATCAAGCAGGAATATCATTTTTGAAAGGGCAACACACAAACACATCAAGTCTCAACCTTAGTAGATCACATCAGCATGGTTTCCTACTTACCACTACCAACACAACATAATTTTGTCATGATAGGGGTGTCAGTCTAATAGAAAGACAACAAGTCAACACAACAAAATTCATCTCAACAAGATTCAGCAAGCCAAGATATTCACCATTTTCATAGCCAATAATCTAGATGAAAGTCACATTTTTTTTTAATTATCAATGTACAGAGATATCAACACAATCACATTTCAGCAATTTATGTTCAAGTGTCAACATAGAATCGGTCATGCTCTCATGGTTTAGCAATAGCAAAGTCTAGCAACATAGCAGCACAAGATATTATTGTCACGTCAACATTTAACTTAACAGGATATCGCATACCAATATATCAAGATAACATGCATCCTTATACTATGGACTCTTCATTCTACTATCACTTAGTCCCCAAGTATTTCATATCAGCATATAGCATGATTTCACACTAGGTTTATACATCATTATCTTTCAATACCTCAAACAGTCACATGTCATAAATCCTAATATACTATCATGCTTGGCAAGTATTGCAGAATATCAGATATCAACATACTAAAACATGTTGCCACATAACCTCATGCTAATAACAATTCGAGCAAGGTAATATCAGGCCAGAATCACAATAACATATTGTCACACATTAGCGGGGCACATAATATCATGATTACTAAACACAAGGCTAGGATCTCAGCAGGTATAGTTCACGTCCCGTGAGTAAAAGAAACAGGCAAGGCTTACCAACACAGAACACCAATCATATCACAAGGTCAGTCAGATAGGAACACCAAAGCACTAAAATTCATCATCATATGTAGAAGTTAACCACGTAACGTCCACTACCAGTTCGTCATTCCAAGAATCAATATGTCAGTTCTGGGACCTGGGGTTTATGGGCCCACCGTGCTTCCGCTGCGCGGCTCCCGTGTTATTTGGCTAAACGTGCTCTTCTCTACGCCATCGTTTGTCAAAGTATTGCAAGCAACTTTTAAGTTAGTGGAGATAGGGGAGAGACAAGGAGAACAACCCGGACTCCCCACGGAACCGAACACAGACCAACTGATGATGACACGGCGAAAAAGAAACAAGATCCCAACCCAAGGAGTAAGATGCCCTTATGGAACTCTACGCGGTCACAAGTGCAGCAAGCAAGACACATACCAATCGTGGAGTAAACTAGTCACATCACTGAACACTAACATGCACCTACCTCGATGAAAGATGTTAACAAATAGGGGAAACCAAAAACATGATCAGGTTCTACATGGGGCATAAGAGACTAGCTAGCAACTTTTCATTTCATATATCAGACACGCTTGATATGTATAAGAAACATGTATATACGAATGCAATAATAGATTGGTGCGACACATAGCTTATGCGAAATCTAGTAAACATTACAAAGCATTACAGGTAGGATAAATTACTCATAACAAGTACACATGGGCAGGTCATATAAAAGAGGTACAATGATCACATCTTATAGCAATGACTTCTCATAATGATAGGGTAAGCGTGGGATATCATCACACAAGGAGCTATGGGGAAAGTAAGTCCTTCATAATACTAGTAATATATATTGAGGAATAATTTGTCGCCAAAATCACAGTTCATGTATACATGCATCTACCATATTGTAGGGTATAACACGCAACTAGATACTCAATTGCTAATTAACACATATCCCACCGAAATATGAATTTATCCAATCAAGCATCGAAAGGGCATCATGTGATAAAGACAACAATTCAAATGAGAACACTCATAAGCATGCCACTAATCATACTTAGCATGAGACAACTCTGTGGAGGCATATCATTCTAATTGGACTAACAATATCTAACATGTTTTTACAGTCAAAAGATCATGTAGAGAGAGTATAGCAAGACTATCACAACCTATGACAAGAGTGGCTACATGAGGTGCAAGTTGAGCATGCGATTGTACAAGTCATATCTCTACATGCATAGATTTTACAAGATACTACAGGACAATCACAGATGCATATGAATAAGATGCATCGAGCAACTCCAGATAATAGTGGGACGGGTCATAGAAGTTTAAGCAGGACTACTATTGCACCCAATCATTAGCACATATAAAAGGAATATAAGCAGTTTTGATGAAGGAGTCATGCACATATCATAGTGTGAAACAAGAGAATGCTCCTAAGGTATCATGTTTCAAAGGGACGGTAAGCTGCATAATGTATGCAAAGATAATCATGCGAGTGCTTTATAGCTATCGTGATGTGTGTGGGGACATGCGAGGTGCTAGATTATTCATTTGCGAAAGCATTAAGAATGTCAGGGGACATGCAGAAACAACATCGAGTGATGAGATGATAGGCACACATTGATAATCACCTAATACTTAACATGCGTTGAAAATAGGCACTAACTCTTTAACTGGGTTTATCAATTCCTAAACAGTTAAAGGATCGCATATCAGAGATGTTGGGAAGAATACAAGACCTCGCGGAGTCTATCCTACGTGAGAACATGTCATAAAGCATATAGATCATGAATACACACAAGTCATAATTCATGGGTCCTATAAGATATATTTTAACATGATAAGATGCATGACTATGCAGCATAGGTTACATGTTCATTTGACAACTAGCACAGATGCATTTAAGGGATCAACTAATCGTAACGTGATCATATGAGGACAAGGGGGGATTATGGCGGAAACAACAATATGAGCTTGAGATAGTACGACTTCACATGAATATAAAGCATGCAAGTACACAAGTATAAATTGACATTATACAACCAAGGCATGTATTTAACACATGAATATACAAAGTCACATCGTGATCCTACATGATGCTAGCAATACATGATAAGACATTGATATCTTTTACAGAGTGAACAAGAGAACATCACGGACGATAGATTATAATCATGTTAGGACTGAACCATCATAAAAGTGCATGAAATGGTACAGCAACTATCACATCATAGGACAATGATATTCACGTGATGAAGCAAGCATGACAATTTATCACTCAGCGAGTCATATTGGAATTCATAAGCCCTATAGGATACTACCAGCACATATCGAATACGAGTACAATCAAGGTACTTCGACTAGAGCCACCCTAGCATTCAGGTGTCATTTATATGCGAAAACATAATACTAACTCATAATTCGTACATACGTTCATTCGATTAGCACAGTAGTTTGCAAAAAGCCAAATAAGCCACACTGTAATAATCTAGAAGCATGATAAACACATAGCGGAGTATAACATGGGCCTAAAGCAAGATAGCTAGGCATATATGTAATGGTAGACAATTATAGGTCCATGCAATGTCTAAACGGCACATGCACAAAATATAAAGTCATGCATTCAGGGAGATACAAAAGGATACCACTAAGTAGGAGAAAACATCACGGAAATCAGGAAGGTGAGCATGCTATGGTTTAGTGGTCATAAAGGCACGAGGAGTAGCAGGAGTGAGACTAACATGCTAAGGGTCACACTATGATGATCCTAATCCAAGAGAGTAAGTAAACATCATGCATTCGTGCGAGTTCATAGCTTGTGACATATGTGTTTAATCAATCATTAGTATAATGGTGTGGGGAACCAATGAAATCAAGTTGTGCATGCATGAGGGATATGACATGAATACAACAAAGTACGACATGAGACCTAAACAAGGTGACCAAGCATGAATATATAATGACTTACAACCACAAATCCACATTAAGGATCATCATAATATGTGCTGGGAATACCACATCATGTCGAGTCATGCATATACGAAACAAGGAATTATAGTGGTGTGTGCTCGTGCGGCGTGTCAGGTCATATATTCATGAAAACATGTGAGAAGTATGGAGGTCATCATGGCATGACAGTTGGGTAAGCATATTGGAAATTAGGCATCGTATAAATCAGGTTGAGCATGAAGTTGTTACACACACCCATCAAGTCAAGAATTCATTCTATCAAGATATCAAAATGGAATGATCACACTACCATGGGCCTATGTGCAGAGGGAACATCAATCATGCAATCATGGACGAAGCAACTAAGATAATCCCACAGAGATCTACAAGGGCGACTCTGACTCACTTCCATGACTCATTTCCCGTGGAATACTCGTGTAACTCTCGAATAGGGCAGAAAGGGTTCATGTAGTAGCGTACTCCCATACAACCTCAAATGTGGTTATTCCTCCCAATTTCCCATACAACATACCGAGATCACAAGGAAAGCTCAGTAAAGACATTTAGTGGGGTCAGGAAAAGAAGACCAAGGAAGAAAGTAGTCAACTTAAGGGGTCGAAGGCGATCCCACGAGGACTGGAATCCCGACTCTATAATGACAGAAGGTCTCCCCCGCTATTCCATTCAAGTAGGCATTTAACACATGTTTCATAGTCAAAATATTAGCCAGGTCTCCAATTTAAGCAAACAGCACTCAGCATAGAGCAATCAACAATCAAGCTATCCTATGAGCCGCCCTTCGAGGGGCGACTAACCAGAGGGGAAAAACCTCACGGTCTCTACCTAACTCGCCACTTCAGCCACTACAACGAAAAGCCTTGGAGTCTTGTAGGCCCATCTGTAAAGAACAAGCTATATTTTGCCTACCCGTTCCCAACTACATCCAATAGGGATGGTCTAGCGCCTTCACTACCCCTTCGTTTCCCTTTGTTTGATTACCAGATTTATTAAGTCAAGTTCATATTTAGTCCATTTGAGTTAGCCATATTAAATTCATTTTGCCCTTTCTAAAACATTTTGAAAAACCATTTGAAAATCTTGGGCCACTTTCAAAACCACTTCAACCTATCATACTCGGTTTGCACAACTTGAGCTCTGATACCATCTTTGTAACGGCCCGGGATTATGATTCCCGGGTTACGTTTCGAGGGATGAAACCCCTCGTTAGGATCTTGCGCCCCGAGTACAGGTTGAAGGTTTGAAATTCTACTCTAACGTTTTCAAGTGGGATTTCATACCCAAAATTCGAAGGGATCGTTGGAATCCCCGGGGAAGTCCCCTGTACCTGTCATAAGTCTAAGCGTAGAAAACCAACAGTCATGCAGATAGTAGAATCAAGGAGCAATACAAGAGGGTGCCACGGCTGAGCCGGGTCAAAACAAAATCAATAAGTGTATTTATCGAAATCTAAGATTAGACCATTTCTTTGCAATCGCCCAAGAGAGTTCCCACGTCACAGAAGCAAGGAACAATAATGTTGCAAAATAAACCTAAAAAAAAATGTATGCGGGGCGGTGTCAGATCGAAGCCCTACGCAATATAGTCCCAAACAAGCAGACACATACACACGCTAGTCCTGATAAAGATACTTCTAGATGCAAGACGGAATGTTAACACACTAACATGCCCGTAAGATCAAGTGCGTAAATAGAATAAGGCCTTAGCACCGAATACCAAGTGGTATATCCCTCTCCTACCTCCACCCCCTTCCGATAGGGCGGAGACTGGCCAGCTCGTGAATGCATTCCATATAATCGGGTGGCACGCATGCCCAACCCGTATCCACAATAAAGCCCGCAGGCATCTCATAAGGAAGTCATGACTCGATTGACTCAGGACGGGACCCGATGGGACTAGGTCGTCCTATAACCCTAGCAATGACTCTAGTTACTTCACAGATAACGGCCGTTCTGTTTACAAAAGCAATGAGTAAACGAATGCTCATTCATGAGTGCAATCCTAGCAGGATACTACATGTCATGCTTTATTATGAATGCAAGCACCTAGTATGCACATGGCTACAAGCAGAGAGATCTCTTTTCGAATCTGAGTGAGCTCATATAGGAACTCACCTGGAAGTGCAGAACAGCAAAAGACAACAACTAGTTATACAGGAAGCCAACATGTCATATGATCACCTAACACATATATAAGTAATATAAATAAGTCTACTCTTAATGTTACTTAAAGCATATAATATCACACAATAGTCATCAAATTGGCTCACCAAGTTAGGCAAGGTAAGTCATTATCCCAAGATTTTCCAAAACTCTTTTAAAGTCTCAAGTTAAATCAAATCACCATTCAAAACGCTTTCTCAAATCATCCAGAAAATCCATTTATAAAACATTACCTTTTCATCAATTTATTTTATTATTTTATCAAAACCATCTAACAAGGTTAGGGTATTTCCGAAATTCCTTCTTTAAATTAATTAAATCAATTTCCATTTACCAAAACAATTCACAACCTCTAAAACCTTTTCCAAATTCTTTTCTTTTTAAAATCCAAGTCTAATAATATTATATTTTACATCACCCATTCATTCAATATTTATTTAGATATTTAGATATTGAAATAACAATATAGTTATATACTAGGTTATAACCTTAGTATGTCTTTTGTCAAAATAAGGCCCAAATCCCCTTTATTTTCGGATCCAGACCAACCAGCCCAGCCCAGCTCTCTTTTAAGAAAATCACTTAACCGGTTTGCTTTTAAAAAAACCGAACCGAACCCATTTATTTAAAATAGAAACCGGACCCAAATTAGAACACTGTTCACTCATCCTCACCAACGCTCTGTTGAATCGAAAGAGAAGGAAGGAGAGACGAGATCCGCCGAAGCTCTCTCTAGTCTCAGCCCGACCACTCTTGACACCAATAGACATAGAATCAATCAAGGAAATGAGAGAAAGGGGTTCTCACAGAGGGGTACTTCAAGCCTGAAAATTCGATCGATTTCGCCTCGATTCGACTCCGATGAGGATGGATTAGAGTTGTGCTTGGCCTAGGACGAAGTAAGGGGAGTTAAAGGCGAGACCTTTATGGAGTTTCAGGCCAAAGGGAGGAGGAAGAAGGGCTTACCGGCCTCGGATTCAGAAAGGCAGGGCTCGGGAGAAAGTAGCGGCTCGGCGGAGGTGTTGCTGGCGGATCCTGGCTCGGTGCTCTCAGCTCGCTGGTGGGAGGACGGGGACGCAGCTGTTGGTATCACTCGGACTCGGAGGACGGAGGAGCAAGGTGCTCGGTCCTTCAATGGCGAACAGGGAAAGCTTGGCTCGCGGTGGTGACGAAGAACGACGAGGCAGATCTGGGAGGTCTCCGGCGGCTGCTGAGGCCGATGTCATCTGCAAGGTGGCGTCCGGGGCTGCTTCTGCTTGCAACTCGGGTGGAAGGAAGGAGACCGAGGGAGGGGTGGTGTGTGCACTGGGCTCCTCGGCTCGGCAAAACAGGGGAAGCGAGTGGGAGGTGGAGCTGCGGCTTCAGGGGTGGCTGAAGAGGGTGGCCGACGGTGACTGGTGGCGGTCCTGGTGGTGATGGCGGCTAAGCAAGGAGGAAATGGGAGCTCTTTGCTCTCAGCAATTCAAAGGGGGAGAAAGGATAAGGTGGTGTTTGGGTTTTGGGTTTGTGTGGATGTGAAAGGAGATCCAAAATCTGATTTTTCAATGGGTCAAAGACTGATTTTTTTTTCTTGGGAAGAGAGAATTGTTGTTTGTTCTTCAAGAATGGGGCAACCCATAAAGGAGGGGATAAGATTTACCCAAAGTGAAGAAAATGAGTTGGAATTGGTCAAACATTGGTGATATGAGATGGAAAGAATTTCCGAATCCCGATGAGAAAGACGTATTCAATCGTTAAAGTTAAAAAAAAAATTGGGTCGGAATCCGCTTTAAGAAATTCAATTCGATTTAGTAAATTAAAGACGAATTTTCCTTGAAATATCCTAATTAAATCCGATTTAAATTCGTTTTTTATTTCTTTTTCCGAAAATTAGTATTTTAAAAATCCGAGCCTTTACAGGTATCGATGGATTATTCGATGATATCGCTTTATTATTCGATAGTATCACTTGATTATTCGATAGTATCACTTGATCATTGACATCTTTAAATTCACCCATAAACAAATCCCACCAAATTATCCTATATACATATGAATAAAGTTATACATACAAACGAATAAACCTAAATTACAGTATCATTGAAATCTTTATATTCACCACCACCACAATCAAAATAATCGATGCATAAAGGACACAAATTCGATCAAATCAGGCCAAACAAAACTCCATTTGAATAATCCAAAATCAATTTAAGAACAATGAATTGAAAATAGGCGTTACGTTTTTTGGAGAGAGACTTGGATGAACAAGCAGTAGGTATTTGATTCAGTGATCGTCGTTGAGTCGCACCTCCCGGATCCACCTTCGTCGCATCCTCCTCCGCCTTCACCATCCACCTCCCGGATCCACCTTCTCCTTCAACTTCCACCTTCGACTTCCGCCTCTTTCAACTTGTATTGTGGCAAAGCAGGCCAAATTCAAAAGCGAAACAGGCGGCAACGGTTGCTGAATTCCGCCTCCTTCGACTTCCGCCTCCTGCACAGGCTTCGCAATCGCGTGTCCATCGTCTTCGATCTGCCAATCGCGCGTCTAGGCGCCCTTCGCCCAGATCTACACCTCATGGCGCCGGCTTCGCAACCGCCGACGCCTTTCGCCCAAATCTTCACCTTCGTAACCGCCGCCGGCCACCTTCGCAACCGCCGCCTTTCACCCAGATCTACACCTCATGGCTCTGGCTTTGCAACCGCCGCCTTTTGCCCAGATCTACACCTCATGGCTCTCACTTTTTTTTCTCTCTCCTTTTGGTTGAAATTGAAAACGCTGTGTGGGATTAGGGTTAAGCAGATTTGTCATCACGCGCCTATATGTAAGGGTGAGATTGTGTTTACGTAATTTTAATTTACAATTAATTTAAAATCCCAAATAATCTCAGCCTTCCATTTGTACCAAATCAACGGCCTAGATGTGTTCACATGATACACGATAAGACCTGAGTACATATGATCTATCATATATATATATATATATATATATATATATATATATATATATATATATATATATATATATATATATATATATATATATATGCAAGAGTTAAAATGTAAAATATCCTTAGGGTGTAAAATTGCTTAAGGTGTAAAATTTAATTTTTTTAATGAATCAACACGCGCGCTTCACATGTACAACACCCCGCGCTTCACATGTACAGCACCCAGCATGCCAGCATCGGCTTCTCTCTCGGCCTCCCACACCCACCTCGAGCCACCTCCGGCCACCAGCCCCTAGCCGCACTCGAGCCCACCCCTATGCGCACCTACCGAGCCCAGCATCCACCTAGTTCGAGCTCTGTAGCCGCACCACCGAGCCTTTCTTCCCCTACTCACTGTTCGATATATTGACCCTTCCATAGCCCGTCGAGCCACCTTTGACCCACCAGCCACACCACCTTCGAACCCCCGTCCTCATCTGCACCCAGCAAGCCCTGAACCACCCTCGTGCGTGCCCAGCCGAGCTCACACCGAGCCCATCTCCCCCAACAGTCTTGTTCGACATTTTTGGCTCGAAACCATTCGAAATCCCAATTTTTATCCTTGTTTCAACTCGAATTTGGTATGATTTCTAACCCTAAACTTGATTATTACAATTATTTAGATTGTTTGAATGATTTAGGTTGAGATTGAAAACCTAGAGTTTGATTTAGGAGCGGAATTTGTGGCTTTTTGCCAAAAGCCAAATTGATTGAAATTGATGATATGGTTGTGTTGTTGGGTTGATTTTGAGCTAATTTCATGTTCATATCATTGTCAAATTGTTTATCGATCATGAGCTAATTGAATTTTAGAATTTTATATTGCGATATGCTTTAGAATTTGGGGTTTTTTTGCCAAAAGTCAAATTGACTGAAATTGATGATATGGTTGTGTTGTTGTGTTGATTTGGAGCTAATTTCATGTTCATAGCATTGTCGAATTGTTTATGGATCATGATCTAACTGGATTTTAGAATTTTATTGCGATATATTTTATAATTTGGGTTTTTTTTGCCAACATCCAAATTGATTGAAATTGATGTTAATTTCATGTTCGTAGCATTGTGAAATTGTTTGTGATTCATGAGCTAATTGGATTTTAGAATTTTATTGCGATATGCTTTAGGTTGATTAGTTTCTTCTATTTTAGCATGAAAATCATAATTTAGCCTATTAGCTCAATTGGTAGAGCAATGTGCGTTTGCACAAAGATGTGAGTTCAAATCCCACATAGGTTACATAATAGACAAGAGCGCAACAATCGCAAATTGTTAATCATGCACATCATAATCTTAGTTATGCACTTTTTAACCTTAATTATGCACATTTTAATCTTATTTATGCACTTTAATTTTAAAAGCTTATTATGTATGCACACCATAATGTTATATTTGCACAACATAACATAAGTTACATAATAGACAAGAGCGCAACAATCGCAAATTGATAATCATGCACATCATAATCTTAGTTATGCACTTTTTAACCTTAATTATGCACATTTTAATCTTATTTATGCACTTTAATTTTTAAAAGTTTATTATGTATGCACACCATAATATTATATTTGCACAACATAACATTATGTTTGCACATTTTAATCTTATTTATGCACTTCAATTTAAAAGGCCTATTATATATGCACACCATAATGTTATATTTGCACAACATAGCATTATATTTGCACATTTTAATCTTATTTTTGCACTTTAATTTAAAAGCCTATTATATATTATATGTGCACACCATAATGTTATATTTGCACATTTTAATCTTATTTATGCACTTTAATTTAAAAGCTTATTATATATGCACACCATAATGTTATATTTGCAAAACATAAAATTATATTTGCACAAAATAACATTATATTTGCACATTTTAATCTTATTTATGGAATTTAATTTAAAGCCTATTATATATGCACATCATAATGTTATATTTGCACAACATAATATTATATCTGCACATTTTAATCTTATATTATGCACTTTAATTTGAAATTGTTAAATGCTTAAAAACAAATAGACGATAAGTCCGCCCCCCGGACCCCCCGATGCGACGCCGATGAAAAATGATTCAAGACACATTAACAATAACCTTAATTGTGCACTTCATATTATTACTTATACACATCGTGATTTTATTCTTGCACATTATTATTTTATTTATATACTTTATATTTGCACAACAAAAGGTGTCGAAAACGGGAAAAAGTGCATTTACCCATAAAATTAGACATATTTACCTATCTACCCATAAATTAAACATATTTCAATTATAAATTTTTATAATTGAAATAGGCACATTTACCTATTTACCCCATAATGAATTATTATGTCTGAACAAAATAAAGTTATATTTGCACAACAGGATGTTATACGTGCACAAAATAAAGTTATACTTGCACTGTAGAAAGTGTAACACGGGAAAAAAATCCTATGACAAAAAGAAAAATAAAATCTGGCCCGAGAAGGGGGCACGGTGGGGGGCTGGGGCACATGCATGGGCAAATGGGCATACATTATACTAATTAAATTAGACTTATTAGTAATTAAATTAGACCTATTAGCAATTTACTTACAAAAATTAGGCCCATTAGAGAATTTTATACCTTAAATAAATTTTATACCCTAAAGATATTTTATATTTCAACCATTGTCTATAGAGAGAGTAAGATTGGATCCAATTTGTTTAGTTTGTGACGTGTAGTGAAATTGTCAACTTGGTGCTACTGTAAATTGTTGACCGTAAGACAGTTGATTGAATTTGACCAATTATGATCTATATCGGCATGACTTGTGACAAGGACCGTCATAAACCTAGATAAGTGGTACAACCTAGTGCTTGTGTTAAATAAAATGTTCGGTGGATTCATTAAATACATTCATAGATTCATGTATAGCCATAGAAATGCATGCATAAAGGTGAGGGAGGTATGGTGTACGGCGTGCAGGGGATCGTAAGCCATACATGGCGCAACTCCTCCCCTTCGTATGTTTTCTTTTATAGATGTTGACCTGAGAATCCAACCAGATTCACCCGAATTCATACTCGACCGAAACCTGAAAATTTAGTATCACTCACAAGTCACAACCTAATCCAAACTCAACCTATTTTCACCCGAAACTCGACCCGACCTGATCATGACTCGACTCATCCTTATAATTACTTTAATTTTCATATTTTTAAATATTCAACTACTATAAATTATATTATAATGAGACTTAATATAACTAAATAAATGATGTTTAATAGTCAATAATTAAGATAAATAAAAAATAATCTTAATTTTATAATGAAAATAAATGTAACCCGACTTGATGACCCAACCCGAACACGACCGAACATACAATATATCTGGCATCTGACTCGACCTGACATATGACCGAATTCGAATGGGTATACTCGAACCTGACCTGTATAACCCAATTGTCACCTCTAGTTCCTTTCATGATTCCAAAAATCCAACTAACTCATGCACCGTACCCTCAAGGGTGTGTTTGGATTGCATTTTTTTTCTGATAAAGTCAAAATTCGAGATCAGACATGTGTTTTTCTAACAAATTCCTAAAGCCCATCAACAATATAATAAAACTGAAATAATATAAAAAATAATACTTATTAAATATTCAGACTTATTAAATAATAGAATATGCTAAAGTTAACCAAACGATAAGAATATAATACAATCATGGATCATTAATCTTCAACACTTCAAAGCCTTGAATAAATCTTAGTTGTCTCGTTGTTGGCCAATTTGATGTTTCCCGGATTATATCATTCTCGATTGGTCGGTAACACCGACACACGGAAAAACCATCACAGACAAAGACAATAAAAAATCAACAATCTACGAAAATCCGCAGTTGATTGAAGTGGGAAGGAAGAGAAGGTGTCAATGAAACCATGGAGAGTACTCAAATGCCAGTACTTCAGCTGAAGACGCTATAGTGGAAGGCGCCAAGCAATAGCAAAGTAGCACCGCTGGAGAGCAGATACATCAGAGCACGATCCCCTGATGGTGCGAAGATAGAACTCCAGGGAAGCGCCTCTCGGACAGAGGAGCTGTCGTGAAGACACGACCACGACCCCGATCAGTTTAGAACACCGTACACCCCAACAACGAACTAAATATCGGACACCAACTAAACCAAATCAATGAACAATCATGCAACCGAATCAATGGAGGGTGGAGCAACGTGTGTTCCCAGTAATTTAAAACGGTTTTATTTTATTTTAATTATTTCCACAATACATGGAGACCAAGTATTACAAATGTAAGAAATAACTAAAATACAACATTTTAAAAAAAAAAATTTGGGCCCCAAGGAGTGATCTTTGGAGTTCAAGACTTGTTCATATTCAGCTCGTTGAGAAACGAGTAGAGCTCGAGTCGAGCCTAAATTTGGGCTTAAGCTTAAAAATATGTTCATACTCGATGTGTTTAGGAAAATGAACGAGCTCAAGCTAAACCTTTTTCAAGCATTAAGCAGTTTTATTTGCTCATAACATAGTAACTTAAAGAAATTTTTTAGAAATTCCACAAAATCTGAGCTATTCGAACAAGTAATTCGGACATTGAACAGAGTTTTAAAATATTATCATACTCGGCTTCACTAGTACAAATATAGAGGGTGGAGCACAGTAAGATGGGTACGGTTTTTGAGAAGCGTGCTTATTTTTTTATTTTAAGCACGGTTTTTGATAGAGCATGTTTAGTATTGCATTATAGATTACATTTAGCATAGTTTAGTTGTGAATAGTGCATATTTTAGTTACAATTACATGTTTACCGGTGATGTTGGAAGAGTCGGAATCTATGCAATTTTATGATTAATTTCAGGTAAAGGTGGATCCGACGAGGAATGAGGAGACTCTTGGATGAAGGAAGATTCAAGTTGAAGAAGAAAAGTGAAGAGCACGGGAGCGGAGTCGAATTTCGAGAGCCTAAGTGAATAACAAGTCAGCAGTCGCCAGACATGCTGAACTTGTTTCGCACTTTCTGGAGGCCTCGGTGGTCCGATTGACTATTATAACCATGCGTTGGAAAGCTCTCTTCGGATCTACAACTTTCGTGTTGACATCAAGACCAAATTCTAAACAGAAAAATCGATGTGAACAGTAAAAGCCGCCACGCGGCCAAGCTAGCCGCCCCGCGGCCCGAACCTTTGACGAGCGACTTCGCAATCGCCGGCCGCCCCGCGGCCTGGGTTGGCTGCCCCGCGGCCCTCGCAGAAACGCGCCGAGTTCCAGACTTTAATTAGGGTTTTTTGTTTATGTTTTGGCCGACTTGTTAGAAGCTATTTATGACTTTTCTAGTTTATTCTTTCACATAACTTATGCACTTTATTTCATTGTTGAGAGTGCCGTTGAGCATGAGCAACTAAACTCTCGAGGTTTCGCCTACGATTTGGATCTTTGATTGTTGAATTGTGAGTTTCTTAATCTAATTCTTATTCCTATTCCAATGTTTTGACTTCTTTGTGCTTAATTGCTTGAATGTGTTTTATTCTCTCTGGCCTGGCCGACTAGTTAGAGTAGATTCATTCAATTTCTAGGGTTTTGTAGATTCCTCATAGCGAACCTTAACCCAAGTGGTAATCATATCCCTTTAGGACTCGTAGGACTAATTGGATGTGTAGGAAGTTGAATACATGTTGAATATCGACTCGTAGCTTGATATTATGTGTACCTTGGTTAATTCATAATCTTAATGCTATCTCTAGGTTAAATCTTAACCGTGTTAGAGTTATTTAGAGATAAGGGTTGCTAGGACTCGTAGGACTAGTATTTTACCTAAGATCTGGACAAGGACATTGATAGGAAAAGACAAGAACTAGAGGCTGAAACAAGGATCGAATTAATCAATCGAAGTGATAAATTGTAGGTGAACCTATTTCTCTCCATTGCATTCTAAAACTAATTTACTTTGTTTCCTTGCTTCCGGTTTGATAAAAGGCGGATCTTTTTCTCACCAAAAACCCCCAATTTCTCTTTTAGCGGTTAGACTTTGCACTTGAATTGATAGATTTCCCTGTGGATCGACCTCTTGCTTACACACTATACTAGTTGTGAGTTTGAGTATTCTTTGGTAAGAACAACGACAGGTTTTCCTCTTGTCAAATTTGGCGCCGTTGCCGGGGAATTCTTATCAATTTCTTGTGTTTTTTTATCGCTATTTTTTGTATATATTTACATCTAACCCCGTCGTGGACCTATCTTACGGTTCACGACACCTTATTGCTAATATTTCTAGATGTTGAAGTTATGGCAGTTTCAGGGAGAGTATTTTCACAATTACTTCACAAGAGTGCAGAATTTATTTGACATCCGTTATTCACGGGGTTTCCGAGATAGTTTGCGAGATGTGGTGGTTTGCGTTTTTTAGGGCATGACTTCTGAGACCCTAGAATTTGCTAAGTCCATAAACAATGGAAGCTTTGCTGGTTTAGGAGTGTCGAGACTATGGGATCTTTTCTGCTACATAGGTGACCAATCGGCAGAGGAAAAATCCTACACTTCGATGTTTCAACCAATGGAGTACTCCGACCCGTCCATGGAGGATTCAACCATTGTCTTGATGGAGCAAATAGGGCAATTACGTGAGATGGTGAATCAAAATGGGGAAGCAATTATCCGACTCTCTCAAACATTGAAGGAGTTGGCAGTTCAACAATGTTCTATTCCTCAAATTGATGAAAGCCAAGATGCAAGCAACGATGAATTTTCCGATAATGAAAAAGAGCATCTAGTGGTTAGTGACACGAAATCTCAGGAGACGTCCCTAGAGATTGAGTACATTTCGATGCTCCCTCCATTCGTAGAGATCATCCCCAACTCGCCTATCAAGGAGCTAAGTCTGGAACCAATTTATGTGGTTCCCGAACAAGAAACTGATACTTTTTGCAAATTGGGAGATTTTGGTGAATATGTCGATCCATGGAGCCACTACTTCAACAAACCACCAGCAAAACTGTGTTGGTGGTCCTACATACCCTCGAGGGAGAATCAAGCTCGAATGAAGGGTAAGTTGGTAATGGTTCTCATTGCTATATTTTTAATTACCAATTATTTCATCTTTAGTGTGCATTCGAATATCGGTTAGGCACGAGAGTTTGATTTGCTTTTGAGAGCGCTGACGATGTCTGCTTGAGTCTTGAATGGGTGGATGAATAAACTGTCGAGCCAATGACAGTAAACAAAGGTGCTACTTGGGAGGCAACCCAAGGTAAGTTTTCAGTTTTTCTCTGTGTCTTCTGTTTTATCAGACTAGTTTTGGTTCTGTTCGGTGGTAGGAAGCTAACACCGCAGGGAGAAAAGCCGCCCCACGACTAGGTTGTGTCCTCAGCCGCCCCGCGGCCTCTGACAGGACTGAAATGTTCCCTTTCCTCACTTTCCACCACTGCAGTGAACAAGTCGGTTTTTCTTTCTTTCCTTCATATTTTTATCTTTTGTTGTCTTTTATGTCATTGAGGACAATGCCTGATTTAAGTGTGGGGGGAAGAATCTCATGGTATGATAGGATTGCATGTTTATTTTTAGTTTGCATTTTTTTTTATTTTTAGTTTATATTGCATATCAGCATGTTAATCTTTAAAAAAATCCCCAAAAAAATAAAAAATAAAAAATAGTTATTTATATATTACATTGTTAGGATTAGGTCTTATTTCCCCATATGGATACCGTTTGTCCTCTATTCTATCTATTGAGATTTATGCCCCATGATGTGCTTGGATTGTGGAAACCTTCGATATATATTTTCTATACTATTTGGTGACCATGATTGGTTAATGATTGAGCACATAAGATCTTGGAATTTGGGTGATCTTGAAGTTCTAAACATGACCTGGTGAGCTTATTTTGGCCTATTCAGGACTACACTTTATGGAGTCCTCTTGCTTGTTGAGTGTACTCTCTTTAATTGCTTCCTCTCTAACTTGCATTTAGATATCTTTTTCAAGGCTGCATATTATGATTTCTGCATATGACTTGAACATGATTGAGGCACCTTTATTAGCCCTATTTGACTCTATTCCCACCTTACATATTATCCTCTGCTTGAAGCCAATTTGAGCCTAATTGCCTATTCTTTTGTAGCTCCACAAGATTTCTCCATAGCCAATGATAGCCTTACCCTAGACACGGCCACGGGTCCGACCCGCCGGGTCGACAACCCGTGGAGGGTGACCCTAACCCTGACCCGGGGTTGGGACGGGTCGGCGGGTTGGGTGACCCGGCGGGTTGGCGGGTCGACGGGTCGGACTGTCGGGTCGGCCACGTGGCACCAAATCGGGTACCCAACGAGTTTTGCGGGTCGACCCGCCGGGTCAACCATTTTTTTAAAAAAAAAATTATTTTAAACCCAAAATAAAACTCAACTCAAGTCTTTCACCACACTTTCGAAATGAAAAGATTTAAGGTTGACAAAACATGGTATGTGGGAAGATATATATAGATATCTGCATTCCACTCCCATCATTTCATCACACTTTAGATGTGGGAAAGAAAAGGTTGGATTGTGGGAATGACAAGTAGGGTATGAGGATCTATATATAGAGAAAATAGAGGTATGTAGCCCACTTTCGATGTGGGACAGAAATATGAGATATGAAAGAAAATGTGAGAAATTGATATTTAAGTATATGATGTAAAATGTAATGTAATTAAAGTCTTTGGATTATATGGTGGAATATAATGTAATTTAAGTATTTGGATTATATAATGTAACATATAATAATATAATTAAAGTGTTTACCTCTTAGGATTTAATGAAATGAATAACACATGGTGATGAAACATCATGATCGATACAATATATCAAGTTATGTTGGATTAATCTTTCTATTTAATTTAATTGATAGTTGTGTTGATACATTAATCAAACATAAGTATTTTATTTTACTTGCATCATTATGCTAATTTCTTGATCAATGATTTCAAATCTAGGTTCTTCTTCATATAGATATGTTAAACTTTCTCGTTTAAAGTTGAATTAGCCACATGTTGTGTATACACTTAATGATGATGTTATTAGAATTACATACTTGGGTTGCTTGTTATGACGTACATGAAAAGACACATTGAAAAAGTATTGCCAATATTATATTTCATTCTTGTGTTTGAAAATCCGAAGTTCTATATCATTTTGAAAATAAACGAAAACTCGACATTAAGGATACTATACAAGTCTAACGGCTTTATTAATAACAATATTTGTATTATTTGAAATTATATCATAAAGACTCCTAACTTAGTATCTTATAGAATGATATAGAATGATTTAATAGTGGATCCACCAAATAACACAAATGTTTAAGGTATATTGTTGAACTTCACACTTTCTTGTTACCCGTTCGTTATTTCTTTCATAATTGATAGGTAAAATATATTTTTTTAAATAATATTTATATAAAGTATAGTACTAGTGTTTATATATGATAAAAATTTAAGTATGGATTGACATTAAAAACCGAATGTTAGAGATTGAAGACATGGTGTAGTTTCTAATTTCTACCCTTGTTCTTGTCCCACATTGAAAACTAGAGGAAAGGGGGGTGCTAAGTCTATAAAAGGAGAAGCATAGGGGTGTTAAGTCTCACATTGCCATTGCATATTACATTATGTAATATTATGAATTATTCTAAGGATAATTTATATAATTTACATAATAATTATAAATTTATTTTATTAAAAATAAATGTTTTCAAAAAAAAATATTTTAAAATGGCGGGTTGACCCGGCGGGTCGAACCGGGTCGGACCCGCCGGGTCGGACCCGTCGGGTCATGGGTTATCTTTTCCCCAACCCTAACCCTGACCCTCAACCCGAGCCGACTCTTAGACCCGTGGACCCTGACTCGGCGGGTCACCGACCCGGCGGGTCACGGGTCGACCCGCCCGACCCGTGACCCGTGGCCATGTCTACCTGACCCCATCCGGGACTTTAGGGATAGTTGGTGAATATCTTTAGTGTGGATAATGGTTTTTAGTGGTGGATTGTATGTTTGAGGTACCTTTATGAGATGTTTGATTCTTGCTAGTACATTGATTACTTGGGACCTAAGGAGAATAAAATTCACTTAGGGGCAAAAGTGAAGGAAAATCATTTGATATAGCATGAATGAAAAGAAAAAAAAAAGGAAAAGAAAAAAAAAGAATAAAGGAATGAGTTGAGTATGGTTTATAAAGTTTTATGCTTGAGATTGGTGTTGTATGACATTGTAGAGTTATGGTATGATGAGTTTATGAGTGGGTTTATGATTTGGTCACTTCCTTAGTTCTCGGATTATGAGCACCACATGACCTAAATTGTTCATACCTTATATGTTCTACCTTGGCCCCATTACAACCCAATTAAAAGACCTCATGATTTTTGTTGTGTGTAGATTCACTAGCGGTGGAGAATTAGAACACTGGTGCAAGACTATTGTATGCTAAGCTTTTGAAGATTGAGTTTTGAGCGTAAACATTTAACCCTAAACACTTGAGCGAGAGTGAAACACATATTCATTGTGAGGTCTAGAATGGATATGGTTGCTTGATTTCATTGATTATTGCAAATATGTGCTATGATGTTGTTAATCTATTGTGTTTGCTAGTTTTTCATGCACTTAAAGATTATTGAGGTGGATACATGAATTGCTATTCTGTGGGATGCAGAGTTGAGTTTTCTATTGCTTGAGGACAAGAAAAGGTTCAAGTGTGGAGGAATTTGATAGAGCATGTTTAGTATTGCATTATAGATTACATTTAGCATAGTTTAGTTGTGAATAGTGCATATTTTAGTTACAATTACATGTTTACCGGTGATGTTGGAAGAGTCGGAATCTATGCAATTTTATGGTTAATTTCAGGTAAAGGTGGTTCCGACGAGGAATGAGGAGACTCTTGGATGAAGGAAAATTCAAGTTGAGGAAGAAAAGTGAAGAGCACGGGAGCGGAGTCGAATTTCGAGAGCCTAAGTGAATAACAAGTCAGCAGTCGCCAGACATGCTGAACTTGTTTCGCACTTTCTGGAGGCCTCGGTGGTCCGATTGACTATTATAACCATGCGTTGGAAAGCTTTCTTCGAGATCTACAACTTTCGTGTTGACATCAAGACCAAATTCTAAACAGAAAATTCGTTGTGAAAAGTAAAAGCCGCCCCGCGGCCCGAACCTCTGACGAGCGACTTCGCAATCGCCGGCCGCCCCGCGGCCTGGATTGGCTGCCCCGCGGCCCTCGCAGAAACGCGCCGAGTTCCAAACATTAATTAGGGTTTTTTTTTATGTTTTGGCCGACTTGTTAGAAGCTAGTTATGATTTTTCTAGTTTATTCTTTCACATAACTTATGCACTTTATTCCATTGTTGAGAGCGCCGTTGAGCATGAGCAACTAAACTCTCAAGGTTTCACCTACGATTTGGATCTTTGATTGTTGAATTGTGAGTTTCTTAATCTAATTCTTATTCCTATTCCAATGTTTTGACTTCTTTGTGCTTAATTGCTTGAATGTGTTTTATTCTCTCTGGCCTGGCCGACTAGTTAGAGTAGATTCATTCAATTGCTAGGATTTTGTATATTCCTCGTAGCGAACCTTAACCCAAGTGACAATCATATCCGTTTAGGACTCGTAGGACTAATTGGATGTGTAGGAAGTTGAATACATGTTGAATATCGACTCGTAGCTTGATATTATGTGTACCTTGGTTAATTCATAATCTTAATGCTATCTCTAGGTTAAATCTTAACCGTGTTAGAGTTATTTAGAGATAAGGGTTGCTAGGACTCGTAGGACTAGTATTTTACCTAAGATCTGGACAAGGACATTGATAGGAAAAGACAAGAACTAGAGGCTGAAACAAGGATCGAATTAATCAATCGAAGTGATAAATTGTAGGTGAACCTATTTCTCTCCATTGCATTCTAAAACTAATTTACTTTGTTTCCTTGCTTCCGCTTTGAAAAAAGGCGGATCTTTTTCTCACCAAAAACCCCCCAATTTCTCTCTTAGCGGTTAGACTTTGCACTTGAATTGATAGATTTCCCTGTAGATCGACCTCTTGCTTACACACTATACTAGTTGTGAGTTTGAGTATTCTTTGGCAAGAACAACGACAGGTTTTCCTCTTGTCAGTTTTATATTAAAAGTGTGTTTCCAGCCCCAAATTCAACTAAAAGCAACACGTTTTTCCATAAAACCGTTCTCGTTTATTTCTAAAAAAATATTTAGAGCGGTTTTCGTGTAAAGCGTGCTTAAAAAACTTAAAACGAACACGGTTTAATTTTCAAAGCGTGTTCCCAAAACCAGATTTGACTAAAACAAACACGCTTTGCTATAAAACCGTTCTCGTTTATTTGTAAAAAAATAATTAACTCGATTTTCGTGTAAAACGTGCTTAAAAAAATTACAACGAACACGGTTTAATTCTCAAAGTGTGTTCCCAAAATGAAATTTAACTAAAACGAACACGCTTTTCTATAAAACCGTTCTCATTTATTTCCGAAAACTATTAAGCTCAGTTTTCATATGAAGCGTTCTTATAATTGGTCGTATGACAATTTAAAGAACGCTTCAACACAAAACCGTGCTTAAAATATGGGATCACGGTTAAATAATAAGTGTGCTTGTTTGGGAGCGCACTCACTATAAGCACAGTATGAAAAGTGTGCTCCCATGCATAAAAAAAGTGTGCTTTGGTCCCCCTTTTGTACTAGTGCTTGTTTAATTGAAGTGAATACTTATACATATGCATAATTGTTTTCTTCATTGTTATTATCTCTCTATGTAGTTCTGTTAGGGTAACGAGCGCGCAACGGAAATAACGGAATTACAAATGGAGAGACTAAGGCAAGATAGAACACACAGATTTTTATGTGGGAAACCCGAGTACCGGGAGGAAAACCCACGAGTGGCAAGAGCCAACAAATCCACTACCAAATAAGAAAGAGTACAACGAACCTTGTAGAAAATACAAGGGGTAATGGACAAAACTCTCTATTTACAATATAGTGAAATAGAATGTGTTTGTATGATGAAGGCTTTGTGTGGAGACTTGGATAGACTAATGTGGATGGAGCTTTATAGGGATAATGCTTGGGTAGGAAGGGATGGATAAGGCTTGAGAAGATTCTAGAGAAAGGTGGAATGATAAGGGCAATAGAATTCTCTAGAGAGTGGTGGATGGTTTCGAAAAGAACCACATTTGTCCCAAGCAAGTGAGAAGCTTCTAGAAGCTCTCAAATAATCCATCTTGATGAGGATTACTCCTTGGCCCAAATATAAATAAGCCCAATCAAGATCAGCTGAAGATTTGAATGCAAACCCAACATGTTCATATATTATTCTCACCAAACCCCCCCCCCCCCCCCCCCTATCGATCTGTAAATATATTTGGCTTTGAAATATGCTAGATTTTCTATGTGATTGACTACGTACTTAACTTCCTTGTTGTAGATAATTTTCTCAGGTAAATCGATCACATGATTTCAAACTTTTAATTGATTACTAGTATATTTTATCCCTTTAATTAGTAAGTATTCAACCAAAATATTGTATGCTTATTAAAAAAAAAAAATGGAGAGATGATCATTGGTTTATAGATAGATGCAGAATTGTGTGCAGTAGCTAGCTAGCAAGGGATTTGGATGGTGTTGCTGTTTAATCATAGACCACGGGCAAACCAATGGGCGTGCGATGTAAGCGCAAATACTGTTGGGACACTTGTGAATCCCACATCGGAAGTGGAAAAATTCTGAACCTAACATATAAGTGGATGGTGCCCCGGTCTGACTTATATGTTAGGCTTTCTGGTCATACCCAACGAGACTTTCCCCCTAACAAACTGGTATCAGAGCCGGGTTCGGCGGGTGGGCCGGTTGCACCGAAGATTGAGATGGACTCCACATCTGAATCGATGACGGGTTAGTCGAACCCGTTGCGTGGTGGTCTCAATTCCAACTGGGCTAGACTTGTGATGGATTCACAAGTGAGAGGGGGATTTGTTGGGACACTTGTAAATCCCACATCGGAAGTGGGGTGATTATGAACCTAACATATGAGTGGATGGGCTACTCCGCCTAATGCCAATTGGTTTTGGGATGGTGCCCCGGTCTGACTTATATGTTGGGCTTTCTGGTCGGTCCCAACAAGACTTCCCCTAACAAACTGGTATCAGAGCCGGGTTCGGCGGGTGGGCCGGTTGCACCGAAGATTGAGATGGACTCCACATCTGTATCGATGACGGGTTAGTCGAACCCGTTGCGTGGGGGTCTCAATTCTAACCGGGCTAGACTTGTGATGGATTCGCAAGTGAAAGGGGGATTTGTTGGGAAACTTGTGAATCTCACATCGGAAGTGTGAAGATTCTGAACCTAACATATAAGTGGATGGGCTACTCCACCTAATCCCAATTGGTTTTGGGATTGGTGCCCCAGTCTGGCTTATATATTGGGCTTTCTGGTCGGACTCAACAAGACTTACCCTAGCAAACTGGTATCAGAGCCGGGTTCGGCGGGTGGGCCGGTTGCACCAAAGATTGAGATGGACTCCACATCTGTATCGATGACGGGTTAGTCGAAACCCGTTGCGTGGAGGTCTCAATTCCAGCCGGGCTAGACTTGTGATGGATTCGCAAGTGAGAGGGGGATTTGTTGGGACACTTGTGAATCCCAAATCGGAAGTGGAAAAATTCTGAACCTAAGTGGATGGTGCCCCGGTCTGACTTATATGTTGGGCTTTCTGGTCGGGCCCAACAAGACTTCCCCTAACAAATACAATTCGGATCTCTTGCAGCGTTAGGATGAATCACTTGAAGACATAGGATCGATGATGAGTGGACGTACTAGATTCATGGTTGTGAATTAATGCCCTGTTGTCGGTATTCAACGGGGCAGCTATGCAAGCAATGGGCCTATATCCATACATTTAATTGATCGATGATGTAATTAACGCCAATTAATGAATGATTATGCAATTTGCATTTGGGCCTCGACAAATCGGAGCTAGTTGGAAACCTACAAGCTGGGAGCGGTCGACATATATATATATATATATATATATATATATATATATATATATATATATATATATATATATATATATATATATATCGATTAATGAATGATGATGCATCCATCTCCGTCCAGGACGTCGATTGTTTAAAATTAGAGCCTATCTACTCAATGTTAGAATATTATGATTCAAAATTAGGTTAATTAGAAATTAATTAAGTTAGTAATATGTGTGGCCGGTTAGGGTTTGTGTTAGTGTGTGGCCGATCAGTGAGTACGTAGAGTTTAGGGTTATTTTGTTATCTAATTAGTGGGCCTAATTAGTGGGTTAATGGGTTAGAACCGCAAGTAGTGGACGGTTAGTTTTTAGGGTTATAAATTGTAATTGAAGTTTATCAGATTAATGGAATTGAGGAGGACTCAGAAAAAACGTTCTGACTCATCTCTTCCAACACTCAACCCTCTTCAATATTTGATAGAGATATGGCGGTCGTTGGCGCCTACTATACCGCCAAGTAGAGATGATGGCCAATTTCATCACAGAGCCTCTTGTTCTATGGAACTACTAGTTCAATTCCCGTGCAGTGCACGGGTCTTACGTGTTCGAAATATATTGCATGTCATATAATTCATTATTCACGATTTCCAATATAAAAATATAAGTATAATGTATGAATTACCAAGTATTTATAATATATTGAATGATAACAAAAAATCAAATGCTAAATAATAAGAAAATTAAAGCATTAAAATAAAAATCAAATGCAAGAATAAGAGAATACGTGAAAATTAATAACAGAAATTGACAAAATGTTTTATTTATTTAATTATTATAAGATAATATTTGTTGAAGATAAAGGTTGGAAAGCAAATCTTATTGATGATTTAGTAAATATTGGTAGTTAGATATGAAATTCGTTTGTTACCTTGCGTGGATTAACATTTACAACCTGGATCATCTACATCACGTGTCTAAACTTTCACTTTTAGAAGTCATTTCGACAAAAAAAAATTCATTGACATAAGCTACGTGCTTTTAAATTTGATTTGAAGCTGCGCGCGCCACAAGCAACAATTCTAACCATTTTCTTTTACTTTTCATTCATTGACACTACTTAATTAATTATTTATTTGGGATATTTTTCCTAAAGAGAACAAATGATTATTGTTATATATCTTTGTACCATAACATTTAAATTTGTATTTATCAATCAGAACTAAATCATCCGTATTTGAAATAGAGGTTGCATCACTTGGATTCGATAGATTATCGGTCGCATCCCTCGCCTTTGAGATAATTAATATACATATAAGGATCAAGTATAAGGAATAAAGGAAACCAATAACATGTGAAATACTCTACGAAAGTGTACATTCAATTGATTAAATAATAATCTATATATTAAGCATTGATGCTTACCTTATGTTTAGCAACGATCTCCGTATACTTTTGAACAAGTGATGGATCACCACTAAGCTTTAAAACATTGAATCCAAATATTATGTATGCGATATTCTTGAACCCGCAATCAACGTTTGTGCGGGTTAACAATCCAATGATCGAGATCGATGTAATAATCAGTTTCAAATTAATTATATCATTCATTTAGACACATGGATCGATGATCGATCTACATGACTAAAACCCATTCAATCTAAATTAAAAAAAGATATATACATGCATATATGTATGTAATGTAGGTTTAAAAAATAAAATTGATAATCAAACAACAACGAATCCCCGTACAAATACAAAAATTAAATATTTAACATACGTCTCTTTTGAACCTTCCTATTATTTTTCTCTATGGACGTCTTAGCTTTATTATTTGTCATTGTGGGTAATCTGATCTAGCTCGGTTGAAAAATAAAAACTTTTCATACGACATACCATAAGATTACTAACTCAATATACATAGAAGAGATATAGTATGACATATCTTTTTAGTTATTTAGAATATCTGCAATTAATTTGGATATATACGACAATCGAGATATATACGACAATTAGATAGGTTGTTAGGCTGGTGGATATAAATCACAAATTAGGATATACTACGTATATGACAATTAGATAAGCTACTTGATTAATTATTGTTGGGAGGCATTAATTATCTTTCCAATTAATTTTTGAACTTAACAATTATCTTTTTTTTTGTTTAGATTTTTTCGTTAAGATTTTTGTTTAGATTTTCTGACTTAAACCGATAAGATTAGTTTAGATATTTTAGTTAAATTATCTTTTTTTAGCAAATATATATAGCATATCTTACTTAAATGGATTATTGACAATTAATTGACTTTTCAATTAAGTTTCTAAATTAAATAAAAATTCTAATTTATTTAAATTAATTTTATAACTGAAAATTCTACTTTAAAGGAGAAGCCGCCACATGTCTTAGGCGACTTCTCATTTAGTATTATAACTAGCACAGTACCCGTGCGTGACGCACGGGATTTGGAAAATATATTATATTGTTTAAAAGATATTATCATAATTTATTTACATTATATATTAGACATATTATAATAATATGAAAATGATATAGACAAATAACATTGATTTGGAAAACAATGGTTATATTATATCAGGATATAATATATGTTGCAAAACGTCAATGTCTCACATTTCTAGATAGAAACAGTTGCATGCACTAATGTAGAGAGTGTTTTAAATTATTATTTTTCCTTTTGATTTTTTTAGTAACTTGATTGGTTGCTTTGAACATTAAACAAATATTTGTTGTCGTAATAAGCTGAAGGGTAAAACCAAATACATTGTTAAACGGACTACACATTCGACAAATGCTAGGTGAATTAAATTTTAAGAACTCTGGGATGGAAAGCATATAAAAATGTCGGAGAGGATATATTGTTGTAATAACACAGAATCACTAACGACTGAACAATTTAAATTTTAATTATTTTGATTTGACCATGTGACATCCATCCAACTAAAGAAATACTAATCATCCTAAGAATAAATCGATCAAATCCAAACATCCAAATGATAAATATACTAAATTGGAAATTTCACCGCGATCTTAATCTACATCTTTGATCAATAATTAAAAGTGTGTTATATAAATCATGACAACTTCATTAATCACATGCCTTGAAGAATTCAAGGTGTTGGCGCACAATTTTGGTTTTGGATGTGTATTCTTAAGGCCTTGGTGCCCATTTTTAGTTTTGGTCGGATGTATCTTCGTTTTTAAAAAACCTGTAAAATAAATGTATTACATGTTAATTAAGATCGATAAGTATCTTAGGTAATTTATTCTTAAGGTCTTGGTGCCCATTTTTGTCTCCACGATACAATTTCGTCTAATTATATGATGTGATCAAATAAAGATTTAATAATATTTTTTGTTTTTATAAGTGATTAAAATTATTTTTATTTGTAGAATATTTTTATATATTTTTAGTTATGCGAAGCTTTTTTTATTTTTTATTTTACTTATATAGAGATTTTTTTATATGTAATTTTGTGGGGCTTAGTATTGTTACTAATGAAAATCTAATTTTTTGAATTTAGTTAGTTATGAAATTTAAAGGATCTGCTATTCTGCTTAAAAAATTCTAATTTTATATGTAATTTTGTGGGGGTTAGTATTGTTACTAATGAAAATTAATCTGATTTTTTGAATATAGTTAGTTTTGAAATTTAAAGGATCTTCTTAAGAAATTCTAATTTTTTTTCTAAAGTACGGATAGAGATATGATATATTTTGTGGGGCTTAGTTATAAATTTAGTTAATTGAGATTAAATAAATTTATTATTGAGTAGATAAAAGTGATTTGACTTATTAACTTATTCCCTTAAAGATATGACATATGTTAGGGGAAAAATTAAAATAAATACGGTTAAACAATCATAAATATTATACATTTGAAAATCGACCAAATTTAAAATATACCAAACCAAATTTCTATTATAAGTTTGATGTGTTCATGAATAGCCTATCTCAAATATAGTAGCAGGGGAAAAAATGTCATGAATAACGGACGGGCTCGGACAATGTTTTCAACCCGTTAAGCGGGCTTTAGCCCGCCCCCCACCCGCAACAACGGGATAAAATTTGGGCTAAAGCCCGTCCCAAGCCCGGCCAGCGCCCGCGTTTGCCCGGGTCTACCCGAACCGAATAGGACCCGAAAACCCGATTGTATCCGATAAACTGATGCGCGAATAAACCCGACCCGAACCCGATTAGACCCGAATTGTCATCACATCTGATATCAACCCGAGTCCGATATGACCCGAAACCGAATAACCCATCCCGAACCCGACCCGACTCGCCCGATTGCCACCTCTATGGCCAAAAAAATGCAAGTTAAAATACAATGTAATTAAAATAGGCATAAACTTTACTTAATAAAGTGAATATTATGATAAAATACTGCTAGTTACGTATTCCCAAAAAATCGAAAAACTCAGCTGTTAGTCCTTTTCTACCTTAAGCTTTTCGTTCCTTTCTAACTTATTCGATGCATCAAACATCATGGCCTCTGCACCATGATCATTACCGAGTTCTCTCCTGCACATGAAACCCATCAAAACAATAAACAAAATGAAGTTAAGGGCCATCAAGTAGACAAGTAGGTGTTAATATGGCAAATTCAGTCATCAGAAGAACAAGTGCATACAATAGTAAGAGACATCATAATACTCTGGTAATAGCAAGCCTAGTTGATGTGCAGTTTTTAACATGTCCGGGTTTAGATAACCCGGTGCTTGTCCTCCTTCCTACGAGGAGTTAAACTAAGAAGGGCGTGTGCTTGTCCAGCTCTTTATCCAGATCGTTAATTGCATGATTGTAAGCCTCAGTTTGCACTGACCTGAAAGCACAAATGCACAATAGAAACATCAAAAAATGTGAATTTGAAGTTAATGATAGATGTAGAGCAGTCATGCACTAATAAAGCTTAATTAATCTAGCTCAAAAAGTTACAAGTATAACTTTAAGGCTAGTTGAGACAAAATAATAAGAGGCCAACATTAATATGTGCAGGGATAAATTCTAACAATTAGCTAGCTGAAAATAAAAACGGGAATTTCGCGAGGTACCCCTGAGGTATTGCAATTTTCGCGAGGTATACAACTCTTTTGCATATTTCACGTGGTACCCCTGAGGTTTTCAATTTTTTCATCTCGTGCCCTTCCAGGTTAATTTTAACGGATCTTGTGTTTCTCCGTTAGTTTACAAATAAAAAAAAAAAGGTCGGAGAACAGATGAGAGGAATTCCAGGGGAGAAGAGAGAGAGGATGGTGACTGTGAGACTGCAATCTCTGAAACTAATCGGTCGCCGGCCATCCGATTTCCGGCTCCCACCTCGGCCGTTGAAGAAGGGGCTAGCGCAGTCTACTCGTCTGGAGATACAGAGTCGGAGCCTTCGATTTCTCAATTCACTTCGTCTGTTGGATCTCCATCCACTTCTCTTCATCTCTCTCAGTGGAATCTAACTCAATGCCATATCACCGTCTTGAATGTCGTTGCGTGTATGGTAAGAGACGTCGTCTTCGCCAACGCCGCCACGCTCACAGTTGCGGACTCTGCACCTCCTGGGCACCGCCATAGCTATGAAATTAGTTTTCAATTAGGGTTTGGGAAATCTCCACCTTCTGGGTACCGGAATCTGTTAATTCGATTAGGGCTTTGGGAAATCGAATTAAAGATGGGGAAATCTAGATTCAATTCGATTTCTCCATCTTCTTGCTCCTCCGATGCCGATCGATTGAGGGCTTTGGGAACCCTCGCAGCAAAGCGGAAGCCGAATTTGGGAGAAAGATGCGCTTACCGGCGTCTCCGCCGCCTCCTCAAACGCCGGAATCTGCGCTTCAGCGTCGAGTGCGACGGTGAATTTTGGCTTGTAGGTGAACTTAGGCAAGGAATCGATGGCGTTCTTCTGAAGGCCGCCTTGGAAGACAGGGAGGGAGGTGGAGGAGCGGCGGCGGCCGCAGAGGCGGGAGGAGCAGCGGCAGGCGGCAATGACGCAGATGAGGGCGCAGAGGAGAGCGACGGCGAGGAGTAACGGAGAGGATGGGGATGGCGTGGTGGCCTGGTGGGGCTGATTTGCTTCGCTCTTTTCGAGCAACGGCGCTCTGCCGCTCTCTCCATTCTTTCTTTTATTTTTTTTTATTTTTTTTTTATTTGTAAACTAACGGGGAAACACAAGATCCGTTAAAATTAACCTGGAAGGGCACAAGATGAAAAAATTGAAAACCTCAGGGGTACCACGCGAAATATGCAAAAGAGTTGTATACCTCGCGAAAATTGCAATACCTCAGGGGTACCTCGCGAAATTTCCGAAATAAAAAAAATTGTTAACTGAACCTTCCGATCAGCTATGGCTCTTTTTCGAGCAGCAATGAGCTCCTTAAAATTTTCTGGAAGTATTCCCTGGAAACATACTAGTATTAATGGATTTCAACAAATAATTAATTATTCTATAGATGAAGGTAGAAATTGTCTAAGCTTTGATGCACAAAAGCAGCCTATAAAAGTAATTGTCTAGCATGGATCATAATTAATTATTCTATAACAGTAACCTACAAAACTTCTCAAAAATACAATTAAGCTTGCTAGAAAATTAGTAGGAATGAGTCCACTCACCCATTATCACTACTTCCCTGCACTAAAAATCATAGCTTCGCACTCATCACAGATTTAATTTAGATGATTTTCATTTCTATATAAATAATAAAATTCCACCAAAAAGGCTTGGCATAAACAAAGTATTCTTAAGGATCACAAGTTCACACAACCTTAGAATCACTCCAACATGTTAATTTAAATTTCAAGTAATAGTATGACTGAAAGTTCAAGGAGTCTCAAATCAAGATACATATGGCTCCAAATTTGCATTAAGCTACCCAAATGAACACTTGCCTTCATTTCTCAGAAGGTCAGGGGTCAATTCATGTCCCGATTGAGCCAATGAAACCAACTGTCATTAGAGGAAAAGAGTAGGATTACCACTATCATAAGCACATTCAATTTCATAAAAATCCATTAAAAATATAAGAATTTAGATGAATGAATCGCCCATCTAGGGTCTTACTAAGATCCCTCATTTACCGCATTCAGATAACTTATCCCAATAAGGAACATCACATTCAGATAAGTAATCCCTACCTCTCTTCTTCTCCTCTCTTTTTCTCTCCTTCTAATTTTCACATATAAATATTTAAATAGATATCTATAATCATGTTACTGCGGAACACCCAACTGAGCCACAATCATTAAGATTTAATTCAACCGATCTCTGTAAACTATTATGAAATACACATCAAGAACGGGAGATAATGCTGTTTTTAAAACTTCATCAACCACATGAGAGAATGATGTTGTGAATCCATACATACACGAGTTAAAAGTTGCTTACTCTTCAGCATTGAAATTATCGACTCCCAAGTCCTCATCCCATAGGAAAATGTAATTGTATGCTGCCACAATGTCAAGATGCAAGAATCGTTTGGCATACCACCTTGAACAAAACAAGGAAGAGAGTCAGTAAGGCAAACATTTTGATGTAAAAGATAGAGAAAACCAGATAATGATATTCACCATTTTGCCTGTTTCGGAGCACTATGGATAACCCTCTTTGACCGCTTGAATTCATCTCATTCATTCATGCGCCCGTCATAGTTGAAGAGGACAATGATGATGTTATCCGAAAACTATAGTATGATGAAAGCACATAAACCAATATTACAACTTTGACAGGGAAGCTGCAGGGAAGAAATGCACATATGCACATATCTAATACTAAACTGTCATTCTTAATGATCAAAACTATAGTATGATCAAACATATGCACATATCTAATATTAACCAGTCATTCTTAATGATCATTTTTTTTTCATAGAAGCTGCAGGGAAGAAATATGATGATCAACTTCTCTATTCAGAACAAGAGCTCGTTGCTTCAAGAGGGCCAGGCATTGCAAGAAATGCAAAGATATTAGCAACAATAGCAAATTGAACTTAAATGAATTAAAGTTTGGTTTCAAAATAGGAAGTCTCTACTTCCTCTAATTTATGTATTAATTTCCAATTCTTATTCACATAACTTGGTCGTGTTGTTTTAATTTCCAAAATGTTTTAATGTTCCTTAGTGATATTCAAATTGAGTTTTTGTGTGTATTCTGTTTGATTCAAATTTATCCAAAAAATTAACATGGAGAATGACTTAAACTCAGTTAGCAGCAGATTAAAAAAATCTCATCAGCAAATTACAATTTCTTTTGAAAGAGTTAATCAATCTATCTATCAAACCTTAGAACACTACCTTTCACAGTAAGCAAAACAAGCCTTAGACCACTACCTTTCACAGTAAAGCCAAATCAAGCATTTTCCTAATCTCTAAATTAACAGAACAACGAAGTGAATGTCCAGCTGCTTCAGAGTGGAGATGTGAACTTACCTAGGGTAGGGCTGATTGCAAATGTGACCTGAGATGGTTGCGGCAATAGAGAAAAGACTAGAGGCGAACAGACACAACGGAGGGAGACGAGAGACGACAGAGGGCGGCGATCAGGGACCACAGAGGCGAATAGGGAGAGCCGAGATGGCGGCGGACGCAAACAGAGACGAGAGAGATGAATAGAGAGAGTAGGCGATTTGAGGATTCAAGTCTGGCTGCAATTTGAGATTATCTCTCAAGTAAAAGGCCGCTCGATCTGAGGAATCAATTAGAAGTGATTGAGAGAGTCGAGTTGAGGATTCAAGTAGCTGCGATTGATCGAGCGGATTCAAGTAGTTGTGATTCAAGTAACTACGATTTCAGGATTCAAGTAGAAGCGATTGAGAGAGCCGAGATGCTGCAATAATCTAGCTGCAAGGAGGTCGGCGATTTGGGATTCAAGTATAAAAGATTTAGGGATTCAAGTGTGGAAGGAAGGAGGTGAACAGTGAGAGGAGGCTGGCGAGACAGAGATAGAAAGAGGGACGGGCCGGCTAGGTTAAAAAAAGGTATAATATCCCACTTTATTCAATCCGTTCCGGGATATTCCAATGAGATAAAAAAACTAATATCCCGGGCGTGTGTAATATTTTTTATGTCCGGAATTTTTTTTTAACACACTTATGCTATCTACCCTTAATATTCCGGTTATTTGTATTTAGATCCGTGATATTTGACTTTTACCCATTAAATTTTTTTTCTTCCAAGCGTTAAGGGCATAATATCACGGATATCTAACATCCGTGATATTATGGTTATGTGATAAAATCAACATTTTGTACTAGTGTAGAGAATTAATTCTTATTCTGATAAAAAAAAATTAATTCTTATGCGTTAAGAATTAATGAATACTATGATAAATAATATATATTCATTATAGGTTAATAAACGAAGAGATAAGGATGAGAATCTTCTCTCCTTGTAATCTCAACCGTATGTAGTTTCAAAGACATACGTTCTTCTTAGCTGTAGAAATCCCATAGAGAACTCTCCAAATTGAGAAATCCCACCGAACTCTCCTTTATAGAGAGAATCTCTGAAATTTGTGATCTTATAACCCCAAAATCCACACTTTTCACCTTTTCTCACTATTTCTACACCTTTCTAAAGTAACTAAAAAAGGAACTGATCGACTCTCTCCCGTGGACGAACTGACCTCACTATACTCAGCGGGGTCTTGATTATAAATTTATTGGCTTGCTAGGATTAATCAATAAACCCTCTCAATAGCAGAAGAAGGGCATGAGACAAAAATGACTTTGAACTTTGGGGTACGTACGATGCTAAATGGTTCGAATTTTTGTATCTCTTGCGAAATATCTTTTACCTTAGGGCTATCTCACAAAAAAAAAAACATTTGAATTGATAATCGTAAAACCACTACCATTACCAAACATTTGAATTGATAATCGTAAAAGCACTACCATTACCAAGCACTGAAGGGGTTGTACCAACTTAATTGGTTACCAATTAATTAAGTTGGTTGGTGCGTGTTGGTAATGATAATTTATCAACTTTCGAGTGTTGAGAAAAAAACATACAAATACAGTACAACTTAATTAAAACGTATATGTTATTTCAACGCTTAGGTTTTCATCCGAACCAACTATATTTAAGTACGAAAGCAACATAAAACTTACAAGTTTTTACAAAGTATTTAAGCACTAAAACAAAAGCAACTTATTAGTAGGATTGTCCTAGTCCGACTAACGCTATAGATTTTCGTCTTAATCGAGATCGAGTTAGTATTCCTACCTTGATTAAAAGCATTTTCTGAAGATAAAAAATAAAAAATATAAGTTAAAAACTTAAAACAATAAAAAAATAATTTAAAAAATAAAAATAAAACTATATATAACTCGTATTGTAGAAATTAATTGTTATTACCATACCAATAAAATTCAAATTAGTTGATAATGATAATACCTTTCCAGTACCTTACCTAACAAAATCTCTTCTTCGCCCGCCTCCTAATTTTCCAAAAGGCACCCTTACCCAACTTCTTGTTCAGTCAACTATTCGAACAAGATTATTAAAACCAAGGCCATATTGAAGAGAGTATAGTTATTGATACTAAGGCCCATTCTGATCACCAGTCTAGTCCAGTTATTAAACCCTGTTAGAGATTTGTTAGAAGTTTGTTAGTTTTGTTAATGGTTGTTAGCTAGCTTAGTTAG
Source organism: Persicaria maculosa (assembly GCA_963922045.1). Lineage (NCBI taxonomy): Eukaryota > Viridiplantae > Streptophyta > Magnoliopsida > Caryophyllales > Polygonaceae > Persicaria > Persicaria maculosa. The sequence continues at coordinate 33,279,555 of OY998252.1, read as the reverse complement.
AAAGTTTGTGCATGAATCTAATTAAAAGAAAAGTTAAACTAATTAATTTAAAAAATATTTTCAAATTTCTGCTCTTCATATGTCCCAAAGGCATATAATAGAAAAACCGTATACATACACTTCCTCCCATTTATCTTTGACGATTGAATGAATATAACCAAAAATTCCCAAATCTCGTTTCTATACATATCAAATTAGTTAGGGCGAACAAGTTCATTGGAACTTTTCAAAGAGTTGTGATAAAGTTTTTTGCGGTTTTCAAAAAAATAGTTTTACAAAACTCTATGTAATTTGTCATGTCAAACAAGAATTTATTTTTTTAATCTTTCCACAAAGGCTAAATTTTCATCAAAAATTTCTTCTAGATTTTAATGTTAAGCTAGATTCTAAAGTTATATTAATCTCTGGCGTATCAAACAGACCCTTATACATTAAAATATCTGAAGAGAGGATATTTAGTCCGTATATACATGTGCAGAGCAAAAGTCCCGTTACTGAAGGCAATCCATGGCGGCATTCATGAAGGGTTTGCTTTTATTCTAAATTGACTGGTGGTGTTCACTCTATTAATTACTAGTACTGTATGGATTTAGATATGATTAGTTCATCATGTACTATTGTACTAAGCTCCTAATTGATGTCGATATCAACAGTGCCATGATAATGCATGCACGCATTGTTCCTGTCATATCCTCCCTCCGTAACGATATAACACTACTACAAAATCATACTACCTCCGTATCAAAATACTTATCTTTTTACTTTTTGGCACGCTTTTTAAAAAGCGAAAAAATCTATAAAATATTAATTTTTTTCATAATTTGCTTTCATAATTTTATAGATAATTATATTAAGTATGAAATTATTTTTGTAAATTAATAAAATCATTGATATTTTATATAGTTTTTATCGTTCTTAAAAAACGTGTCCAAACTAAAACAACAAGTATTTTGATACGGAGGGAGTATAATTTTCGACGCTTTTATTGCGACGCTTTATCTATGCGTCGGTAATTTTCGACATTGGTAAGCGTCGAAAATTATCGACACACAAAAGCGTCATATTAGACATCTTTCTCGACAGCTGTAGGCGTCGAAAATGGTTAACTTAATATTTTAATAAAAAAGATACGGACTATATATCTGAAAGGCTGGAAGTCTGGAACCCTACCCAATCCACTGTAGCAACCTTTCCCAAGCTGGAGACGACATGGCGATTTCCTGATAAACTAATTTCGCCATGGCTTCCAGATCTAGTCCTTGCTCTCCCAATCTCCACTCGGATCTCGTCCTTGCTCTCCTAATCTATCGCTCTCCCTCTCCATGGATGAACAAACTCGCCATAGCAACTGGAAAATGCCATGGCGAACACTCTTCTACCACTTTACCAAGTTCCATCTGGTACCTGAATTAAATACTACACCACTTTTGTACTTTGTAAAGTGGATGATGACATGTCAATGTGGGATAGGTTGAAAGCAATGAAGAAGCGGGCTTGAGTGATGTCCAAAGGGGGGTGATGTAATGTACATTAAATGCACATCCCTTTTCATATTTGGTGCCAAAAAAAAGGAGGGAGCAATTATTAACCTTTCAAATCCCCTTCTTTCTTCTGCCAAAAAAAAGGAAGCTTAAGAATCTCAAGGTAAGGGGGGAAAATTAAGAGGGTCTCCATTGAAGGTGATCGGGAGGTAAAGGTGGGGCCAATTACCAGTTACATGCCGGACATCCAAGAAAACGGGACAACAACTGAGTTCTACGTGCCAGAGGAAAAGTAACACGTGCCAACACCATACCATGGACATTAACAAAAATGGGTAAGCTATCTTGTGGGTTTATTTATGGACATAACTACTTCTCTTTTCTTCATATCCCCATTGCAATTGGTAAAATCATTTTATGCTTTTACGAGTGCAGGGGAGAAAGAGCTCGTATTTGTTACGATTGTGGCCGACCAGTGTTCGACCAGTCCGAATGGGATGCATTCAAGTTTCTCAACTCGACCATAGGAGAACGAGCATGGCCCTCTCCGTTGTACGTGTCATTGAAAGAAATCGGCACCCAGGTAGGTCTCCAGTATGTGGTGATAGACTTGTCTCCAAAAACCAACCCATTCGGAGGTGCAGTCCCTTCTGCGTACCTGGGCATCAACGAGCTGAAGCACATGGAGAGTACAAAGTTTGGCATACAAAATTCCATGTCTGGCACCGAAAACCAAGATGCAGGCACAAAATTTCCAACCTCTGTCATGGACAATTCAGCGCTTGAAACCTGCACAACCACGATAACGCATCAACCAAGGAGGGCAGTCCCCTACCTTCGCAAGGTACGTCCCAATCACTACTAATTTCACAATGTGCCAGTGCAAAAGTTTTGTTAGCCAGACACATTGAAATGCATGTCATGTCCCTTGAAATGTGTGCCAACTGTGTCCTTTGCACATGTCGTAGGTGTTATGTGTGGACGGGAGCTTTCTGAAGGGAAAGTACAAGGGACGATGCTATCGGCTACAACCCAAGACACGGACCATAAAATCTACCCCATCGCATTCGCAACTTTAGATGGGGAAAACGACGCCTCTTGGTCGTTCTTCTTCCGGCAGATGCGGTCTTCTTCGTTGTCAGATGCAGTCTTCTTCTTCTTCAAAACCGGCAGGTGCTCTGGCGATTTTCTCTTGCTCTTCGTCCTTCTCCAAACGCAGAAGCAGGGCTTCCCCGACTTTCCTCCCGACTTCGGTGTCACGGCTTCAATTGGCTTCCTCTCGCGTCACCGGCTCCCTCTCGGATATGGCGTCTTCTCCCCACCTGTCGGATATGGCGTCACCGGCTTCCTCACCTCTCGGATATGGCGTCTTCTCCTCTCGTGTCACCGGTGTCACCGCTCACTCCCCTGTGCTCTGAAACCGCTTCAACTGGCTTACCTTCTACCCCCCTACTGGCTTACCTTCTACCCCCTTAACAAACCTGTTATTTTTTGCAATTTGTTCAGGCCATTTTTGCAATTTTTCAAGGAGGGGGGTTAGTTTTGCCAATGGCTAGGGAAAGTGGTATATTGAATGCTATTACCTCTATATATATATAGGGAAGAGTGAAAATGTAAAATTACCTTAGGATGTAAAATTGTTTAAGGTGTAAAATTTTATATTTTAATAGAAAACCGAGCACGCAGGCTGGTTTAAAAAAAACGAACCGGGTTTAAAAAAAACGAGTAGGGCACGTTGTATGCTTCTTCCTTCCTTCCTCGCAGCGAGCCAAGGTACTCCCTCTCTCATCGCCTGTTCAGATCAATGGGCGGTGAAGCTCCTCTTTTCTTCTCCTACGAAGCTTCCTCCGTCTCGCTCCCCTACTGTCGCCGCCTTCCGTCTAAATACTCGGAACCCCGCTGATGAGATCCAGTCGAAACAGAGGCTGATGAACAAGCAGACTCCGAATTCCCAGCCTCTCGCCAGTCGATTCGCGCTGACATCTTCACAAATTGGAATAGGATGGAGGGAGATATGAGATCGAGAGATGGCGCGAGGCTGGAGGTAGTGAACGACGGGCCTGGATCTGTGTTTCAAGGTGCCAAATCCTTCAATCTCGCTTCAAGGTAGGGCTGGGCATCCGGTCTGGACCGGATCGGAAACTTTAGAGGCATGGACCGTGGATCGGACCGGCCCCGGGATATATGGTCTCGGGTTTTCCGGTTCACGGACCGTTTGGACCATTTGGTCCGGAACTCCCCCTTTTAATTTTGATGAAGTAAAAGCAGCCCCTTTTCCACTTGAAATTGAATGTAAAAATATACAAATTATACATGCATATCTAAAGATTAAACTCAAAATATACCTACAAAATCTGAAAACAGTGAAAGAGGGAAGAGAACGAGAGATGACTGCAGAGTAACAGAGATGGAAGTACGAGGGTGTTGAGCGGCGGTGAAGGGCGAGGATGGCGGAGATGGGCAGCAGCGAAGGGCGATGGCGACTGGTCGACGGAGACAGGGCGTGAGAGAGCGGTTAGGGCGAGCACCGAGCTTTGGGCGATGAAGAGGATATTAAAGAGACGGAGGTGAGAGAGAGTCAAGAGAGGCTTTAGTTTGCAATTGTGGGCTTGGCCTTGGGCCTTTTTTTTTAAAGTGGGTTTTTAAAAAAGAAAAGGAAGAAAGAAAAGGCTAGGAGGTTGCAGGCAGCTACTCCTAGTATATACGCCGTATATTTCTTTTATATAAAAACACAATATGGTCCAAATCCGGTCCGACTCGGAAATTCCAGTCAGGTCCGGGTTTGGACCGGAAACCAAAATTGGGAATTTCTTGAACCGTGGACCAGACCATAATAATTACGGTCCGATCCAAGACCGTAATTTCCGGTCTGGTCCCGGTCCGATTCCGGTCCGATCCAATTTCTGCCTAGCCCTACTTCAAGGTGTGTTTCGTGAGATTTATTGCTTTCAATAGGTTTCGCCAGATCTGAATTTTTTTGAATTTTGTGCTTGATTTGTTGAATTTTTGTTTGATTTGTTCATAGTCCACCACTCTACTCCTTGATTTGTTGAATTTTTCTTTCTTCTTTGTTAAATTTCAGTTCTAATTCGACCATTTTTGCCTCCTAGTACTTCTGATTTCTCTGTTGCTTATTGAATTAATGGTTTATCAGGGTTGATTCATCAGCATGATCTATTTGAGTTGCTACTCCCTTGTTGAGTTTTAGGATGGATTCCAAATCCAGGTTCAATCCAATTTAGCTCTGCCATCTGTTGATCCTCGTGGCGAATGGCACGAATGCAAGCTGAACCATGCACGTTGTTCTGCATCACAGATCAAGTTTTTTGCAAGGTAACTTGATCTTTCACTGAAATTAAGTCATGCTGCCTTTTTTCATTTTTTGTAGCGTGTTTACACTTGTGTGAATAACAGGATTCAGAAATCAAATGTTGAATCCCGCAACGAACTTTTTAAGCTCAAATCAGAATGGCCTCTTTCTCAACTCATGTTTTGCTCACTGACAGTCAGAGAGGTAAGATACATGGTTTGTAGATGATTACCCTGTTATCCATAGCAAGGTGCGAGCAAAACACTCCTTTTATTGTATATGGATTGTATACATTTGTGTTGCTTGAAAACACAACATTTCTTGGTTCAATCAATCTGCATATAAGTTGCTTTTAGATCAATGGAGCAGGAGAAGCAACAAAATCCCTTTTTTATGTTGTCATATGATATTAACTATCTTTATATATTGAATCTAATTATACTAGTTATTTGTGAACAAGCAACATTTTTTTTTCCGCATACAAGGGATTTTTTTTCCTAGATAAATGGAGCATGAGATAGTATACTATTTCCAATGGGAATGAATGAATTCATAAAAGGCATAATCATCATGTATTCATGTTTTCATCAGCATTCCTGCATTTTTCTTTTTACTTATGAGGTTTGTGAATAACAGAGATGTATCATTATGTGTTGTTGATGACAAACCTGCAGTCGGTAGCACTAGCTGTAGGGGACTGGTTCTTTGACCGGGAAGCAACTAAACTCGTCGACTATCCATACCCTCTAGGTTGTGAGAGACAAGAGGACAGGAAAGACCAAGGGATATGAATTTGTCAACTTTGCAAATACAACAGACCTAGCTGCAGCACTTAAAGAAATGAATGTTATGGGATCTTTTCATAGTGTGTCATTCAATTGTTTGTGGGTGGCTTGGAGTCTCTGCATACCGGGGACTGTTCTATATTCTTATTACGACATGAACATCGGATAAACTAGTTTATGTTTTTCTGATGCTAAAACATAACTATTTGTATAGGAGGCTATTAAAACACTGTGTTAGTTAACCTTGCTTCAAATTGACTACATCTTACAACATTGATAGAATATTTTTGGCCTATTAGCTCAATTGGTAGAGCAATATGCATTTGCACAAAGATGTGGGTTCAAATCCCATATAGGTTACATAATATACAAGAACACACCAATCCCAAATTGTTAATCTTGCACATTATAATCTTAGTTATGCACTTTTGAACCTTAATTATGCACTTTTTAACCTTAAGTATGCACTTTAATTTGAAATTGTTATATGTAAAAAAATCGATTTCAAACTCACATCTATCAACCTAAATTATGCGAGAGGTGAACCCAAACTCTCAGAAGTAGTAAAAAAAATAATTAAAACATCGATTTCAAAAGCCCATCTTTTGTCTTATTCATGCACATCATGATCTTACTTTTGCACTATTGTATTCTAAATCTGCACAATTGTATCTTACTTTTGCACACTTGTATTCTAAATGTGCACAATTGTATTCTAAATCTGCGCAATTGTATCTTACTTTTGCACAATTGTAGTTTAAATTTGCACAATTGTATCCTACTTTTGCACACTTGTATTCTAAATGTGCACATTACAATTTTATTTTTGCACTTTATGTTCTTATATTTGCACATTACAATTTTATTTTTGCACTTTACACTCTTATTCATGAAGAGAAACATAGTACTTGTAAGCGATAAACATAGATAGCCTATACGGGATTTGAACCCGCATCTTTGTGCGTAGGCACATTGCTCTTCTATTTTGAGCTAATAGGCTTATAATCGGACATCACGCATATTAATGCAATTTTAGAATACAATTGTGCAATATGAACTATATTAAGTGCAAAAATAAGATATATTAGTGCAATTGTAGATAACAATTATGCAATCTGAAATCAATAAGTAGTAGAAGCCAAATATTAAACTTAGTGGATTGCATGATTTCAGAATTTCATCCATAATAGTTTGTAAAAGTTAAGAGTTAGCACAATTAAGAGTGACACACATGTAGTCAAGAGGAACTAAACCATAAAATAAAGCCTTAATCAAGAGTGATGCACGAGAGATCATTAAGCTATCATGCAAGTGAGAGAGAGGTAACTTCTAGGTCAATACCTGGGACAATTTCAGGATTTTATTTCCTTGAGTTGTCATCAGCCTTGCTAACACCCACTTTCGGAACTGCTGCTATCGAACTAAATTTTGGTGGTAGAGGCAGCATACTTCTTGAAGGTTAAGTCTTAAGTTACCTATGACAACAATAGTTCACAATCACTATATAAGGAGAAAAGTATACAAAGAAAAAAGCTCATAAGCAATTCAGCTAATGCCACAAAAAATGGAGCAAGTAATTTAATGCTTCATTTTTTTTTTGAGCAAACTTCATTTTTATTAATGTTTCACAACAATTGGCAAAAATAGATAATTCTCCCAGGCTTGGAGCAAGAGCCACCCAAACAAAAGACTAAAAGATCTAAAATTCAGGTTTGCATTTAAGAATCATTAAAGTGTGTTATGATAATTCTTTAAGAGAGAAAATCTTCAAATCTGAGTAAAGAAATATTACAGCAAGATTTTGGTTTGACTTTGAGTTTTATGTTATAGGTTGGAGCAATGGAGAGTAGTCATGGTTCTGTAAAGAAGCCAAATTGCTTTAAAAATGTACTTTACTCTTTTGCTTCTTTCTTTTAAATGAACATTCACTAAAGTTAATATTTATTACTTATCCACTGAACATTCATTAAGGTGACATCAATAAGCATTTTGGTGAAACAAATATTTACAATTTGATAAAATAGGAAGGACTTAATTGCGTATGTAGTTTGAGATGGATAGAAGAACTCATCTTCATGGAGGAGGAGAACTGCCCTGATCTGTAACTTCTCAGTGGGAGATCGGGGGAGAGTTACATCCAGAGAGATGGATACGCCGGTATGCCATCAAGTAGGTCGTCGATGTCGTACATGACATCCTGGAGCTTCCCAAGCCAGTTCTTGATGGATTGGCTTGTGATTTGCTGCTTCTCGGCATCCTGAAGGACTGCTCGGATGTTGTTGAAGTTGTACATCACCTAAAAGAAATAAACTTGCATTTCTCAGAAATATGAATCAAAGCCATTAGGTGCTTCTCTCCCTAAATTGCAACCTAATCAAACAAATTGCAGCTTAATTGATGTCATGGTTCAAAACCACATTGAATAAATTACAACCTGATCGAACAAATTGCATCTTAATCGAACAAATTGCAACTCAAAAGCAAAATCCTACTTTTGACAGGACAATAGGGCAAAACCTAGGTGGAGTGGTAGGAATTGAAGAAGGACGACCGAAGGACTGCATCTGAAGGAAATCTGAAGGGATAGGAGAGGAGAAGAAATCGAGCACAAACCGGGGCGCCTTAGAGGGAAAGAAGCACCTGATTTCTCCAACACGGCTTCAAAGATGACGACCAGCCATCTCATTCGCCATTGCCAATCTCCATTACAGTCGATGGCGTCGATGACTGTATTCTGACTCCACCGTCTTCCACCGTCTCCTTCGCTGACGATTGTCCAGCCATTAGAACTCCACCGTCGAATGCGGGGAAACCGCCATCACCGTTGTCAAATGGGGGAGAGATCTCAAAGGCGAGAGAGCTGAGAGATTGAGAGACAGTGCAGCAGGCCGATTCTATTTTTTTACTCTTTATTTTTGGGCTTTGAGGAGCTAGGTTGGGCTGGCCCATTCCATTCAATATAATTCTATTTTGGGCGCGGGTTGCCTTTAAATGGAAATTTTACACCTTAAGCCAATTTCACACCCTATGGCAATTTTACATTTGAACCTTTCTCTCTCTCTCTCTCTCTCTCTCTCTATATATATATATATATATATATATATATATATATATATATTTTTATATATATATGTATATATATATATGTATATATATATATATATAGTAAAGATCATATGTACTCAAGGCTTATTGTGTATCATGTGAACACATCTTGACCGTTGATCTATAGAAAATGGAAGGGTAGGATAATGTCACGTGTCTTGGTGTTTTTTTTAAAAAAATGGAAAATTAATCCCAAATTCACCACACAAATACATGAAGCGCGTGTGAAGAATGTAGAAAACCTAAATCCTTTTGGTCTTCTTCTTCGATTGGTTTCTCAAAGAGAGCCCGCCTCCAAAAGAGATCTGCCTCATGGTTGGTTTCTCTATTCGTTCTCCTTAGCACAAGTGTTCGGTATAGTCGTCCCACCATCGCACCTTCTGAAATGATGAGGTTGAGGCCTTCGTCATCTACGCCCCTTTTCTTGCAGTTATCTTCGTCGTCTGTAACCCGTAATTTTGGTTGTTCTTCTTTATGTTTCAAGTTTTCTGTTCCGCCATTGAAATGAGTTTTAAGTTTACTGTTCGCCTTCCTTCTTAATTTCAACCCCAAACCCTAGCTACTCTCGTATTAGCCCACGTCCAATTTGTTACGCTTACTATTATCCCGGTCGATAAATATTTTGTAATTCAATTCCGTTAATTGGAAATTGAGTGCTTTCGAAGGTCAACCTGTTGTGTTCAATCGGCAGATTCAAGTACAACCCCTACTTAGTACGACGTTTATTTTAGCAACCGGCGACGATGCCTGCTTGTTCATCCAATTTCTTTCTCCGAAAAGAGTAACACTCCTTTTTCGATTTATTTTTAATTAACTGGTCTTGAATTGATTTTAGATTATTCTATTGGAGTTTTGTTTGGCCTGATTTGATAGAATTTGTGTCCTCTCTGCATGAATTATTTTGGTTGTGGTGGTAGTGAATTTAAAGATTTCAATGATAGTGTAATTTAGGATTATTCGTTTGTATGTATAGCATTATTCGTATGTATACGGATAATTTGTTGGGTTTTGTTTATGGGTGAATTTAAAGATGTTAATGATGAAGTGATATTATCGAATAATCATGTGATATCATCGAATAATCCAACGATAACATCGAATAAATTTTAGTTATTTGGTAAAATGACATAAGTAACCGAATAATAATATAGCATCATCGAATAATCCATCGTTACCATCGAATAATCTAGTGATACCATCGAATAATTCAGTGTAATCCATCGATACCATCGAATAATTTAGTGATACCAAACACCAATAATCACTCATACATGAGCGAATAATCATCTATATACCACCGAATAATCATTCATAGACGTCTGAATAATCAACCATTTGTAAAGATTAACAAAGACGACCGAATAACCAACCATTTGTAAAGATTAACAAAAAAATCCAGATATCGTCGCATAATCCGTCGATACGATCACATAATCCGTTGATACGATCGAATAATCCATATATAACATCGAATAATTTCAAGAGAGTGCATCACACATGCTCCCAATTTAGCAAGTGGGCTAGAAAAAAACGTGGGTCCCACTGATTTTTAATAAAAAAAAGCTAAAATTTCCTTTTAATCTCATCCATCCATTTCATCTAATCAACGACCAAGATGTGTTTACATGATACACAATAAGCCTTGAGTACACATGAACCATCCTATATATATATATATAAAACGTTCTTATTGGTGGAAACCGATTTCAATTTTAAAGGGAAAAAAACATCCCCACGCGCTTCATCTCCCTCCTAAAATCTCTCCTCTCCGTCGTCTCCGTTTTCATCCAGTGAGTCCTCCTTCCTCGCTCCCTTCCAACGGGACTAATTACAGCTCCAATTAATTTCCATCAAACGATCGCCGATCTACCTCAATAGCTTCGATTCTTACAACGATGAAATTCAATGGGGCGCTTCCACCAAATTCCATGGATCCTCAATTTCGATCTGCGATCTAAGCTTCGATCGCAATGGAAGTTGCTCCACGATCATGAAGAAAAACATAAGTAGAGCTTCGATGAGTCGTCAGAAGCCGATAGCGGTTCTGTTGATTCGCCTCTGCGAACTCTCCCGTTGTTTCTATGGAACAAGCAACCGAAGTACATGACGATCTGCCTAATTGCGGCACGACCTGCAATCTCAACCTGATCAAGTACCGATTTCATCTCCGCTTTGCTCCAATCATCAATTCAATGAGTAAGAAGTTTGAAATTGAAGATCTGATGCGCTTTTGTGCAGGAACGGGGACGATACAGAGGGAATAATCAGATAGCAGCCGGTTAAGACTTACCGAAAGAATAAATTGCTAGAATACTAAAAGATTAGCCAACTTAATCGTGTTTCTTAGCATGCTAAAAGACAGGTTCATCGCCACATTTCCTGCCCACCACCTGTTCGACATAATGCGTGCTTTTGTCATTACTTACGATTTGCAGAAGCTATTTGTCAATAGTTTGTGAAAACTAAAAATGCAACTTTGCAGAAGGATGGATGATTATATTCCCTGTAGATAAGAAACGTAGGATCTCTTATCAAAAATTGAAAATGGTGATATCTTTAAATACATGATCTCTTTTTTGTTTTTTCTTTATCCTTTTTGTTTGATTTACCAAGTGATTCAGCGTTTTTATACAAAGTTGTTCAGAGTTTAATATCAAGTGGTTCAGGGTTTTTATACCAAGTGGTTCAGGGGTTTAAACCAAGTGGTTAAGAGTTTTTAATACCAAGTGGTTCAGAGTTTTTAAACTAAGTGGTTCAGCACATATAAAATAAATAAACAATTTTATTTTAGAAATAATTAATTAATCACAAAAATAAACATTAAAAGAAAACAAAAGAAGAAGGAAAATTCTAGTGATTCATGAAATCAGAAGTGATGGTTCATCAAATAAAGAGTGATGGTTCATCAAATAAATAAGATTGGTTTATATTTAAACCATTTTTTTAAATAAATAAATAACATTAAAATAAAATAAAAGAAGAATGAAAATGTTACAATTATTAAATAGTAGTAATTCATGAAATAAAGAGTAGTGGTCTAGGGGTTTTAAACCAAGTGGTTCAGAGTTTTTATACGAAGTGGTTCAATGCGTTTAATAACAAGTGGTTTAGGGTCTTTAATATCAAGAGGTTCAGGGGTTTTTATTCCGAGTGGTTCAGGGCTTTTATACCAAGTGGTTCAAGGTTTTTATACCAAGTGGTTCAGGGTTTTTATATCAAGTGGTTCAGAGGTTTAAACCAAGTGGTTCAGAATTTTAATACCAAGTGAATCACTACAAATAAAATGGTTGAACCACTGTGAATAAAATTACTGAACCAATGTGAATAAAATTATTGAACCACTGTGAATAAAATTGCTGAACCAATGTGAATAGAATAAAATTGTTGAACCACTGTGAATAAAATTGCTAAACCAATGTGAATAAAATTATTGAACCACTGTGCATAAAATTGCTGAACCAATGTGAATAAAATTGCTGAACCACCTCTTGTCAAATTTTTTTTTTCAACAAAACATATATAAAGTGGGTGTCCATGTGTAGATAAAATTAAATTACACCCAAATATATATTTTTTTATATTTTTTAACAAGTGAAAATGCCAAAAAATAATTTTTAAAAGTTCATGTAAACACTTTTACATGTCTTAATTAATTGGGAAGTTGCGCGTGCTTCATAATTTTAATTCACTTTTGAACACGTAGACCAATCAAATTGCTTATTTCCTTCTCGCTTTTGGAGTTGTGTGTACCCGAACCCAACCCTATACATATATATATATATATATATATATATATATATATATATATATATATATATATATATATATATATATATATATATATATATATATATATACGAATTGGATCAAATGAAAATGACTCTTAAAGTGAAAATTGTTTTTAAAGTGAAAATGGGTTAATTAGGGCGCAGATCTGGTAACCTGCGTATTAACGGGTAGGCCCAATTTATGCGTATACCCGTTTCTCCTTTGTCAGGTCCCAGGACGATCTCCCTCTTGCTCCCATGGCAGTCCATCTCTCTCAATCTCTCATCTCTCCTCCCTCCTCATCAGCACACTCCCATCGCCCCTCCTCGTCGCCCTCCGATATGGCTCACGCTCGTTTGCTTCCTCTCTCGCCGTCACTCACCACCTCCACTTTACGCGAGAGGGGGAGAAAAAAGCTCAAAGCTCGAGAAAGTGAAACCATGGCATCGGCAACTTATTCACCACCGCCTTATCCAAGTGCTGCTAGGATCTCTGATTCTTCTTGCTATTCTCAATACACTGCTTCTCTCAAATGTAAGAGCATCTCTTCTTATCTCCTTCTATCGTTCCTCTTCTCCCTTCAAGACTTTAGGCTTTATCTCGAACCGGAAAAAAATCCCCATAAATAATGTAAAAACCGAGACTTCTCCATGTAGCTCCAAAACTTCGCGTCTTTAGAGTCTATTATCGGTCAATTGTTGAGTGTACCGATCAATCGTAGATGATTGTAGTGGATTGATCGAGAGGGGGTGTGCTGGCTGCTGGCAGGATCTATTCGGTGACAAAGAGGGCGACATTAGAACTAGGGGTGTGCAGAAAAACCCGACACAACTGATACGACACGAAAATACGACGACACGACACAAAAAAACATGAAACCGAAAAGACACGACACGAAAATGACACGAACCGCTAAAACACGACATTAAACGGTTCGGATACGGTTCGGGCAAATTCCCTTGTCGGATACCCGACACGAACCGTTTAATTTTTTTTTTTTAGGTATATGGTACTGAAATGATAATACTAGTATATATTAAGTCTATAATGTATCAATATAACCCGCTAGCTCAGTTGGTAAAAGACCAGTCCATTATCCAATTCATCCCGGGTTCGAAACCTGCTGTGCCCTTCTTTTTTTTACGCTCTGGTTTTGCCCCTTATTTATGCTTTAACATAAACAAACCCTAAATCTTTTTTTTACGCTCCGGTTTCGCCCCTTATTTATGCTTTAACATAAACAAACCCTAAAGCCTAAAAGCGACTGCAGTTAGCCGACCCTTCTTCTCCTTAACAGATCTGGCGACTGGCGACGACCCTTCTTCTCCACGAGCCAGCCAACGACCCTTCTTTCCGACTTTCGAGCCAGTGAGCCACTCAATCGCTTCTCTTCTCTGGCCCTTTGTCTCTAGTGAGCCTCCCAATCTCTCATTCTCTTCTCCAATCGCGAGTTGTCATCGCTTCTCCGGCCCTTTGGGACCCTCCCTCTCATCTCTCAAAACGTCAATCAATGGTATGTAAGGATTTGTGTGAATTTGTTGAAAGTAAACAAACCCTAAATCTCGAATTTGTGCGAATCTGTAGTGTTATTGGTGCTGTTTTTTTCCTCCGCCAATGTGAATTTGTGACTTGTTGTAGTGCAAATTTGTGATTTGTGCGAAGTTGTTGTGTTCCCATTCAATCGATTTTAGGGTTTGATTTTCTTCTCCGCCATGGCCATTTCTGAAAGTTGCACGTACTGCACAAACAAGGGAAAAAAAAGAAAGAAAGTTGAAATGTTTTGTGTCGGATAACCCGGGTATCCGACATGGAACCGAATGCCTGAACCGTGTCGGATACCCAGGTTAAGACGGTTAGTATACGGTTCGGGCACTTTGGGATAAACGGTTTCGGATATCCGACACGATTAACCAGTTCTTGTCGGGTACCCGGATATGCACACCTCTAATTAGAACCAGGGAAACATTGAACAACACGCAAAACAGGAAACAACCATAGGGTGTCCAGTAGAAAATCATTAGGTGTCCAATAGACTAACAAAGGGTGTCCAATAAGAAACCATAGAATGAAAAGCTGATATATTGTTCATTCAACAATAAAAAAACAAAGCGGTTCCCCAAGCCTCAGTGAAGGCTCCTCCACTTCGATCTGGCCTCCATCCGCCTCGAATTGACCTGGAAAAGGCACTAGAACGAAGGTGAAGGACGAATGGACCAAAACGGTGCTTCGACGATGATTCACACTAGCGGTGCAGGCCGAATTCGAGTTCCCATGGAGATCCCGTCACCCTCGAAGGTAGAGAGATAGAAGATGTACAGTGAAATCAAAGAATAAATAAGCTCTTCAATGGAGAGAGGTAGAGAGAGAAAGAGTTTTGGATAGGTGACAGTGATGGGCAATAAATGTCCCTGTTACTTTTCTTTCTCTCCACCGGTTGCAGCCTGTGAGGTAACAGAAGATTTTGAGGGGGGAGGGTTAGGTTTAACAAATTGTGTGGATATTGGGTAAGGGATGCAAATGGGGTCGGGTTTTAGGATTATTTTAGCAAATCCCCCAAAGTAATTTATTACCTTATTGCCTCAAAATATTCGATATATTTTTAATCAATTATTAAAATAAGCTCATTATTAAAAGTTTTGATCAAGTTTTTATCATTGTCTATACATTATTTAAAGGATGAATAGTAAAACATTAAATTAAAAAGATTTATTTATTGAATCTCTCCAATCAATTCAAACAACATGTTAGTTTTTCATGTTCTTTTAATTTGATTTCATTATTATGCATTATATATCAACGTTTTTATTTTGAGCATTAGTTTTTAATTTATGTTCTTTTAATTTTGTTATATATTATTGTCGTTTTTATTTTGATGTAATCAAGTAACTTTTGAGTTTTAATCATCATATCCCCTTATAATCTTCCACCCTCAATGTGCTTGAAAACCCCATACATGTTCTTATCAATGATTGTACGTGGCCTAAATAATCTGAAGAAGTTGATTGATATTTTCTTACAATCGTTGATTGAAGAATTGATGTTGTTGTGGAGACAAGGAGTGCAACGTTAGTTTTTAATTTATGTTCTTCTAATTCCGTTCCATATTATTAACGTTTTTATTTTGATGTAAGTAACTTTTCAGTTTTTCAATTATATGACAATTTATATTTTCTTTTTTAGTTTTATCCTAATGACAATAATTATATATGTATTTCAAATTATATGAAGTGGTGTATTTGAGTTTTATTACTATTTTACCTTACTAAATTATTTTTAGATTTATATGGTATCTCTTTCCAACTAATTTGTAAATTAAAAAAATATTTTATACATATTTTGTTATAAACAAGTACATATTAATATAGTATTAAATAGATATATAGAGTAATTTTCGAATTGAAATGGATCAAAATCCCGTGCCTTCAAGGCACATGCACTACACTAGTTAGCTTACTAAAATATCTATGCACTAATGGATTGTGGCTATATATTATGGCTATACAATATTTTAATAATTTATTTTGGCTCCAAAAAATAATATAGATCGATACAAATGAAATAATAATTATTAACTAATTAATTTAGATATAAATAATTCTTTCCACTAAAAATAATCTAGATATAAATAAATTATAGTATCTATCTAATAATACATATTTATTTATTAATATTATTTATAAGATAGATAAATAGATAGATAGATAACCACATAAGACCTATGCATCCATGATTTTAGCATATGTTTTGAGAGAAAAAGAGGGAAAACACTTATTTAGCAAGCGCCCGCAGCCTCATGGATAGTTAGGAATTTGGGGGATGAATCATGAATGGATGATGAATGAATTGTTGGTCGTGCTTGGCGACGCCATTTAATGAGGGCCGTAAGCCCGTAACCCACTCACCGGCAATTGGTTGATACAAACTGAACCCACTTGTTATCTTTGTTAGTACGTGGTCCATTGTATGTTTCAAATATCTGAATAAACATGTTAATTCTGGATCTCAATCCAATCTCTAAGAAAGAAAATATCAAGAAACCTATGTGTGAGAATATAATTAAACTTTCTGGACATTTTTTTTGGATGCATAAATCTCAATTGGGACAAGTGATAGCTATAGGGCATACATGGGGAGTACATGCCCCTCATCCAACAAACTACCTATATGCATATATTCTCGTCGATAGTTTCGTTTTGATATATAATACGCTATCATCCAACAAACGAGTAAAAAATTATAAATATTTAAAAATTAAAGGTATATTAATCACTTTAATTTTGTTTCAATAAACTATAACAATACTTGTACATTTGACTTAATTTGACATTCATATATAATTATATATAATTCATCTCAAGAGTTTTGAAATGAGAGGCTATTAGTAATTTTAATAATTAAGTAATAAGTTACGCAAGTTTAAAAATTTTATATTTATTTATACACATATTATTAAGAATACAATAAGTTACATATTAACTTAATGTTATTGCGTTTCCTATCCTTATCTTACTAAAAAAAATCTTAGGATATATATATATATATATATATATATATATATATATATATATATATATATTGACGATGTTTTATCCTAAAATAATATCTTTTGTTGTATATAGAGTTTTTTTTGTGTCACTTTAATCCCAAAAGACACCACAAATATATATAATTTTGCCCCTACTTTCAAAATTTCATGACTCCACCACCGATTGGGACATAGGAGTTCAGTTGATCTAGTTATTAAGATAAGTATTCCTTGCAATGGTGGAGCTAGGATTTCGGCCAAGGGGTTGCTAAAAAAATTTGCGAAATATTTTTTTAGTGTATATCTATTGAGAAGATTTTAAAAATATATATATTGAAAAACACTAAAATTGTCAGTTATTTATGATTTTTTTTATTTAAATAGTTGAGAGAAACAAAAAAATATAGGAAACAAATCAAGAAGAATTACTATAAAAACAATATTGATAGAAAACATTAAATATAACATTTTTAATTAAAATAATTGTGAGGAATAATGATATAATAAAACAAATAAATCTACGTCTACATAACTTATAAAAGAGGCTCTTTTTGTCCATAAATGCATTTAGTCCATTGTAGAATAACTGTGAAGAAGTAAATTGAAGAATTTGCGAAATTTATTTATTTATATTTATTTATAAAAGAAGCTTTTTTACCCATAAATGCATTCAGTCATCTATATACCTTTAAAAATTGTGTCCCAAGGTCTCTTAATGACTCTCCCCCATAACTCTCAAATCTCAATCTTAATAATTCTCCCACTAAAAATTATTTCAATGCTGTTTTTTTCCTTTTATTTGATTTTATAATTTGATAATTGCTCATTTAGTTATATATTAAAATTTAAAATATCTATATAATTTTTTCTTTTTTTGAACTAAATATCAATATTAGCATTTGATTAATTTGAAAAACAAAAATACTCTTTTTTTCTGTTTCTTTAGCAAAGCCATCAATAGTTTGAGTATAATCATTTTTTTTCTGTTTTTTTATTGGGAAAATAATCATTTGATTTTGATTTTACAATTAAAATATAGATGAACAAGAAAATATAATGTTTGATTTAAAGATGCAAGTAAAGACATAATATTATAGTTATCTACTACGTTGTTTATTTTAATCTCTATAAGTCTATCTAAAAAATTCTATATTTAATGATATCTATGAAGAAAAAAATATATTGTTTGATTTTAAAATTATAAGTATTTTTTTAGTAATTAAATCAAATAGTAAAATTTTATCCAAAAAAAAGTTGAATAGGATAGTATATACAAAGTACTAATCTTTTCTTAGTCGATCAAGCCAATCAATTTTATATTTTAGTTTAAAAGTAGAAAAAATTGACAATTTAATACAAGATAAAATAATTAACTTTTACCATTTGAAGAGGATCTGGATAGTCAATAGAGACAATATTGAAAAAATAAAATATGAATTGAATTTCATGCAAGTATAAGATACCAAACTAGGGCATTAAATATACCATAATATTTGTCATTAACATCTAATTATAATAATATTTCTTAAAAATTAAAATGTAAGACATACAAAAAATATAAATATTTTTTTATAAATAACTTAAACCACATTATGATACATACAAAATCAAGATTTACTATTTGTACATTGTTTTATAGTTTTCGTGTATCCGAAAGACTGTATAAATATATGATATATCTATACACAAGCCAACCAATTTTATATTTTCGTTTTGAAGTGAAAACAACATCATTAGTTTAATCTATCATAAAACAATTAACTTTTACAAGATGATATGGATAATCAACAAGAAATATTAACAAATAAAATTATGAGTTGAATTTCATGTAAGATACAAAACTAGGACATTAACAATTACGTAATCATATTTATTAAAATTAAATATCAGACATACAAAAAAATGAACATTTTATAAATAACTTAAGTGAAATTGTTATGAAGCATATAAAACCAAGGTTTACCAGTTACAAAATATAGTTTAGATTAAGGAATAATATGACATAAAATAATTTCTTAAATAATCTTATAAAATACCAAAATTTATATGTCCCGTGCGTAGCATGGGCATGACTTACCTAGTTTGTAGAATAAATGTGTGAAGGAGTAAATTGAAGAATTGGTCAAATTTATTTATTTTTTTAATTATATGAGAAATATTGAAAGATTAAGATTTGTTTTGGAAGGAAGATAAGAATTTGATTCTAGAGACAAGCCTAGAGAAACCGAGAGACCGGACTAGCCGGTAGATGGACTAACCATCATGTACAAGCAGAATAAAAACAACATAAGCAAATGACATAAATGAAATAGCACGAAGAAAAAAAGAAAGAAAATGCAAAAACAAAAGAAATGTGCACTTTGTCCACTTTAAAACAAAGCCAACACGACAAACAAATCGACCAGTCAAAGAAGACACACTCAGATAACTCTAGAGAACACTAGCAGACATATACGATTATGGACTCTGTAAAGCCATCAGATGTCAATCGCACATCCACGACGCCTTCGAGCACAACAAATCAACCCCGTTCACATGAAGCATGTAACACAACAAGAACAGCACAACACATCAATCCGCAAACCCAACATCAAGCCAAACTATTGCTCAAAAGAATCCCCAAAACCCATCTCAACCACTCAAGGACGATAACAAGATCATAGGAGATTACTAGGTAGTCAAAATAGAGACAGAAGATATGGGATCGAGTAGGAAAAAGGAACAACAATATAGAGGCATAAAGACAAACTAAACGGATTGGAAACGGAGAACCCCAAAAGGTAGCCAACCAATTCGGAAGACTACAGAGGGACTTGGGAAGGAAGCAAGAAAAAGCATCCAAGACACCCCCAAAGAAAGTAGCAGGCGATGGAAGATGGAAACGTCGCAACCAAGCAAAACCACCGAAGACAAGACACAACAGTGGAACCACCACAAGAGGAGTCGAATGATTCATTGGGAAGGGCAGACCCGGGTCCGGAGTTGAGGTCGAAGTCGAGGTTGACCTTGAAGAAGGCAAATCTGAGGGTGAATCTGAGGCTAAGCCACGGGGGGACCCCTAAGAAAGCCGCAGTTGATGGTGTCCGGAAGGAAGAAAACTCAATCGTTGAGTAGGGAAGACCGATGTCGGCGTTGAGAATGAAGTCGAGAGTAACCCCGAAGAGGGCTGATCCGAGGGAAGAGTCGATGGCTGAGCCACGAGTGTCCCTGGAAAGGTAGTAGCCGATGGAGGCAGGAAGGAGGAAGACCCCATAAACTCCCCAAGCACCGCTGGAGAAGCAGCAGACCCAGGGATTGAGGCAACCGATGAAGGGAGACGAAGGTTCAGGGTGAAAGGCAGCGATAGCACCAGAAGGCTGGGGTAGGCGATGACCAAGGCGGTGGTAAACCGATGGAGGTAGGTTGGGGTGATGGTGAGGGTGAGCGGCAAAAGAGAAACGAACGCAAAAGAGAGCGTTTCTACCACAACAACAACAACAACCCAGTATATCCCGCAATGAAGCAGGGTTAGGGAGGTCAGGATGTAAACACTCTTACCCCGACCAAGTCAGGAGAGTGTTTCCGATAAACCCAGAAAAATAAGACACAAAAACCACGTGGTAGTCGGCCTCACAGAGGAACAAGAGACAGGAAATAAGCCAAGACATAAGTTGAAGAAGACAGACACAAAGGAAAGACAAAATAGAGCGTTTCTAGAATATTAAAATTTTCTTTATCTTTAATTAATCTATCTATATAACTTATAAAAGAGGTTTTTTTATCCATAAATGCATTTAGTCATTTGTAGAATAAATGTGAAGGAGTTAATTGAAGAATTGGTGAAATTTATTTATTTTTATAAAAGAGGCTTTTTTTTTCCCATAAATGCGTTAGTCATTTGTATAGTAAATGTGAAGGAGAAAATTGAAGAATTGTTGAATTTGTTTTAATTATATGAGAAATATTGAAAGATTAAAATTTTCTTTAATTAATCTATATAACTTATGAAAGAGGATTTTTTTAGGCCCTTTTGCTAAAATGACCCTTTTGGTTGCAAACTTTGCACACCTAACCCTATCTGGAAAAAATTTGCTTAAAAACGGATATCCGCTTACAAGTGTAGCAGGTAGCAGGTCATAGCGTGGGAGACAACTGGACAAAAAAGCTGACAGGGAGAGAGAGCCGAGAGAGGAAAGAAAAAAGGAAAAAGAAAAGCATGTGAGAAAGGGAATAAAAAAGTAGAACTCATCAGAGCTGAATTAATGAGAGGAGAGAGAGTGCTGAGAGGAGGAGAAAGAAAAAGCAACTCACTTTTTCAGAAAGTGCTGAGAGAAAGAGAGAGAAAAAGCAACTCACTTTTTCAGAAAAAACAACTCACGTTTTGCCACCAGCTTTTATACATGTCACCCGTTTATGTCAACATTCCAGCCTCAGCGTTTGTACATGACACTAGTTAATATTTACTTGCCATTGAATAATCTTTGTCAATCTTGCTACTTTGCTAGTGTAATGGGCAAATACGCTCCATGAATTTCTCTCTAAAAAATGGTAAGTGCAGCGTGAATAGCTCTTCATCTCCCCTTGTGTGTTCTTCACGACCCATGTCCGTGTTGGTCGAATGACCGGTGTCTTTTGGTGTTAAGTATAATGCACCTGGAGACGCTTATGATCCGGCTTTTGTAATTCAATATCTAGTTAACGAATTTTGTACTTATGGGAAATTCGAACATGTTATTCAACGACGATGTACATGACATATAATGCTTTTAACCTGTCAAGAAATACCTTTGACATGATAGTTAATAGTTTTGACATGGTAGTGCTCTATGTGCATCTTGGTCGACTGACCGGTGCGTTTTTGTGTCACTTATGATGCACTTGGAAACGCTTATGGTACATAGTGAGGAATTGAGTATGTGGTTCGCACATTTTTTTTTTGGTCAAGTGGTTCGCACATTTTGTAATTATGGGAAATTCGAACTTGTAATTCATAGACAATGTACATTTTTAGTAAAACAACATGTTAAATGCGAAATTGCCAAAGATCATGCATCATATATTCGATAACACTTGTGGTAATAAAAACAAATTTTGATCATTCATACTATATTACAATATTGAATGAACCTCATCTGCATATGAAACCAAACACTTTTTCCTGTGGACGAATTTACACAGTTTTCTATCGAAACCGAACACTTTTTCCTCTCTTTTCTATGACAGCAACACCAAAAAAACGTTTAAGTCCGGGGAGTTGGCCAGTTAAAATATCAATCTAATGTCAAATTCATTTTGTGAAGCGGTAAGCTAAAATTGCTCATCGTATAGATGAAGATGAGTTCTTGCGTTGTCCTGTTAGATGAAAGTCGTAGCCCTTGAATCCTCCCTTGGCCACATAGATTGAATCGCGGGGATAACCATTTCAATTATAAAGGTCCGAATCAGCATATAATTACCCGTCACCCATATTGAATTTACATGTCACTCATACCAGAATTACATGACACATAATGTATTTTAGTAGACACGTGAATTTTTTACTTGACAGGTGAATTGTTTTACTTAACACGTGAATTGTTTACTTGACAGGTGAATTGTTTTACATGACAGGTGAAGTTTTTTTACATGACATGTGTGAAACTTGGTATTTTATTGAATTTTAGAATTGTGAAGCTTGGTATTTTATTGAATTTATAATTTGGGTTGAGTTTTAATAAAAGTGAATGATATACTGCTTAGAATTAGCCATTTTGTATTAGGTGATGAATTAGCCATTTTGGTATTTTATTGAATTTTAGAATTGTGAACTCGTCTATATTCTAACAAAACGCTCGGCGGATGCTTGAAGCAATTGAATGAGATGGAAGTGATTTTTGGGTTTATGCAAGTTGACGAGAGACTGAAAATGTCACAAGTTTAACTGACCGATCATATATAATTATCCATCAACGATACTGAATTTACATGCCACCCATACTATTCATCAATTAATTACATAATGCGGTTGACATGACAGTTATCAATAAATTACATGTTACGTAATGCAGTTGACATGACAGTCAAAGGGACCCTAATTACCTCTTCGGTTTTCTTAGGAGGTGCTTCCGACGCACCCCCTTGTCCATCCCACTGTCCCCAAACTTGGTCGCTGTTGTGACCTCCTTGTCCTCCCCGGTGTCATGAACTTATCCATAAACATCACTAATTAACATGACACCTAGAATATGACACATGACGGACAAAACAAATTACATGACATAATAAATATTCATTTCTAAAGTGTTTACCATCACTACATTAACAAGCTGATGAATTAAATATAAAGTATACTCCAATTCAAAGTCCAAACTCCAAATAAGTGAGGGAAAGCAAAACAAGTAGAACAAATTCAGCATTTAAGAATCAAAATGTTTGATTCTTTCAGTAGAAACTTAACAAGGGAATTGAACAAATAAGCAATGTAGTATTACAATACAAATATTTAACATAACTGAAGTTGAATCGAAACTAAAACACCAACAAACACTCCAACAGTGGCCATGGCATTAACATAGTTGAACATTTACCTCTTCAGGGCATTAACACAGTTCAACATTTACCATTCAATTGAACAAAAAATCTAATTAAACCCTGCCGACAGTTGATTTTAGAATTTCACGTTCTTCTATTTATCTATCATCCTCTTCATCTGTCTTCAATTTCAAAACCCGCAACCCTTGGCCATCAATTGCAATTCGAACCCTAAAATTTTTAAACAATTGGATTGGGAAAGGGAAAGAGCGGCATACCTCAGTTGTAAATGCAAACATGTGAAAACCCAAATACAAGACTTGGGAAAGATATTCACCTTAGACTTTAGAGTAAATGCAAACAAGTGAAAATCAAAAACAGCAACACGTATTGCCACACCAAACACGCAACAAATTCAGCTTCATTCATGCATGAGAGAAAACAACACAATTCAGTAAATTGGGCAGAAGAAGAGAAATTTGAGCTGTGAAGCGCTCTGACAAACAATTCAGAGGCAACAACAACAAGAAGAGTAGGATCTAGCTCAGTACCCTAGCTTGGCCGATCCTGTGTCCCAATGCCCTGGGGCCTCTTTCTGCCCCTTGTCCTTGACAGCTTCAACACCCTACGCACAAATGGGAACTTAATTAACATGACGCGCATATCCTAATACATGACGGATGTCAATACTAACATTACTGGTGGGCCAGTTCAATTACAACATAAGACCATTTCCATACAACCAAGCAGTTGCTCGACGGTTACCTTTCCCACTTTCTCTTGCTTTGATCTTTCGAACCCTTCTCAGCACCTGCACTTCACCAAATTTGAACTGTTATTCATACAACCAAGAAAGTTCGCATTCCCACCCTTATCATCCAATTCCGATAACATGATTGCAGTGTCTAGATCATGAGAAAAGTACTCATACTTGGCATTGTAATAAAACATCCAAATGCAAACGCCAAGACCTCAGACAAACTTGCAATGTTATTGATAACTGATAAGCTTCAACCTTCTTGTGAATGTGTCCTGCTGCTTAGTTGTATCATGGCTTTCTTTTATAACTGTACCACCAACTGTTCTACTCCCTATAAACTTCCTTAATCTTGTTAGTTCCTCCCTATATAATCTCAGCTATTAACTATTAAGTTAGGGTTCTGTTTAGGGATGAATCTTAGAGAAAGAAGAAAAAGGAGAATAAGGTAGCTCACTCACAGCAACAACATAACGAGACTACCAACCCTGCGAACGACAATTTTAGAACCACCAGCAACATGGTGAGATCTGACATTGAGCACGCCTCTATTCTTCTCTATCGAGACAAATCACCAAGAAAATCCACGCTCAATAGAATAATAAAGAAAAACAAACACAAATCACCAAAACCTAAATTCCCAATATGCGATAATCCAAACAATTCGGGTGTCGAACCACGAATCGTAGCCAAGACAATCGAATCTAGAAACAACAACAAACATCGGAAGCGAATCGTGGAGGTAACAAGCAGATTTAGAGAGAGAGAACCTGGGAATGCTTTGGGAGCAGCGAGATGGAGGCGCTTACAATCGAAAGAGGTAGGCGTGAAGACGGAAGTATAAGCCACAACGAGAGAGCGGAAAACGGTCGCCATGGTAGATTTGCAGCGTCAAGCTCCAATGTCTGCGCTCCTTCCTCCTTCCTTCTTGTCCTTGTGGACTCGATCCCCTCCACGCTCAATCTCCCTCCCTGGTTTTCTGCTGTAGATTTAGGGCAAGAAACAGACAAAGGAAGGGGAGGCAACACCGGTTACTCCAAGTAAAAATGACCGCTTGAGGTGCAATTTTTTAAAGGGGGAGGGTTAGCCTTTGCAAATTGAACGGGTAATGTGTTAGGCGTGCAAACCAAACTGGGGCAAAGGTCATTTACTTCAATTCCCTCTTTTTTTTACCCATAAATGCATTAGGCATTTGTACATTAAATATGAAGGAGTAAATCTATATATAACTTATAAAAGAGGTTTTTTTCCCATAAATGCATTTAGTCATTTGTAGAATAATTGTGAAGGAGTTAATTGAAGAATTGGTGAAATTTATTCATTTCGTTTCAAAAGCGATACAGAGAGAGAGAGAGGGGGAAGGCCATCAGAGAAAGGAGAACCGATACACAGAGAGAGACGGAGGACGAACTCGTCGAAGAAGAAGGCCATCAGTCACCGCCTGGGAGGAAGAAGAAGGTTGAAGACGAAGAGAAAGGTAAGCAACTGTTGAGATTTTATTTGGGTTGCGAAATTGGTGTCATGGGTGTGCGGTTACATGCGGTTATTGTGAAGGTTTTGAGATGATTTTGGGGGAGATGCCTAGCAGTAGAGGAGGAATGAAGTAGGAGGGGGTTAGGGGTGACATTGTGAGTCGATTTTGCGGATGTGGGTGCGATTAGGGTTTGTTGGTGTCGGGAAAAGGATGGGTAAGGGTTAGGTGATGTTGGGTAAGAAATTGGGGACAAAAGGTCAAGGAGGGGGTCGGATGGGTAGGGAATCCACATGATTTGTGGTAATCGGTAGGGTTTATGTGCACATGTGGTAGGACAGATTATCGAAGGTTGTGTATGAATTTGTGGTAGCAGATTTCGTAGGACCGGGTAACGAAATTGGGAGGTTAAAATGGAACCTCTGGTTTGCCGAGTGGGGTGAAGGAATATGGGGTGGATTGGTTTTTTAGTGTTTGTTGATTGGTTTTTTATTGTTGAAACCGTAAGTGCCCACCAAGTGTTTGATGAAATGCCTAAACATATGATGAATAAATGGTGATTTTGTTTTGGTTAATCTCCTTGCCTATATGATGTGTTGTGAAAGAGGTAAAATGAACCAAACGTGTGAAATGCGTAATTGGTAGGACAGAAGAGGATATCAGAAATGGTAGGATAGGAAAATGAAGTTGGTAGAATAATTTGTAACTGTTGGCATGTATGACAGAATATGTGAACTGCATTTCTGATTTGTTGTTTGGTGATTGTGTAGAAGGTACCCCCGCATTAAACATCATATAAAATGCTGAAGTCAGGGAACAAGAAAGGCCGTACAGGACCAAGCAGCCAGGGGGTAAGGAAACTGAGATAGGTTTTTTTTTTTGGTCGTAAAGATTGGGAAAAAATGTCAAAACCTAAGAGTCTTACATATGTGTGCAGGCTGTCCTTGCTGTTGCTGAGAAACACCACTTCTCAGGGAGGGCGCTTTCCCATGCAAATTTCGAGTTGTTGGAAGGAATCGACCTCACCATTGACCGGGAGGATTACAAAGCCCTGAGCAAGAGCCAGTTTAGTGGCGTTGTGAAGATGGGGTCGAGAAACAAATTCTCTGCGTCGTTGGTGCACTACTGCCTTCTCCACCAACTGAAGACTCGGAAGACACATGAGACGTGGTACTCCCTCCAGGGGCATCACGTTCGATTCTCTCTTCATGAGTTCGCGATCATCACGGGCCTTAACTGCTCACCACCCCCCAGTGATGTCATGGAGGGGGACCACAAGGAGTGCATTTACCAGTTTTTTAAGAAAGAGAGGGTGACGTAGAAGGATGTGGAAAGTGCTTGGGCACACGAGAAAGAGTCGGACGCCGGATCCCTCATGAAAAAGTACAAGCTTGCCCTCTTCGTCATAGAAGAGGGCGTTCTATTTGGGTTGGAGAAGAAGACACAAATAAGGGGGTGGGTTGTGAAGCTGCTGCTTGAGGACACAAACCGTTTTCTGGAGTTCCCTTGGGGAAGGCTCGTGTACGATAGGCTACATGAAAGCCTCGACGGCACGTTGAAGGCCATGGTGGCTGCAAAGAGTCACCTTACAGACAGGCCTACCTACGCGTTGTACGGGTTCCCCATGGCCTTCCAGGTTAGTGAAGTTTTACAAAATGTTATAATCCTTTTCCAATTGTGAAAAATTGTATCCTACCAATGGGGTATAAATATCCTACCGAATGGATATTTATATCTTACCAATGGTTAATGAATATCCTACCAAATGATAAATTGAACTTACCAAATAGCTTCATTTGTCATGCCAACTGCGTTCTAATATCTTACCATATTGTATCTGCAGTTGTGGGTGTACGAGACCTTCCCTGAGATTGGGAATCATTTTGGCCGCAACATCGACGACACCATCATCCCCAGGTGTCTGCGATGGGAAACGCCAAACTCGCACATACGATACGAGAATGTGAAGTCCTTCCTCAGCCTGGACGCCCCCGCCAACGACCCAATTGATGAACACGTTCTGCTGGCGAAGCCAGAGCCCATCTTGCACCCCACCCATAAGGAAAAAGATGCGTACCCCCACTCATCGTACAAGAAAGACGCTCCAGACGTCTTCTTTGATCAGATTGTGGGCGACCACATGAGGACCCACAGAGATAAGCGGAGTCATGAGGATGCCACTGCTGGACCCAGTCAAGGGACTAGCCAGTCTGGGTCAGATGCGTCGTCTGCCGGTTTGGAGGCCCGACTTGTGGCTAAGGTCGAGGCTCTCTTGAAGGGCATGATGGTTGAGATGGGGTCCAAGTTCAGGGAGCTCGACGAGAAGGTGACCGAAGTTTCTAGACAATGCAAGAAGGCGTTATCAGAGCGGACCGGCAAGGGAAAGGTATGTGCTCCATTGTCCATCATAAGTGCAATTCATAAGATGATGTTTGTGTGATGGTAAACCATTGTAACTCTTATGGTATGACAAACATGTGCAATTGGTAGGATCCTGTTGATGTATTGGATGACGATGTCGTTGAGAAGGTTGTTGAGAAAGATTTGGACAAGGTTGTGGCCGATGTGGTTGAGAAGGCTGAGAAACATTTGGACAAGGACGGTGAGAAGGTTGACGAAAAGGCGGAAGAGCTTGAAGAGATGAATGTTGATGACAAGGGGTCGGGAAAGTGGGGACAGAACGTTGAGGATAACACGGCGGAGAAAGAAGAGCTGAACTCTGATCTGAAGGGGCAGGGCATGTGCACTAGTGAGGACATTAAGGACAAGGTTGAGGACGAGGCAAAGGAGGTTGACAAGTCTGATGTAGACGTCAAGGGCAAGGAGCATGTGAAAGAGGTTGAGGACGAGTCTGAAGAACATATTAAGAAGGGAGACATGGGTGAGGACGTCAAGGGCAAGGAGCATGTGAAAGAAGCTGCAGGGGAGGGTTCCAAGTGTGAGTCTGATGCAGACGATGCAGAGGAAAAGGTAAACCTTACTCGTTGGTAGGATAGTCTGACCCTGTTGGTAAGATAAAAGGTGCGTTTTGGTATGATAGGCTGTTGATTTAGGAAGGATATAATAACCCAGTTGGTAGGATATATTTACCCTTTTGGCACAATATTGAATCTGCTTTGGTAGGATAATGACAGTTGTTTGAGATTAACTCGGGTGTGTTTGATTGTTAGGAGACCAAGCTGGAGCCGAGAGGAGGCAAGCGTGATAGGAAGATCACAGCGAAGCTAGGGGACTGCGTGGTGACTCAACCCGCTAAGCGGGCCAAGAAGGGTGCAAAGGCATCGTGTCCAACCACCGACGCAGCTGCGGAGGGGATGGTAACTGATAAACAGAGAGACGACTTCTTGGCTTGGCTCCTGAAGTTCCCCGCTCAAGTGAAGGGCCCAGACGGCTCCCAACTGAACAAGGAGTTCTTCAACAACCTCATCTCACCCGGCGTATGGCTTTCCACCGAGGTACGCAAAATTTAGTCCTCTACCTCATGTTTCCTTATTCACATACGTCATGGGACAAGCCCTCACGGGAATTTGAAACGTACCACTTAACACAGCACATCCAACAGTCCCTCGTCCTCGTCCGGAAGGCACTAGACGCCCGGGAGGGTGACAAAAAGTCGGGTGTCGTCGTGGTCGACCCATACTGGCAGGAAGCCGTGGTGAAGCAGTTGGACACTGTTTCCGGCGATGTGAACCGCATTACCCAGCGCAATGTGTCCAAGGTGCTACTGAGGTACTTCTCGGGGACACTGCAAGACCACCACGGGAGGACATGATCGGTGGCCAACGCGAAGATATTAGCTCCTTGGTTGTACAAGGCGAAGCACTGGATTGGGCTCGTCATCGACCTCGTAAAGTGGAACATAGAAGTCCTCGACTGTGACTGGTACCAGATAAAGGAGAAGGATCTTCAAGCCCACCTCGAGCCTGTTGCGAAGCTGATACCGGTGGTGATGCAATTTTCTGTCGAGCTCCGGGCCAGGCACACAGTCGATGTCCCCAACCCATTCACCATAACCCGAACCGCCAAGATCCCTAGGAACGAAACCTCGTAAGTTTCTCTGAACTATTGGGTTATGTACGTCAACTAATATTGGTAGGATATAGTAGGACTATTGGTAGGATATCTTACATCCATTGGTATGATAAATTCACGAAAGTGGTAAGACGTAAATCACTTCTGGTGGTTGTTAATTCCTTCGCGTGCAGCGGTGACTGTGGGGCATACGTTATCAGGACTATCCAGCTGGTGGCAGAGGGCGTAGAGACATTCGAGAGCGTCAACGACAATTATATTGCCCCCTACCGCCAGTACTTGGGGCTCTCCATCCAGCGCCACGATTTGTAGGTCTCTCCTGTTTTTTAAGACATTCTCTCCTGTTTTTTAAGACATTCTCTCATGGTTTGGAAACTTCTAAGTAAACTTTGGTGGTTTGGACACTTGTGTTAGTTTCAAAACTTATGTTGTTGTTTGTTGTGTATTTTGTTCACGGTTGGTAGGATGTTTTCTGATTGTAATGGTTAAAACTGGTATTTATGGTTCACGTTAATTAGTTCCTGCTTACACCCAAGGTTGTTTGTGTGTTGTATTATAGTTGCATGAATGTTATAATTGGTAAGATTAGACGAAATAATTGGCAAGATAAGACGACACTTATGGCATGAGATAATTAAATATTGTTGAGGACGTCAGTTGTAGTGAAGTTGAGACGCAATTGGTAAGATAAAACAAAGGTAATGGTTGGATAAGTTTAAACTATTGGGAAGTCAAAGCGCTGATAGTGGTAGGACGAAATGAGAAATACTTAATAGATGCGATAGTTCATGTGAATGTGCCCAAAACATGCGATAAACATACTGGCAGAATCCAAGATTGCATCACAATTAGCCCCCTATGAACACGACAATATGAGACAGGTGCAAAAAACATACTGGCAGAATCCACACTCAAGGCGACGGCGGTCGATGCCCAAAACAACCAGGTACCTGTCTGATGTGGATCGCTTCACTTGAATCTCGAAGTACCCACGCAAAGCTTCCCACTTCACCCGGGACTGAATGTCAGCCTTGGTATCGAACATCTCCCCCTCACGTAACTCCCTCACCATTGACCGAGGGTCTCCGACTAGAGGAATGGACCGATCCACGTCCGCTTCCACTTGCTCCAATGTCGGCAAAGGCTGTTTGTGTCCTTGGTACGATCGCTCTATCTCTCTCAGCGCTGCCTCAGCCTCCTCATCCCATGATTCAGATGTCTCGTTCGGACTCCCACCCTCCACTTTCACGGGGAAACCACCCACTATCATGTCATCGTCGGAGCTTCCTACGTCTATGATGTCCTCCATTCCGTGGGGGGGGGGGGGGGTAGGACGTCCACATCGTCGTCGCTATCGACGATCACCACTTGCTTTCCTCGTCGGATGGCATCAGACCTGCTCACATCACCACCCTCCTCGTTAAGCTGTTCCACTTCCTCTTCCTGCCCTACCATTATGTTGTCGTCCATCCTACCAACTTCGTCAGACTGGCAGACCATTACATTGTCCTCCATCCTACCATTACCAGATTGTTTACCACTCCAGCAAGACCCCCATGCTTCCCACTGACGTTCTCCTTTGCAGGGCTACAACACTCTCCCTCCCCCGCTAGACACTCAGCACAACGGCAGGGCCCTCCAGTGTCACTGCTAAGTTCGTCCAACATCCCTTTGTCATCGACGAAGCCTCGAACCTTATCCTCCGGCCCTCCGCCTCCATCTAGACCAACTTCCAAGTCTTCCTGCGTGTTGGGAGGCCCGGTTAGGAGCAACTCCCCTGGGGT
Source organism: Persicaria maculosa (assembly GCA_963922045.1). Lineage (NCBI taxonomy): Eukaryota > Viridiplantae > Streptophyta > Magnoliopsida > Caryophyllales > Polygonaceae > Persicaria > Persicaria maculosa. The sequence continues at coordinate 33,248,048 of OY998252.1, read as the reverse complement.
GGGAGTGGAGACCTCGTCTGCCCCGTCCGAGTCTCCCGACTGATGTTCACTGGAGGCTGTTGAAGGGCTTGTCGTTTTCATCCGTAAGGTTACGTGCAATGCTATTGGCCATGCTCGTGTGCCGTATTCAGTGTTGTAGAACTTGTAGGCTTCAATGTCATCGTCGTCCCGGACCCGAATCAGAGTTGCCCGACCCATGGAAGGAGGGAGGTAGGTGAGCTTAATGTCGTACAACACCATGTCAACGTCGAATTTCGAGACTATCTTCCCCTTCAGTTGGTCGTAGGAAATATTCTGTGGCACCACCATTGCTGCAGTACGTGCCTCTCCCTTGAAGACCAAGCTCCCACCTACGGGAGCCCACCAACCGCCGAACACCACATTGATGCATACCCTATCACCTGGGGTACATCAGAGGAAAAGAGTATCAGCTTGGGGGATAGTTCTGATATAATAAAGGGGAACACCTACAAAGGAAATGTACAAGATGACTTACCCATCACTGCCACTGCCACCAACAAACTTGTTGCACTTTTCCTGGAATGGTAAGAGAGTACAACACTGTTGGCAGGTCAGAACTGTGCTATTGGTAGGATGACAACTGTATTGTATCCTCGGATGCACGGTTGGGTTTCCCCCGTCCTTACCAACTCTCTCCTGCTCTGCCTCAGTTTTTGCAGGTCATGTTGGGGTGTTTGAGATCATCCTCTCAAGCTTATATATGTGCTTGGGGAACACCCATCAATGCAATGATTGCATTTTCCCCTCATAAATGCTCCCCCCTTCCCCCCAAAGAAGAACCCCGTTTTGGCGCCAAAATTACACTGACAACCCGCCAAATAAGCTACTGACAATCCACTCTAAATTTCTCGAAAATTTCAGGTATGGTAAGACATGGTAAGCCTATTGGTAAGATAGATATATGATATTGGTAAGATAAATATACAATATTGGTCAGACAGATGCCATTCCCTCTTCCCCCAATGAAGAACCTTGTTTTTGGCGCCAAAATTACACGGACATCCCGCCCAAACCACTACGGACATTCCCCTCCATATTATCTCCAAAATTCCAACGATTGTAGGACATAGTTGGCCTATTGGTAAGATGAATGTCTTCTTTTGGTAAGACTAATGTCTTCTTTTGGTAGGACATAGTTCCCAGATATGAAGGTGATGCTTTGCCCTCACCATGCCACCCGTTTCCTATGTTGGCTCTGCTTTTTCAGATCATTTATTAAGGAATGACACCCATCAATCAAGATTTTATAAGGGTTGATTGACACCCTTAATTACAATCATTTACATTTCCCCTCATAAATGCTCCCCCCCTTTTTTCCCTACTTTATTGGAGCTACACCCCAATTCCCTGACGTGTGCAGCACCTCCCATCCTCATTTCTCTCAGCAAAATGAAGGAGCTACAGTGACCGGTCTCGGCTTCACCTGCAACTTCCTCTCCCGGTTACCATTTTTATTTGCACAAAATAGCCATTTTCTACCCCATGCAAATAATCAAGGCACTTGGCTATTTGTGCAAAGTTTTTTTTTTATATGGCTAGTTATGCAAATTGGCCTCATAATAATAATAATCCTAGAAAAGTTGTGTTTAGCTCACCATAAATGCATACCTCATTTTAATGATACAATAAAACAAATAAAAGTTAACGGGGTTGGGATTTAAACGTAAAACCTTTTGATTCCCCTTCCTTCGTTTACCACTTGAGCTAGATAAAATTTTTACTTTAAGTATCATTTAAAGATGTTATATTATTTTAAATTATAAAATATATGCACAATTTAATTTTCGGACAAATTGAGAAAGTGTCCACCAAGTGTATTAAATTGGGGTTTTATCCACCTAAAATTTTATGGACAAAATTACCCCTAATCTAAACCTAATCCAATAGTGAATTCAGAGGCGGTCGACCTCTTCTCGTGCCAGATCTTTTCTCGTCCTCTCTCGATTCTCCCTCCGTTCTCCCTTCGTCAATGGCGGTCTTCTCGTGCTCTTCGAAATCGGTATGCCAGATCTGCTCCCTCCGGCAATGGCGAATTCAGAGGCGGTCGACCTCTTCTCGTGCTCTCTGGTCGTCGGAGGAACAAGGCAGCGGCCTCTTCTCTCTGCAACAATTTCCCGATCGCTGGAGGAATTCAATTGCCGCAGAGGATCAATTTCCCGACCGCCCTCGCATTCTTGCCACTCCTCCTTTTCGCTTCTTCACGACGCAGCCGGGTACCCCAAGACCGAGCCTCCTTCTCCCCCTTTCTTCTCCTCTGTCGACTGTCATAGATGTGTCAATTACTCATCCTCGGCGCCACCGTTGCTCACCACCGCGCTGCCATGGTTTGTTGCTGAAGAGTTTGCCGTGAACTGTGTAAGTTGCTTCTGAATGGCTATGGATTAAGATGTGTAAATATTTGTCGTGGTAGCTTCACTTCTCGCCGGCGCCTCCATTGTCCACAACATCTACAAACTCAGTCTAGTATTTTTCTTATACTATCGCCCCTGTCGTTGCACCCAGCTTGTTTGCTAAAATGCCGGAATGAAACTATCGAATTGGTTACTATTAGCCTGTAGGTTATAGCCTAATAATCATGGAATCTATAACCTATCCAGAATCGATTTGAGCTTTGATGAGGATTCAAATGAAATTCCATTGTTTTTTGTTTGAATTAAATAATTATTGCTGAAATTGTTTTTGTTTGAATTAAACAATTGTTTTTGTTTGAATTAAACAATTGTTTTTGTTTGAATTAAACAATTCAAATGAAATTGAAATGGAATATCTTAATGGTTGCTGCTGAAATTGGTGTTGAAATAAGGCAACTCCGATTTCAGCATCTCCGATTTCAGTAAACGCTCTGATCTAAGCCTTTGATAAGTGTCTAGGGAGTCTCTTTCTTGTTGAAATTGTAGAATAGAACTTAATTTTTTGCTGCCGAAACCATTAACTACCATGAGGTTCTCTCTCCTGCACTTGTTTGATTTTTACATTCCTCCCGTTCAACCTTGTTTGATTTTTGACGATCTGCTGAAATTAAGGAATAGGAGAAATCATTGTTAAACTACTTGCACAGCTTGTTTGATGAGTTATAGAAGTTGATTATGATTGTGATGCATCTTTTACTATGTTCATCATGCCTTTCTTGTTGCAACTCAAGTACTGATTATAGTCATAATTCATTGAATGCAATTGTCCGGGGGGGGGGGAGCTGATTTTGAGCAAATTGGGAGACTTATTTGATGAAACTAAAATCGCTAATCGTTGTTGAAGACTGCACCCTGATTGTAAGACCTAGAGAACTAACGTGCAGGTTATCTAAAGGGTGATGAAAGACAAAAGGCTGGGTTTCAAGGTCTTGAAATCCAGACTAAAATGTTTGGATGCATTTTTATACATTTATCTATTCACTTGTTCTTTACAGAAAATGATCCGAGGCCAGCCTTGTGGGGCCTAAATATAATCATGGGCTTCACTGTGGGCTATGAGAAATCGGATTGATCTTAACCTATGTGCATGTTTCTCCCCTAACCCACTTTATGTGTTAGATGCATTTTGAGTTATATTTCAGGAAATGAGAAACCATCCAAGGAAAGAGCATGTCTACATCCGATCTCGCCATATCAGTAGAAGATTGTTGCCAAATCTTTGAGAACTATATTGTTGGAAAGAATTCAAATGTCTTGGGAAGAATTTGAAATTCAAACGGTCATCCCTCCACGAGTTCTCGAAGGCATTTGGCTATATAAAGACGAAGGCAAAAGGACTACACCTACCTAAGCAAGCATTCGAGCAATCATCACGTCCTAAAGCATTCGTCACAGTTGCTCTCTTGCATTCTCTTAAAGCCTAAGTGTTGTTTATTGTTTGAGAGTTGAGGAAAACACTAGCACTTATTGTATAAGTCATTCATCTTACACTTAGAGTATTTTATACTCGATCAAACACACTTGGTGTGTGGTGTGAGCTTTTATTTCACTTGTAAGGTTGAGAGCTAGAATAGAAGCGGTGAGGCTTTGTATAGAGAAAGGGAAGTTTCTCTAGGAAGTTCTAGGCTCAAGTGAAGTGAAATAAGAAGTGTTTTAATCCTACGGGTTGGATAACCCTAGGCGGGGACGTACGCCAAGTTCGTGCCGAACCTCGTTAACAATTCGTGTGTTCGTCTTTTATATTCCGCATTTACTTTATCTTATTCGATTTCACTTAGTCAAGTCCTGATAAGCTATTTCAAGGTCTTGACAAGTTGCTTTGCTTACTGCATTTAAATTTCTGTAGTTGCGAAAATTGTCCATACTCTATTCATCCCCCCCCCCCCTTTAGATTATTATTCATCGCCTTATAGACTCTTCAGTTGTTGAATTGATGTGTGCAGAGCGTGGATGTACTGAAGCAGAAGCTCTTCTACATGACATACGAACTCCAATCGATGAGAATGCAAGCAAGCGAGGAAGCTAAGAAGGACAAAGAGAGCACGGAGAACCCAGGTTTCAGCATTTCAGCAACGTCGGTAGAGCGAGGATGAACAAGAGAGCACGGAGAACCCCGGTTTCAGCATTTCAGCAGTTAGAGCCAATGTTTTTAATTAGCTAATGTAAAAGTCCGGTAGAGGTAATGTTCTTAATTAGCTAATGAGAGTTTGGATATTGGAAGTTTCGGGAAATTTGTTTTGCCTTGCTTAAATTAATTCTTATAAAATTGTATGAGCTACTAGATCTTACAAGCATATATGACAACATTTCATCCTTTCAGCATTTCAGTAGCTTGTATGTATAACATTTTCAGCAGTGTCAGCAATAACCATTTTAGCATCAACCACATTGCTGAAACTGGAGTTTCAACATCAACAACGTTCAACAACAGTGCTGAAACCGGGGTTTCAGCATCAACAAAAGTGCTAAAATCAGGGTTTCAACAACGTGAAAAAAAAACTCAATTTTGCGGAAAAAAAAAAACTCAATTTCAGCAACTTCAATTTCAGCAGTTTCAGCAACATAGGTGGACATTTTGCTAATATGGAAAGGGTGGTGGACAATTTCTTAATATAGACAAAAAATATGGCATATATAGAAACTGCCCCGAAAGAGAAAATTTGCGCCTTCGGCCCAAATTTTTGACCATATTGAGGGAGTGTCCCCCACGTGTGGCAAATTGGGGATTTGTCCACCAAAAATTTTCTGGACAAAATTACCCCTTTTATCTAAACCTAATCTCGTATCAACTTGCCGTTTCAGCAGGTCAAAAAAACCCCAATCCTCAACCGGCTCCTCCATCTCCTTCCTCGTCCTCCATCTTGTTGTCCATCGTTCGCTCTCAAGTGACGACAGCAACAGATCGACGACGACAACAACAGATCGACGGTGCTCTGTTGAAGGTATGTCATTGCTCCTCCTAGATCTCGACGACGCCGATCTATGGGCGGTGGCGATTCATCTGAAATCCGGTGGCGATTTCTCTTCATTTGAAGGTCGAATTTAGACATGAAGGCCAATGATTCTGTTTGAAGGTCGAATTCAGATCTGAAGGCCATTAGTGAACGCCTGCGATTCCGGCAAGGCATAATTCATATACGAAGGCCATTCCTCACCACCACCGCCGCGCGCCGCCACATATCCGAGTCCAACGTCTCTCTCAAGATCTGGCCGCCACAAGCCGGGGAGGAGCTTTGTAGATTCAGAGAATCCGTCTTCGAGTGCGGGCAAAGGGGAAGGTCGTGTGTTGTTGTTCGAAGGTTGTTTTTATTGTTCAGAGGAAGGCAGTGGTGAGGAAGATGAAGAAACGTTGTTCGATCTGACCATGGAATCAGCGTCCCTCCGATTTCAGCAGATGCGGTCTCGTTTCCGATCTCGATCTCGATCGCTGGATCCGGAAGTGGCGCCTCCGTCGGTCGAGTACGAATCAACAGATGTGGTCAGACAACTGCTCATGGAGGCGAAGGAGTTCATCAATTGCCTCCTGCACCAGTTGAATGGAATTAGCCTGGTTAAGAACCTACTTTTCGTCACCTACAGAAGCATCTATTTTTGCAACATGTTTCGTCACCTACAGACAACTGCTCATGGAAGAACTAACAGATGACACCACTGTCGACCTCGCTAAAATCAACTGTGATTACAAGGTATTTCTTGCTTTTATTTTCCATTGTACAGTTCTGGGTTTGGTTTTCTTTCCCATACTGAAGATGATTTGGAAATTTTATGCTTGATCTAAGTTTGATCTGTTAAATTGATGCACTTTCTATTACAAGGAAATGGTTTAATATTCTGAAGATTAGTTGACATTAACCTTAGGACTGATGATGAAATCTAAGGTAATGGTCGAGTAGGGCTGGCATGCGGCTTCACTTTGACATATATTCTAACTTGCTGAAATTCGGATGTTGTTCTTGTTTTTGTTCATATTTCAATTTCTTGTTTAATTTTGTTCGGATTGATTTTCATCGTTTGGTTAATTGGAATGAAAAAAGCTCTCATAAATATTTTATTTTTGAATTGTTATCAAATTGCAAAAAATTAATGGATTATCTTGATTTTTACATGATTTGAGTTTGGATATTGGCAATTTCAGCGATTGCTGAAATGCGGATTTTAGTTTCAGCAATTGGAAAAATGCGGACTGGAATGAATTTTTATGTTCCTTGATTTAAATCTTCTTTAGAACCCTCTTAGCTCAATGGTAGATCGATGTTGCTGCTGAAACCAGGGTTTCAGCATCAACAACGTTTTTGAAACCATAAACAACGTTGCTGAAACCCCGGTTTCAGCAGCAACAACAATGCTGAAATCGGGGTTTCAACAACAACGTTGTGGAAGGAAATTTGGAGTTATACTCGTGAGAGGAATAGTTTTACTCTTTTGGTGAGGACTCTTAGTTTGGTCCTTCTTTTTGCTGAAATTGTTGTTGCTGAACTTGCTTTAAAAGCTAGAATTAGCTGAAATTGTTGTTGTTGAACTTGTTTTAAATCTCCTTTAAAAGCCTCTTAGCTCAATGGTAGAGCGATGTGCTATGCGCAAATACGTGGATTCGAATCCCGCATAGGCTAAATTTTATATCCCGTATCACGGTTTCAGCAACAATTTCAGCATCAACAACAGTGCTGAAATCGGGGTTTCAGCAACGCGGAAAAAAAAACAGTTTCAGCAACGCGAAAAAAAAACTGTTGAAACATGAGGGGGGGTTTCGACATCAACAACAATGTTGAAATCGAAGTTTCAGCAACTCTGGTTGCGGCAACGTGAAAAAAAAACAGTAACCCGAAAAGAAAAAAAAACTGCTGAAACAGAGGGTGGCACAGGTGTTTCAGCAACTTAGGAAACGTGGAAAAAAAAGCGAAAAAAAAACTCAATTTCAGCAATTTCGGTTTCGGTAAATTCGGCAATGTGGAAAAAAAAACTCAATTTCAGCAACTTTAGTTTCAGCAGTTTTAGCAACGCGGAAAAAAAAAACTAAATTTCGCGGAAAAAAAAATTGCTGAAATTTTTTTTTTCAACAACTTTATTTTAGGAGTGGACATTTTGCTAATATGGAGATGGTGATAGACATTTTCCTAATAAAGTCCAAAATTTTGGACATCGAGGTAATCACCCCTAGAAGAGGAGGATAAATTGGACTTATTGATAAATAACGTGTTAGACTTGATTTGTAGTACTAGTACCTGTTAGGCTGTTGATAAAGCAAGCGTGTTTTTGTTCGAAGTATTCGGTGTGCAAGAGGGAGGTGGTGCAGTTGGGGGTTGAGAGTTGAGACAGGTACCACTCCCGGCCTGCCCCTTTCTTTGTCCCTCGAAGAACAATAACTGAATTTTTTTTTTTTTATAAGATAGGCAAATCCAAAATATATATGTTATTCTATGTTATCTTAATATGCATACATTACATATTTTAATTATATGCATATATGTTATTGGGCTGCTGTACGTGTATATACTTCATTCACATATTTGTAGGTGTCCACTTTAATTATTTTATTTTATTTTAATTGAGTAATATTTCTTGTTGAAATGTTAAAGAAGGGAAGAGGAGAAAATGTATATTACTAGTGTAATTCCCTCGCCATGGCGCGTTTGCGAGAAAAAAAATAGAATATACAATATTTATATAAAGAAGAACTAAATAACAATATAAAAAAATGTTCAAATATGTTAATATAATAATATTGTTCGAGGACGACATATGTATTCACAACAAAGTTAGTGTTTCAGGCTTCATTTCATCCATGCAAATCTTGATTTTTTTTATTTATACGAAGAGATGAATTATCATACAAATTAATTAGGAGTATTCAAATTAAAACAGAGGGGAAAGGTAAATTGGAGTTCGCTATATATGCAAATCATTACTATAATTAATTAGGAATAAGCAACTAAGCAAAAAAAAAAAAGAAAATTCATGTTCCATAGACTTAAAAAGATGACATGGAAAGTTGACGGTACAGAAAATTTAGGTTAGTTATATTACAGATTGGGCATAGCATAGCAAGTCTTTGAATTGGCAGCTCGGTTGGCCATTCAGTTGTTTCCTCCTTCAAACAAATGCAAATTGGCAGCCCGGTTGGCCATTCAGTTGCTTCCTTCTTCAAACGAATGAAAATATAAACTCGTCGGAGCGTTAATATCAACTCATACTGGAAGGTAATATCTTGAATTATTGACTGTACCCAAGTTGGTAACTGCAGACACTATGATTAGTTAACTCATCCGGTTGGCCATCTGTCTTATGCATTAATATCAACTCATACTGGAAGGTAATATCTTTACTGTACCCACGTTGGTAACTGCATACACTATGATTAGTTAACTCAGCGATCGATAAATGTTGACGCTAATGGATGTAAAACATCAGAAAAAATTAGGGGAATGAGTTAGTGGCTCATAGCCAATGCAGATTGCTCACTAATTGAAATGTGCTAAATGATTTAACATAAAAAACATCCAGGGTTCTTTGAAAATAAAAATTGTTCATCAAACAACCACCAACATCCAAGAGATAAAATAAACCAACCTAAATGAGTTCCAAAGAAGCAACCAAACAAACATCCAGGGGAAACAAAATGATCAACTCGACAATAACAAAGAAAATTCCCTAAATAAGTCATGAAGGTCGATAACATGAACCTCAAGAGGCCTTAACCAGCTCAATTATCACCTCAACCTTATTTTACTTTGTCGTTGACATCTGACAGTCCTCATTCTCATCCCCGTATTTTCGTCGTTTGGCAGGAGTAGCCAGGGTCAAGACACTGGAAGAACAAACATCTGAATGACAGATCTAAGGGTAAAAACAGTGAGAAGGTAGTTAGTTTAAATAAATGATTGTAAAAGACATGTTCTTTATCTATATATAATTTAGATTGCATGAAATAAATGAGAATAAAATATGGAAAAATCAGTATGTATATATGTTGCTATAAGGATGGTGAAATCTATATATGCAAATGTATTACAATAGAGTAAGGTTATGAGGTAAAATTTCGTTAGGAAGGAATATGAGATTATGATAATTTTAATAATAATATTGTAGATTACAATAGAGTACGTAAGGCTTAAAGATAATCCAAAATCAGAAAAAATATATGAAAGTATATAGGAATGAATAAAAAAAATTAAAAAATTAAAATTAAAGTAGGAAAGAATCATAGATTTGAGGTAAATGAGGTGGCAAAAAAAATCATAGTTTAAAACGATTGAAAGATGAATTGAATTTTAAAACTTGATCTTTCTCTCCTATGAAATATGGTAAGAATAATATGGTGAGAATAAGTGTACTTGTATGATGTCCAAGATCCAATGTTGTTGTCTCTTCGAAGCAAGCAGGAGGAGTGTTCTCTTGCCTGAACTGCGATGAAGAATAGCAGGGAAAGATACTTACACTTGGTGATCAAACAGAACTGTCCAAAAAAAGGCACCAAAATATTTCAGATCATGATGGAACAATCACTGATCAAGTAAAATGATCCTATAAAACTCAGGATCAAGGAATCTTCTTTTGCTGGGTGAGTTTCTACCACCTGGACACCATGAAGAAACACAATAGGTTGCAGGAAATAAGTTGTGTCAGGCTTGAAGAGTAGGGAAAAAAGGTTTGGTGGTCTTTGTTCTAACATCTAATCCAGGCATTTCATGACTCCCACGTAACTCCCAAGTAAAAAAAAAAACCACGTCTAAAAAATATATGAAACAAACAAAAACCTCCCTTCACCTTTGAGAAGTGAAGAATAACATCCTTTCTTTAAAAGAAGTAAGCAATCTCTAAACCCTCATTTATACAACAAAAGGCCAATAAGCAAAAAGATACAGCAAATTCATATTCAAATTTCCAATTAAGATATGCAGCTAGGACCTAGGTAGGGGCCAACTCAAGCTAATTAACATCCAACGGTGTTATCTAGTTAATTTCATGATCATCATGATTGTTAACCTAAATGATTAACAAACTATGCTTCGATCAAATCAATCCCCTTGCATAGTTATATTTAAATGCAATTAATCTTCACATTCTAATTTAGGACAAATTTGTATTCCCAAAATTTGCACAAATAAATCATAAAATCAAGAACAGAGCTCAAATTTCATATGAATTCCCATAGTCTCGAGAAAAGAACAACAAATGAAGGTAAAAAACATCATAAACTCACATATCCATTCGCATTCCCAGATTGATTTATTGAAGATCCAAAATTAGATTATATTAAGGAAGAAAAAGAAATTGGGACAACCCTTATTTTTAGGCATGGCTGAAGCAAAGCCTCACAGTAGTCATGACCTTAAGAGGCAGTGGGATACCTTATCCATGAGGTCAACGGAAAAATCGGTGCTCATCTTCATTGTCGTTGGAGAGCCACCGGTAACTCATCATGGCAAAGAAGAAGAAACTTGAGGCACATAAATGAGCAATATACAGAGAAATAGAAGTTAGCGAAAGTGCTTAAATAGCGCACTGAACAACAACAGATATCGAAGGAGATGGATGAAACAAAAGACCTGATTTCAAGAGAAATCGATGGACTCCGTAAGTAGCGTGAAAGGATGAAATCACAAGGTAAGCATCACCATTTTAAGCGAACAACCACAACCAAAGTAGAATCGAAAGGGTAACCGGCAGAGGCAAGGAATCAAAATTCGATATCAGATTTGCAGATCTTGAATTTTAGAAACATAATTAGGGAAGACAAAGAAAATAGGGACAAACCTTATTTCTAGGGCATTGATGAAGCCAAAACTCATATTAGGCATTAGCCTTGGCGATTTCCATAGCGAAGCCTCGACGATTTCCATAGCCTCGACGATTTCCATAGCTAAATTCGGTTTGTGATTGGACAAAGACGGCAAGCGAAATCAGTGAAAAGGCCAAGAAGAGGAAATCGGCAGAGGCAAGGGAATCAAAATTGGAACCGGCGAAGAAGAGGAGGCGTCTGGGGGAGAGGTGGGAGAAAGAACGGGAGAAGGAGGCGTGTGGGAGAAGGAGGAGGTGTATAACCTTACCGGAGGAGGAACAGATGGAACCGGCAGAGGCAGGGGGAAGAGGAGGGAGTCGGCCAAAATATCATAAATATTAAACCGTAATAAGTTTCCAAAAGACGGAATGGAATTCCCGTAATGACACAGACGACGGGCGCCGTGCTTTAGGCGGCGGGCGTCGTTTCATCAGTAGCCACATTCTTCAATTTGTGCATTCCGAATCCGAGCTAACTTCCTCCAAGCCTCTTCCTAGCCTTCTTCACATGTTTCCTCAGGTTCCTAGCTCTCCCAACTCATCCTTGGCAAGCCACAGATGCGTTCTTCTAGCGTCGGGACATAAATCTGCAAAAAATCATAAAAAGAGCGTAGATTCCACACTTGCAAGACTCAACACTACTGACTCGAATTGCTCAAATAAACACGAAATAAGCTATCCTCAACTCACTAACAACTACCTATAATGCCTATATAAAATACGCATTATCACCCGCCGACATCGTCGATGGCTATGGTGGATCTGCAGGAAACGACGTAGAGATCAGGGGAACGTCGAATTAGTAAGCTGGAGAACTTCGATGGCTATGGTGGATCTGTAGAGATCGGAGTGAAAGAGCAATGGTGGATCTGAATGAAAGAAAGGACGGGAACGGGGTGGGATAAATGAAAATGAGTGTAGTTTAGGTATTATGAAAGATTTTTGGACATTTACTAACAAAGGCAAAACCCTAGGGAAAATTGTAAATGGCCCAAAGGCCGAAGATCTTTGGGCCAAATTTCTTCTTAAATAATTCAAAATGAGGTGAATGTAAGAATTTTGTTGTAGCTTCAGAAATCAAATTATATAGGTTAGAGAAAACCCCAAAAAAATGAAGGATAATCTGCAGGAAACCACCCCTTAAATGTGATCTTTTGTACAAATTATCACCCCTTAAAATCAAAATTGTTGAAAACCACCCTTTAGATAGTATCCGTTACCAAATCGCCACCCCACACCATTGTTTTGCCAAAGGACTTTAAATATGGGATGAAGAGTGCAATTAATACATCTTCCTCCCCAAATCGACACCATTAGACCAGGACACCGCCGGCAACGGACTTCGGCAAGGCTTCGGTAGATTCCCGGTGGAGTTTGGAGGCAGGAAAAGGCACGCGGTCGGAGGCTACAGACTTCTGGTGGTGCGACGGATCTCCAGGTGGTGCAAGGAGGCGACGAAAACGAGGGAAATGCAAGGTGGCAGGCTGCAACCTCTGGCTAGCTTATGTCGAAATTGGAATCCGATAATTTTGCACAATTTTGAGAGGGGTTTTTTTACATTAAAAAGACGCTTGAGGTATTAGGAGCGTCATGGAGTAGATTATAGGAGCTCGGATTTTGGCCAACAATGGTGGAATAGGGTCCTAAAGGGGACGAAATCCCCTTTTGTAGGTCATGTAGATGGAGGCCATAAAAAGCACAATTGAATACACCAACCTCTTTCACTTTATCTGTTCATTGATTTTGTATATTCAATTATAAGAAACGACTTCAAAATCATCCAAAACAACGTCGATTTCAATTTGGGGCAAAAGCAAACTTGAACGGGATTGAGCTTGAATCATTCGACTATATTCCAAATTGAGCACCTTTTTTGGATGAGGAGATTGATCAAAACTTAATGGAGGTGTTTTGAAGGTGAAACAACGGAAATTAACCGACTCCCATTAAAGCCTTTGCCACACAATTTGGAGGAAGAAGATAATGAGTTGACTCAGCCAACTCGGCCGAGTGGACTCACTTAGTAAACTCACTCTTGAGTTTTAGCAGAACTTTCACAGAAAAGTGGTGTGGGGTGGTGATTTGGTAACATATACTATTTAAAGGGTGATTTTCTGCAATTTTGATTTTAAGGAGTAGTTTTGCGCAAAAGGCCACATTTAAGGGGTGGTTTCCAGCATATTACCCAAAAATGAAACATAAAGGTCCCTCCTTTCAGTCATTAGGAAACATTTGCTTATTCTCGATTGCGGAACTGTAGTAGAGCGGATCTGTTGTCCCCAATTCCTCCCTTTCTTCATGTGGTCTCACACTCTCACAAAGCATTCCACCCTTTACCATTTTTTTAAAAAAATATTACTAAATTTTTTTTTTAATTTTGGGGGAAAGGAGGGACATGTAAGGGGCCGTCCCAAAGGGACATGTGATTTCAATCCGAACTGGAGGTATATATTAAAAAATAATAAATACAGACCTGTTATACTATTATTATGTGGATGTACAAGATATACACTTTACATAGATAGAGTTTTAACCTTTTGATAGATTTATCTTATGCTTGGAGCTCAATGATATTATTTCTATATATTGTACTGGTTGATACACCACAAGACACACAATAAAATACGATCACATATTCTATTGACTCTAATTTTTTATATATATATATATATATATATATATATATATATATATATATATATATATATATATATATATATATATATATATATATATATATATATAGGGGATAGTTCCGGTGTACTCATGTCTTATTGTGTATCATGTACACAAATATAGGCCATTGATTAAAGGAAATGGGTGGTTGAGATTAAAATGTAATTTTACATTTTTTTTAATTGAAAAAATGGTGGGCCCCAACAATTTCTCAGCCCCACTACTTTGTCAGAGGCGGGTGCATTGGTTTTTTTTTCATTATTTGTGATTTGGGGTTGTTTCATTATTCGATTGTATTGATAGATTATGCGATGGTACGATAGATTATTCAATGGTATCACAGGATTATTCGATCGTATCGATAGATTAATCGATGGTTTCACATGATTATTCGATCGTATCGCTGGATTATTCGATCGTATCGATAGATTATGCAATGGTATCACAGGATTATTCGATCGTATCGATAAATTATTCGATCGTGTCGATATATTATTCGATGGTTCCGTTGGATTATTCGATGGTATCACATGATTATTCGATGGTATCACATGATTATTCGATGATATCGAATGATATATCGACAAGATTTGGGTTTTTTTCATTATTTGTGATTTGGGTTGTTTCATTATTTGATTGTATCAATAGATTATGCGATGCTATCGATAGATTATTCGATGATATAACATGATTATTCGATCGTATCGATAGATTATTCGATGGTTTCACTGGATTATTCGATGGTATCACATGATTATTCGATGGTATCACATGATTATTCGATAGTATCGATGTATTTTTTATTCAAATGCTGACATTAAAAAAAACTTATCAAATACTCCAGTAGCAAGAATCGATCATACATTAAGCACAAAAATCAACGAGGACAATTCATTTAATAAGGCACAAAAATGAAACAATCCGCCATGAAAACACATTTCAAGCACCCATTTCGTTCAAGAGAATAACCAAGCCCTAATTGGGGACGAAATCAAAGAGGACAAGTATGTGATTAAAGGCCTCATGATTTCAATTTCAATTGAGCGACCCTCGAATCAATTGGGAACAAAATCGACGAAATTGTATACCTGAAATTGAATCGAAGGGAAAAGAGAAAGGAAGAGGGGCAGCAGGCTACCATTGAAGAGTGTTATGGGTCGGAGGAATGGCGATGGTGATTCGGGACAGGAGGCGTGGTGATGGTGATTGCAAGCCAAAGTAGAAGAAGATCTGTGAAGTAGAAGAAGGATGAAGATCTGCGAAGAAGACAACGATTCTCTCTTCAAGCCGCCATCGCGCGCCGGCCGTCATCACCGCAAGATGCAAGTGAGAAAGAACGGAGACGGACCGTCGCACCTGCGATAGCCAACACTTCGCAGAAATTGGCTCCGCGCGCCTTCGCCACCCGCACCGCCGCCGTCATCCCCTGTAACTGTCCCTGCCACCACATCGCTCCGATCTCTCATCGCCACCACATCGTCTGGGGCTCTCCGCCTCCTCCGCCTCCTCCAAGCCCTAATTAGTGCGAGTCTGCGACTTCTATGGCGCCTCCTCCTTCGACTTCTATGGCGCCTCCTCCAATCTGCGAACGAACACCGGAACGAACGCCAGAATCGCCTCTGCCTCCTTCCGCCCCCTCCAAGCCCTAATTCCGCTTCTCTCTCAATTGTTTTGGAATTCCCAGATCTGAAATTGAAAGATTGCATCGATGGAGTTTTTGAAGGGGTTGGGGAACACGCGTTCAGACGCTTGAGTGAATTCTTTTAACCAATTTTCCTTTTTAATTTTCTGATTGACATGGAATAATCTCAGCCTTTTATTTTACTTACATCAACGGCCTAGATGTGTGTACATGATACACAATAAGGCTTGATTACATATGATCCATACTATATATATATATATATATATATACGTGTTCGCTATATACATCCCAAATCATGCACGTCCTTAAGGACGTGCATGGTTAAAAGGGGTTAATTAGTTTTTTTAAAACGCTAATTAGTCAAAAGGGTTGCACCGTATAGGTATGTGGTGGCTTAATCCCATCTTCGCTAACCCACCGCATACCTATGTGGTGGGTGCGTTGACCGTATTCGAACCCACCGCTTGTATATGCGGTGCGTCAGGGCATAACGGAGTCCGTTATGCCAAAAACCGAATTGTTTGAAGATATCTGAAACCCACCGCACACATATGCGGTGGGTTTTTGAAATTTTAAAAATCCCACCGCATATGTATGCGGTGGGTTATTTACCGTCGCTTTAACGGTAAAAAATCCACCATACATATGCGGTGGGGCCCATAAATAGGCATGCACACCCCATTCTCCGACACGATTTTTGCCTCTTCTCCGATTCCAATCTTTCTCTGGCCTTTGAGCCTGTCCTTTTGTTCCATCGTTTCTCTCCTCGACCCCTCCCCCCCCTCTTTCAATCCCCCGTATTTTGAACCTTTTCACACATTTTCCCCCTTGTCCGTTTCTCTTTCCCCGTGTCTTTCCGAGTGTGTGTCTTTCTATTCCCACTTTCTACCCGAGTGTTGAGATGGTGAGAGATAGCGACCATGAGGGAGATGAGGCTAATGGTGCCGGTGATTTTCACAGACATCCTTTACAGGTAAAAATGAAACTATATTAAAAACGAAACAAATTATTTGTAATAGGAAGTAGATAGCGTTAACGCATTGTTGGTATATATAATGTAGCCGGATCCGACTATTCAGAGACGAGGTACTGGTCGTATGGCGACACTTAGGGGGATGAGGTTAGCCGGCTCCCCACAGCCACAGGAAGATTGAAATCGTTTAAATATAGTTTTATGTTTTGTTTGTAAACGATAGTATTAGGAAGAAATCATTAATTAGGTGTAGGGAAATCGTTTAGCATTTGAGAAGTAATACGATATAGTAATGTATGTAACAATTAGAGAGTAGCATCTATGATCGATAGGATTTAGACAAATATTTTTTATGGTACACAGACCACATTATCGAGGAGGTTAGCAGATAGGGTGGTTCTGGAATCCGCCAGGAGGGCTGCCGTCAGGGAGAGAGAGGCGTTGCGTCAGTCACGTGCAGAGATTGAGTCTATTCATTTACATTTGCATGATGTAGAGGATCCTGTGGATAGGGATAGTGAGTCGGTAGGTGTGGATATTGGGGTTGAGTCATCGAGTCAATCAGTTGTCGACCAAAGTGACGGATGTGGCTAGACGTCACAATCGTCTATATAGACATTTCAAAGTTAGGCGCAGACAGCGATGAATTTCCCTGTGTTCAAGGTGGGTATGACGCTCGAACGGAGGCTTTCTCGGGATCCACAGCACGGGATGCGGTACGTCTAGGCGGCGACGCCTTGGACGTACCACACCAAGTGCCACAGGTACGTGAGCCGCATTCCCCGGGACTATAAAAATGGGCACCAAATGCACTCTAAAACCCACATCTCCATCCACAAGGACGCCATCGACCGACAATGTCTTCTAACGGAAAAGAAATTCCACGTGAACACTTGTTCACCCGGCACTATGAGAAGGAGGTGCTAGGAGGTGGTGCATTCAACACAACATGCAGTCATTATGGTCATCGCTACAAAGTGACAAACAACTTACAATACGGATATTTGAAGAGACACATCACCAACAAACACTCCAACAAGGTCTAGGTCATATGGGTTTATCAGTTGTGGTTGAATTTGTGTGTTGAAACTCTTGTTATTGTAATCTTCACGGTTGTAACAATGTCGATATGTTAAATGTTATCTTTGTAGTTGACTCTGTGTGTAATCTTTCCAGTTGCAACAATGTAATTGTTGACACCATTTTGTGGTGTTTACCATTTTACTACGTCGTTATGTTCACTGTCATGTTATACTACCTCAACATACGTATGCGTTGGGCTATACCGCATACGTATGAGTGACGTGCCCTCCCAGATCCGGTTCGATCCGGTCCGGTCCGGGGAGGCATCCACATTTACTTCTGTAAAGCGTGCACTCACCGCATATGTATGCGGTGCATGCCACGGCTTACATATCGTGGTGAGTGACCGGTCCGGTCCGGCCGGGTTCGAAATTCCTCCATAAATAGGGCCGACCAGGAGCACTGCATACGTATGCGTTGGCTTTATGGGGGACCCAAAGAATGGGGCAGCAGGGCTGCCCCATTCTTTGGGTTGTCAGTTGGCATTTATGTTTTTTTTGTTTATAGATATTGCACGTGATAACTCCGGCAACATGCCAGCGACCAGGGATTCCTGTCGTACGACAAAAATTCCTGGACGTGGCATGTTGCCTGCGTTATAAACGCTTTGTCGTTGACATGCTCCATCATTGTGGGTAGCGGTATAACTCTAGCAACGTGTCAAAGACCAACAATTTCAATGTGAAGAAAGAAATCGTCGACTTTGACACGTTGCCTGCGTTATGACCGCTTTATTCGGAAAGCGTGGTCGTACGAACGACAATACAAGCCACATGTAGAAGGCCTTACACCTCCAATCAACCAACACCGTTGTAGCGTAAGACCTAACCACGTAGCCCGTGTAATAATTCGTAGAACCGTGACGGTGTAATGAGTGAATGTTTTATTGTGCGTAGCGATATAACCCTGGCAACTTGCCAACGCCCAACGATTTTACACCAAAGACACAAATCGTTGGACGTGGCAAGTTATCTGGGTTATCATCGCTTTTTCGCCACGACAACGACACACAGTGATGAGCGCCGACTATATATAAGCAATCGCCACCGCATACGTATGCGGTGACAGCACCGCATGGGTATGCGGTGTTAGTGGGCCCCCCAAATTCAAATTTTCCCGTTCAACGGTCATCAGACGCCACCGCATAGATATGCGGTGTTACTGTATAAGAGGCCATCCACTCTCCTTTGGTAGCCCATCCACTCACAACTTCCTTCTCCTACAGGGAAAACGACGACGCTAATCGAGCGACTTCAAGTGCGGCGGACGAAGCGCATACACCGGCTCCGATGGCCGCCGACTCTCAACCCGCTCGTCTTCCGGTACGTACTGCATCTTTCTTGTATATGTGTAGTTATATTCTCGTACTAGCAAGGACGTAATAATTTAGGTTTAGAATCAGGGCGAATGGAAACCAGAATATAGGTACCGTAATATATATGTAGTGTAAGGTTGTTACTGTACCGTAATTTAAATACACGTTTGCATGGCCACAGCAACCATTGGAGGAGCAGGCTGATCCGATGTCGGACGAGTGTGACCATGTGGATCCCCGTAACCAGGAGTTCAGTGATTACACAATCGATTTCGCAACATCACAGACGTGGACCAATCATGACGACCTGTTACAGCACTGTCGTGGCACCGCCTTAAAGCTAAATATGGTTCTGACAATAAAGCGGTCTTGGGGGAGCACTCCTGGAAGGCGTGACAGTGTATTACTCGCAATGTGAGAAGTACGGCGAGTACACTCCCCGCAAGAGGCCGCGAGTTGTCGGAGATGTGGCCAGCGAGAACACTCGCAGAGCTATTTCAAAGATAGAGGGATGTCCGTTTGCATTGTCGGGCGTGGAGTTCAAACGGGGCGAATGGGGGTTGGACGTTCTTCACGGAAAGCACAACCATGACATTACAGGTTCGTTGGACAGTCACTCCTACGTCGGGCGGATGGATACATAGCAGAAGAACGCTACGTTGGCCCTGACCGTGGCTGGTACCCCACTGAAACCGATATTGGCCACCTTGAAGAAGACAGCTGAGTCACGCCAAAAGTTGAACTTCACATCGCGGCGACAAGTATACAATGCGAGGGCAAAGTTTAAAGCTGAAGCGAGAGGAGATCGAACAGTCACGCAGGAAGCACTCCACATATTGTGAGAGAGAGGTTACTTCTACTCTACGAGGAGATCCCCTGACGATCGCAACAAGCTTCAAGATCTATTCATCGTGCATTTAGACGCTCGCCATCTTCTGGCCATCTTTCCATACGTCGTCCTCGTCGACAGTACATACCGGACGAATGCGTACGTTTCTATCTAAACTTATTCGTTTACCCATACCGACCAGGGTTTGCAAAGTAAAATATTTCTTGGTGCAGGTACGGGATCCCTTTGTGTGAGTTCGTTGGATTCATTTGCACAAAGAAGAACTTTGTCATCGGGTTCTGCTTCATGTCGCACGAGAACACAGATACGTACCGTTGGGCGTTGGAGCAGCTCATTTACCTCATGCGAGGTAACCTTCCGAACGTTGTTGTCACAGATCGAGAGTTGGGGTTGATTGCGGCGCTGCGAGAAGTTCTTCCCAGTGTTAGACATATGTTGTGCATTGTGCACGTCCTCCGAAGATGCGAAGAAGTTAATTTCCAGAAGTCCAAGAATCTTGATGTTGCTGGGCGTTTCAAGAATGCGTGTTATGGCTTGTTCCAATCCAGATCAGTTGAAACTTTCGCCGCCAGAAGGAGGGGTATGCATGTAAAGTGGGGCCATATCGAAGGGTTGATGTTGTATTTGGAGGCGACATGGTTACGAGATTACTCAGAGAATATAGTTCGTGCATGGACAGATGCAATCCAACATTTTGGTACGACCACGATGAACAGGTGCACCACTTTTTTGCTTACGAATTTCTTGGTACGCGTATTTTGTTTACAATATATATCGATATTCACATGCGAGTCTCACTTCTCTTGTAGGGCGGATGTTGTGAGCTGAATCTCCCATGTTTACAGTAACTTTTATATCATTTTCTGCATACATTTCATGCATTTGGGATATAATAGTACAGAATCTATGTAGTTTATGCTTATTTGCCAAATTATGGAATCTACACCAGTTTTTGTTTAAATTCGCAGAATTTGAAGCAATTTACAACAGTTTTGAGAAAGGATGAAAAGCTCAGAAATCAAATACAGAAGTCCAAGGTCAAAGAACGACAGAACCAGGATGAATCAAGCTGGAGCCAAGAGTTTCTCGATATCGAGTACTTTTACTCGATATCGACCAAGGAAGCCGAGCAGTGCCTGGTCGAGTAGGAGCTGATCGAGGAGCTGAAGACGAAGACAACCCGACTCCGGAGATCTACTCGATATCGAGTAGTTTACTCGATATCGACAACACCTGAAAGTCATGCCCTTAGTCGAGGAAGGATGCCAAGTCGAGAAGTCGAAGACTGGACGTACCGAGCACCATCTACTCGATATCGAGGAGTTTGCTCGATATCGACAAACCCATCATCAGATGACCGAGCCAGTATCGGGGAGAGGTTGCTCGACAACACCAGGCCAGCCAAAGTCGACACCACCTACTCGATATCGAGTACTTTACTCGATATCGACAAGACCTGAGGCACCTGTCCGAGCCAGATCGAGAACCAGCTACTCGAGATGCCTAGCCAAGCCAAGTCAACGACACACAGTTACTCGATATCGAGTACTTTACTCGATATCGAGGAGAGATTTCTGGAGCCACGTTACGCGGTGAGCTGTCCAACGCGGTTTGGGATTGCTTGGAGCCAAAGGAGTCCGATTCTATTCATATCTATCAAGTTCTATCTATGGAGAGAAGATTTACCACACAAGAAGATATTTACCTACTTTAGATTTATTTCCTTTACAGATTTAATTCCTTTATTCCATTTATTTATCTTTAAGTAAGTAGATATAGATATAGATAGGATCTTCTTTCCTAATTAGAGAGGGAATGAAGCCTATAAATAAGGCCGTAGGGGCTGATTTCTAGTCATTCAATTTCAGAGAGAACAAGTGAGTAGTAGTAGAGAGAGAGAGAGTTTGTGGCGAGCAAGGCGGAAAGGCGAAAGCGGATTTGGCTTGTTCGATTGTAAGCTTTCTTTTTAGTTTTATTCAATACAAGTTAGTTTCTTTTGTTATTTGATGAGTTTCTTGATAATGAAGAGCGAGTAGTCCACCCACTTCTAGGGTCGGGGTGAGCCCGACGGCAGCCATGTAAGATTACGCGGTGAAAGTTTGATCTTTTTATGCAATTCGTCTTCTATCCCTATGAGCATGATTCTTTTGCGATAGTTGAAGGTGATCCTTGTTTGTATTATTGAAGCGAAAGTGATCTTAATGCAACTTGGGTTAATTATGTGAAAAAGGGTTAGTAACAATTAGGGTTTATGCGAAAGCCTATATATTCCTATTTGTTAATAACGAAAGTTATTTGATGGAAAGCATGATCTTTTAAGCCTTTATGTGTTACTTTGCATGGTTATCGTTGTGGTGTTGATACCCTTGCCTTGGAAGTCTTTTAGTTTATTGATTTTATTCACCAAAATCTGAGTTCTGTGTTCGAAAGTTTGCATCTTTAAGTTTCTGTGTTTGTCGACGTCGAGCAAGTTTTTGTCGATATCGAGTTGGTCTTACTCGATATCGAGGAGGGTTTACTCGACACTGCTTTTGCTGAGTTTCTGTCTCTGTTGTCAATTTCTGTAGTCGATATCGAGTTACTGTTTGTCGATATCGACCAAGCTGCTGTCTTTACTTTCGTTTCTGCTTTTATTTGTTATTTCTGACTTTGTTTCTGTCTTTTCTGTCTGTGAGATTTACAGCTACCTGAGATCCGCTGACACGCTTCCTCGTGGATCGATCCTGACTTCCCACTGCTGCATAGGGAGGATGTCTTGTAATTATTTGTGTGGGCACGAATCTGGTTTGATTTATATTTCTATATTTTGAACTCGATTTCCTCCTACTAACAAATTGGCGCCGTTGCCGGGGAAGCAATCATTCACGCCTTAGGTAGTCAGATCTCACTTTTTCTTTTGAGTTACTTCGCAGGTATATGCGCCGTTCTGGTCGAACACCTGAGTTTGACGCCTTAGACGAACCGGAACGCCTTATACACATCCAATCTAAACTGAAAAGAGCCATGGCGGCTGCAGAGACACAGGAACAGCTGATTGAGAGGCTTCAGAGGGAACTAGCTGCTAAAGATACTGCTCTCACCGCTGAGAGAGCACGCACTACACGGGAAGCTGAGTATGCGATGCAATTGGAAGATGAGCTTGCCTAGTACCCGACCACTGCTGAGGATTACATGCACCCGACTCTCGTCGTGCCTGAATCGGCTATTCTAATCCCTGAAAATAGGTATGAAATTCGCACTCCTTTCTTAATAGAAATTAAACATTATGCTTTTCATGGTAGATTTAATGAATGCCCTCTTCAGCATATTACAAACTTTACTGACATGTGTCGTACTCTTGCTGAAGGTACCACCTTGGAGTACATCTTGATGAAGGCTTTTCGTTGGTCCCTAGCTGGTCCAGCATTGAAATGGCTTGAAGGGCTGAAACCACGATCTCTCACGACATGGGCTCAAGTAAAACAGGAATTTCTCAATAAATTCTTTCCTCCTGCCAAGACAGCGCTCCTTCGCCAAAAGATTACATCTTTCAAACAGCAGCCTGGAGAGCCGCTAGCAAAGGCATGGGAATGTTCTAAGGATCTACTGCGATCCTGCCCTACAGATGGACAACAGCCTTGCATCGTTCAAGAGATCTTCTTCAATTCTCTTGACCTGGCTGCTAAAGATAGGATCAACACATATACTCATTATGAGTATCTGACAATGCCGCTAGCTGACGCATGGGCTGCCCTCGACAAGCTGACCAACTATGACAACAAATATGGGACTCCAGTCAACTATGAAGAGAATCCCTATGCCATGCCAGCACCATCCATGCCTCTCTATGAGCCCTCTAAAGAAATTGATCCAGATGTCAAGGAGCAATACTACATAGATCAGAATATGAAGCTCCTCAAACAAGTAAATTATCTTTCTGTCAACCGGCCCTGCATCGAATGCGGATCACATAGGCACACCACTACTGAGTGCCCATACACAGAGCAAGTCAGGCTGGCAGAATACCACGAAGAGGCAGCTTACGCAGGGTGTCCCAATTGCTACATGGGGGACCAAAGGTTTCAGCAACCACAATGGAACCAAGGTGCCCCTAGGAACCCCCCACCCTACAGAGCTCCAGGACATCCGGAAAGGGACCAGAAAAGGGATGATCTACAGACCGTCCTGGAGGAAATACGGAGAAATCATTCAGACACCAAGCAATCCTTCAACTCAGTCTACACTCAGATACAAGGTATCAACTCTAGGCTTGGGGAGATCGATGTCTAGAGAAAATCAATTGATACACAGATTTGCCAGCTAGCAGCAGGAGTCCCCAGACAGTCAGGTTCACTCCCAGGATCTTCAGAACCAAATCCTAAGGGAAAGACTGGACACATCGCTGCTGTAAAACTCAGAAGCAGCCATCAACTACAAGAGCCAGAGGTCGGAAAGCAACAAGACAAAGGAGAACAGCAACTCGATATCGACCAGACCTTTGTCGATATCAAGAAGAGACAACTCGATATCGAGGAAGGACAACTCGATATCGACGACAGAGTGGACCAACCTTCGTCTGCACAGCACAGCAACTCGATATTCAAAAGATTTTTTAGTGATGCTAATTTTTGAGCACCATAACTTGTTTTGTTAGGACTCATATTTATCTTTAGAGTTCGAAATCCATTTGTCTTGTCTTTTGTAATTCTTTCTATTTGATTTCTGATTGTGCTTGTTCTATCAGTCAGTTCTTTCATTTTCATTTCTGTCAGTGAATAATTTGTCCAATCCATAGATCGGGTTTAAATGGATGATTCATGAATAATCTGATTATTTATTATAGAATCTTTTTTTATTTCACTCGAATCCTCTCTCCATTTTTTTTGTTCTTTTGGGACCTTGAGAAAGCAGCAGCACCTCCGACATCTGTTCTGGCTCCGAATCAAAAAAAGAAGCTGCCCTTCCCAACAAAATCTTCAAAAGACCCAGCAGAGAAGAAATTTCAGCACTTCATCAAGATGCTTCAGAAGCTCAATGTCACCATTCCCTTCACGGAAGCTCTCAATGAAATGCCATCCTACGTCAAATTCTTCAAGGAGATTCTAAGTAAGAAGAGATCAATGGCTGAGATTACAGAGGAGTGCAGCCATATGGACATACTTGAGAAGAGGCCAGATCTAGGTAAGTTTGCTATAACCATTGGATTTGGTCAATATAAAATTAATGCTTTATGTGATCTTGGAGCTAGTGTGAGTATAATGCCTTTAACGATATGGTCCAAGATTAAGATATGTGCCCTAGAGCCTGTGGATGCTAAGCTTTATATGACCAACAACACGGTGGTCATTCCAACAGGCATGGTAGACAATGTGCTAGTGCAAGTAGGTAAGTTCTTTGTCCCTGCTGATTGCTTAATTATTGATATGGCGGAGGACCCTGCTTGTCCAATTATTCTAGGAAGGCCCTTCTTGGCGACGGTGGATGCCAACATAAGCGTAAGGAAGGGAGTGCTCACTTTCAACATCAGCGATGAGGTAATTGAGTATTCCTTTAATAAAACTGAAAGGCATACAGGTCCAATGGAAGAGGTAAAATCTATCTCAGCAGGTTACATCACTTGTGGGGAGCCTAAAGTAAGAAATATGACTCCTGAAGAGATGGAAAAGAGGGATATAGAAGCCCAGGTGAAGAAGATCATGGCCATCCTGAACAAAGAAACAGAGAATCCACTCGACACAGACCAAGGTACATCGGTTTGGACTAACTATTTTTCGGATGCCTTGACAGGATGCAAGTATGGGGTCGAAGTCGGACAAAATTCCTCAACATCGAGTAATTTGGTCGATATCGACCAAACTCAGAACCCTCCACCAGCAGCAGCGTCGTCGAGCAGCCAACCTGAAGCACAGCACTCTTCGATATTGAGTAAACTACTCGATATTGACCAAAACCCCACTGCCTCGACTTCGCCTTCCTCGACCAGCAACCCACTGGTAGCTGATAGCAACTCGATATCGACTACCTTAGTCGATATCGACCAAACCTCACCTTCCTCGACTCCAGCATCCTCGAGCAGCAGGCCACCAGAAGCTGAAAATTCATTGAGATCGAGTACTGTTACTCGAGATCGACCAAATACAGTGGCCCCCGAATCCGTTTCTGCGAAGGTGAGTCAAGATATAGATCTTTCTTCTCCTATTTCAATTAAAGATTTATCTATACATGGGAGAGGTTTGCCTTGGTATGTGCGCTTATGTAGGATTTCCAATGATGAGCCTAAGGAGTATGAAGTTGGAGACAAGCTCTATGTCTCCAAATCGAAAGATCATTGGTTTCCCAACAAATTCAACAAAAAGAGGATGGGACCTTTCGTGGTGAATAAGATCCATTCAGGCGGACTGCAGCTGATGGACAAGAATGGAGTCCTATTTGAAGTCCAAGCTACATGGGCCCTGCAAATGCCACCTTGAGCTTAATGGAGAAAGTCGGCCTAGCGACTATAAAATCTAGAGCTTGTAAATAGACATTTTTTAGGACTATTTGGACATTGTTGCTTTTTGTTTGTTTTTGAACCGTTTTAGTTTTTCTATTGTGGGTATATGTCTTCTATATTTTTCAGGTCCATGAGGATAGAAGCAAGCTAAATTCGGACTAGGCCCAGAGCATAGCACTCGACATTATGAAGCCCTGCACCTCTGTCATGAGTTTCTTTCTTTACCCTTATTTTTTATACAGTGAGGACACTGTAATGTTGAAGTATGGGGTGGGGGAAGGGCTTACTTTGTGCATATTTGATATATTTGACATTTGGTGTGCATATTTGAAGTTTATTTCTTGAATTGCTTATACATGGCTATTTTGGAATTCATTATAGATTTATGTGCTTACGTGCATGTTTTCCAAAGTTTAAAAAAATGACCCCCATTGAATTTTTTTGAATAATGTCATGGAAGCTTTATTGAACTCGACGATGCAAAATTGGATTCATTAGAGATATAGCATGAAATTGCCTAGTAAAGGGAAGTCACAATGAAGTGCATATTTTCTTGAAAACCATGAAATAAGGTAAAATTTGAAGTTGCTTTTGACATGTTGCATGATAAGAGGATGGAGGACTTTATATTTCCATATAATGCTCATATTGTTTATATCCTAGCCATACCTATGCTTATGCATTACACAAAGCCATAATATGCCTTATTTCAATTATTGCTCCACATGATCTAAAATATTGCCATTCTTTACCTTATTTCCATTCGGGGATTATGTTGAGAATGATGTTACATTATGGAGATGTTATATGGTGTTTGTGTTGTGGCTATCATTATTATTGGAGTTTGGCGGAATTGTTTGAAATATATGGAAAATTTAATGAGTAAAAGAAAACCGATCAAAGATCGACCATGCTCTCTGAGATAATAGTTTGGAGAGATAGGACACACAGGTGAGGAGTCCAAAGCACTAAGTATCCGGGGCCATTCATGACACCCATGTTTGCGACTCGTGAAAAGGCAGTGCCGAGGTTAGAGAGGTAAAAGCATTATTATTGATAAAAGCAATATGAAAGGTGATGATTTGTATGGAGAAGGAATGTGGAAATTCAATTTGGAAATACTCCATTTCCCCGGATCATTAGCACCACATAGCTAAAAATTGCCCACCTTTAGCCTTTTACCAGATCTACTCCTTATTGAGCTTAAATTAAAGTCCTCTTGATTATTAATGCTTTGTCACTTATGAATTGTTTTTGCATAGCCTTCCTTTTGTGAGAAGATGTTGCTTTTATGTTGCGCATGCATAGATTTGTGACACTAGTACCTTTTCGAGGATGGTAATTGATTGCAGGGACATATGACAATGAATCTAATATGTTGAGAGTTTTGATTTCTTCCCCTGAATGGCAATTAAAGGTATTGCTTGAGGACAAGCAAGCTTAAGTATGGGGTGTTTGTTGTGAGCTGAATCTGCCATGTTTACAGTAACTTTTATATCGTTTTCTGCATACATTTCATGCATTTGGACTAGAATAGTACAGAATCTATGTAGTTTATGCTTATTTGCGAAATTATGGAATCTACACCAGTTTCTGTTTAAATTCGCATAATTCGAGGCAATTTACAGCAGTTCTGAGAAAGGACGAAAAGCTCGGAAATCAATTACAGAAGTCCAAGGTCAAAGAACGACAAATCCAGGACGAATCAAGCTGGAGCCAAGAGTTACTCGATATCGAGTACTTTTACTCGATATCGACCAAGGAAGCCGAGTAGTGCCTGGTCGAGTAGGAGCTGATCGAGGAGCTGAAGACGAAGACAACCCGACTCCGGAGCTCTACTCGATATCGAGTAGTTTACTTGAAATCGACAACACCTGAAAGTCATGCCCTGAGTCGAGGAAGGATGCCAAGTCGAGAAGTCGAAGACTGGACATACCGATCACCATCTACTCGATATCAAGGAGTTTGCTCGATATCGACAAATCCAGCATCAGATGACCGAGCCAGTATCGGGGAGAGGTTGCTTGACAATACCAGGCCAGCCAAAGTCGACACCACCTACTCGATATCGAGTACTTTGCTCGATATCGACAAGACCTGAGGCACCTGTCCGAGCCAGATCGAGAACCAACTACTCGAGATGCCTAGCCAAACCAAGTCGACGACACACAGTTACTCGATATCGAGTACTTTACTCGATATCGAGGAGAGATTTCTGGAGCCGCGTTACGCGGTGAGCTGTCCAACGCGGTCTGGGATTGCTTGGAGCCGAAGGAGTCCGATTCTATCCATATCTATCAAGTTCTATCTATGGAGAGAAGATTTACCACACAAGAAGATATTTACCTACTTTAGATTTACTTCCTTTATTGATTTAATTCCTTTATTCCATTTATTTATCTTTAAGGAAGTAGATATAGATATAGATAGGATCTCCTTTCCTAATTAGAGTGGGAATGAAGCCTATAAATAAGGCCTTAGGGGCTGATTTCTAGTCATTCAATTTCAGAGAGAACAAGTGAGTAGTAGTAGAGAGAGAGAGAGTTTGTGGCGAGCAAGGCGGAAAGGCGAAAACGGATTTGGCTTGTTCGGTTGTAAGCTTTCTTTTTAGTTTTATTCAATACAAGTTAGTTTCTTTTGTTATTTGATGAGTTTCTTGACAATGAAGAGCGAGTAGTCCACCCACTTCTAGGGTCGGGGTGAGCCCGACGGCAGCCATGTAAGATGACGCGGTGAAAGTTTGATCTTTGTATGCAATTCGTCTTCTATCCCTATGAGCATGATTCTTTTGCGAGAGTTGAAGGTGATCCTTGTTTGTATTATTGAAGCGAAAGTGATCTTAATGCAACTTGGGTTAATTATGTGAAAAAGGGTTAGTAATAATTAGGGTTTATTCGAAAGCCTCTATATTCCTATTTGTTAATAACGAAAGTTATTTGATGGAAAGCATGATCTTTTATGCCTTTATGTGTTACTTTGCATGGTTATCGTTGTGGTGTTGATACCCTTGCCTTGGAAGTCTTTTAGTTAATTGATTTTATTCACCGAAATCTAAGTTCTGTGTTCGAAAGTTTGCATCTTTAAGTTTCTGTGTTTGTCGACGTCGAGCAAGTTTTTATCGATATCGAGTTGGTCTTACTCGATATCGAGGAGGGTTTACTCGACACTGCTTTTGCTGAGTTTCTGTCTCTGTTGTCAATTTCTGTAGTCGATATCGAGTTGCTGTTTGTCGATATCGACCAAGCTGCTGTCTTTACTTTCGTTTCTGCTTTTATTTGTTATTTCTGTCTTTGTTTCTGTCTGTGAGATTTACAGCTACCTGAGATCCGCGGACACGCTTCCTCGTGGATCGATCCTGACTTCCCACTGCTGCATAAGGAGGAGGTCTTGTAATTATTTGCGTGGGCACGAATCTGGTTTGATTTATATTTCTATATTTTGAACTCGATTTCCTCCTACAACAGCGGAGTCTACTCATTCTGTGTTGAAGAAGACCTTAAACTCTACAGTCGGTGATTTTACTCACGTTATCACCGCAATTGATTTGATGATGGCGGACCAAATAAGTGAGGTGAAGAATACAATGGGGCGAGCGAACAACACCTGGCCGACAGACTCGCACGGCCTCTGGATTTTCGATCGAATTCGGCATATTGTGTCAAAGGAATGTTTCAACTTGTTGTTCGAAATATACACGAAGATGGAAGTCGAGCCGCCTTCGCAACCATGTAGAGATAAATACTGGAGGGACGTCTACGGTCTCCCATGCACACATAAGATGCAAGCTTGTCGAGACGCTCAGATACCCATCAGACCGTCCCAGATTCATATTTTTTGGAAGCAATTGGATTGGAATCGTCCGCATGTTGACAATGTCCAGGATAACACTCCCATCACCAGAGTTGATGTCGACATGTCGCGCATGATCATGTTGTTCCAGAGTGGAGCTATGGATGAGGATACTCGTTGGAGGATCGCGTTGGCATTCAACGATGGGGATTGTCCCTCTCATACATCATTGACTCCACCTGACCCCGAGGACCGTAGACCGACCGGGAGACCGAGGATTCGCCACCCCTATCAGACGAACCCTCTGCCTTGGGAACGTGAGCGTGCTTGGGCCCAGCGTCGAGCCGATAGAGAGGGGAGCAGGGGATCAGCACGAGGACTAGGTCGGGGTCAATCTTCATCAAACGAAGCAGATGATGCAGAAGGCAATAAGGAGGGCACTAGGTCCAATGCAATTGCCATCGATGACCCTCCTAGTGGCCGAGGAAGAGGAATAGGACGAGGTCGGGGACGGGGTCGTGGGAGGGGACGTGGCCGAGGTCGATCAGCGTCGGAGCCAGCTCTGGAGCCTGTAGGTGACATTCCACCGACACCACCAACGACGCTTCCACCACAGAATCTCCCTCACGTAGATTTCAATTGGGGCACTGGCAACATCGACGAATTCATGATTACTTTCATACGAGCCGTCACAAATGTTGCAGGTGATGGTCATTGTGGGTATAGATCTTTTGCTTGTCTTCTGAACTTGGGCCATGACGCATGGCCACGAGTTCGACGGGAGTTGACCGTTGAGTTGCAGCTGCATGCAGATCGGTACCATTACTATCCTGCCTTAGATGAGCTCATCATGAGGGTCAACTATTTCGGCACGTGTCATGATGCTACTTATTGGATGGAGATTCCGATCATGGGCGAGGTGTTTGCCACGCTTCACCAGCGTCCTTTGGTGATTTTGTCACAGATGATGCCGATGTTGTGCCTACCTCTGTACGCCACCGGGGGCCCGTCAGTACCGGCCTATGAGGAGTTAGATGGGATAGCTTAAGTCGGCAACAGCAACCACTTTGTTCCGGTACGTTTCAAATTTCATATTCATTAATTTCTTAATGTTTTGTTTCTCTCTTCAAATGTCAATAGTCACCTGTTATTCACAGATTTGGTTGTTGCCTGGTTCGCCTCTTCCGCCAGTCTACATTACATGGACACGGCATCATGATCTCATGGTCAACGATTGGGAAGAGCAGTTTGCGGCGAGGATTGCACGATACAAAGCCTACCGTCGTCGTGATGGTGGTCGTCCCATGCCCTATTAGCACTTTTCATTTTCTCGTGTCATTTCCCGAATTGCGTTGTATGACATTTATCGACCCATGTTTTTTTGATGCTTGACATTTCCCACACTTCGGTTTGATTTTTTTCTTATGCAATATTCGTTTATTTTGAAACGGAGCATCCACATTCTGAATCGATTCGGGAATCGTCGGGATACACACTCTTTCTTCTAACCGAAACATATTATTTGCAATTTTTTATATTTACATGCGCCTTTTTAGGTTATACCAAATACATAAAACATAAATATTGTAAATTCTAACTTATAATAATCAATTCTGTAAAATCACAACCCACCGCATTTGTTTGCGGTGAGTGACGTGTCCGATCTGGTACGGTCCGGGTACCACACGCCTCTAAATCGGGTTACCCAACACCCACCGCATACCTATGCGGTGGGGTTCAAACGGAACGGACATACCCACCGCAAAGTATTGCGGTGGGTATGCGTACTCCTCGACCCACCGCATATGTATGCGGTGATCCACCGCATAGGTATGCAGTGGGTTTGTTGACTGTCATTAAACCCACCGCATACCTATGCGGTGATTAGCGGTGGAAATAGTAAAAAGTAGCGGTGAAATTATCATACCCCGACTAGATCTCTACTAAAAACATGAAAACAGTATAGGCTACCAGCGGAGATCTCCTGCAACCTCTTTCCTATATCACAAAAATATTATAACATTTATTTAATCTTAAAAAATTAAAAATTATAATTATATTACTAATATTTATTTTTATATATTTAAAAATTGTAATTTTGAAAAATCATCTTTGAAAATATTTTAAAATTAAAAAGATAATATTTAATTTTTTTTTTAAATTAAATAAATGTAAAATAAAATAGTGGAGTACGGATGTAGGGAGGCTAGTAGAAGATCCGGATAGTATTGTTACTCCCAACTCCGGTGAATATCCTCGGTTCATAATTAATAATTATTGTTTATTTTTAAGTCTATTTTCTTCAATTAATGAAAATATATTAAAAATACAAAAAACCATTTCAGCCAATGAGAGAAATTAAACTACAACCGAATACAGTTTTATTTTAGACTAAAAGATCATCGCCTTGGTATTATGGTGACGGATTTAGGCGGGGGCAAGCGGGAGCATACGCCCCCCCTTTCATCCGACGAATCACCTATATTTGTTCTACGCGTCGATAGCTTCGTTTTGATATATTATAAGCCTGAATCCGATCAACGAGTAAAAGGTTATGACTGTTTGAAAGTTAAACACAGATTAATTATTTCAAATATCTTTTAATAAAGCATGATTCTTTTATATTTTACTTAATTTGATAGTATGGCAATATAATTCAACCAAAGAGCTTCGAAACAAGAGGTTATATTACTAAATTCGATAATTATATAAGAAATTATGCAAATTGAAAGTTTGTATATCTTGTTAAACGCGTGTATGTTAAGAAAACAACAAGACGCATATTGACTTTGTAGGTTTCAAACGACATATTTTTAGATTTTTGTTATCGATTAAAACGACATCGTTTTATCGCTTAAAGAGAAAAAAATATAAAATAACACAATTTTAAATTAAAATATCACCGTTTTAAAAAAAACATTGTGTTTTGTACTTTAAAAAATGTATGTTTAAACTAAAATATCATCGTTTAATATAAAATGTTATAGTTTTGGTTCGCTAAACATATTATAAAAAAAATCTATCGAACAACGAATCAATAATTTGTATAAAACTTCGCCCCCACTTCGATAAATTTCTGGCTCCGTCCCTGATGGTAACCCAATTGTGAACCTCACAAATGAGAAAAGGTAAGAATCCATATTAACCAAAATTTTAAAATTAACTTTGATGGGTCTATTTGGTAGGAGGGAAAGAAGTTCAACGAAAGGACAACCTCGATCTACACATTGGTGGTAACCAAAGTGGTATGAACCCTCCTTTGAAGGAGAAAGCATATATTAGTTCTCCGTGATGCAGTACCAAGCTGTTGAGGCTTGATCTTTTTGAGATGAAAGGCAGAAAGTTATACATCATCAATGTCATTTTAGGAGTTTGGAATCGTTCATGAGAGATTGTATCATAAATCCATATCCACATCTTATTCTTCTACGAGTTTAAGATCAAGCATATCTTTAAAAAGGTCAACCAACTAGTAGACAGGAACTCGACTTTTCACCATCTCCTCCAGTCCTCCTTACTCCGATGAACCAAGAACTTTGCACTCTTCGAACCTGGGATAAGGATTGTCCATCAAAGATTGAGATAATTATATTAGACAATATTCGCGCCCACATCTTTTCTCAAATATGTTTTGACACCTCCTAAATTTTCACCTCATTAAATTAAAAATAAAAACATTTTTTCAATTTAAAATTGTCTATTTGTTCCAAAATCTTGAACGAAGAATGCAATACCCCCAAAGAATATAATATTTGATGAAACTTTACCTACTTTTGCAAAACTTGATGCCATGTATCCACATTTTGTCAAATGCAAGCTAGCTAGATGGAGTTGGGGTGTAAGTTAGAGCATATCCAACTATATCTGTACGAGATTCTCCAAAATATAAGTAACTAAAAGTGGTATTCTTGAAATTGTTTTTCATAATTCTAATTGTTTCCCTTTGATTTAGAGAATCATTTTAATATAGACAAGCTTAGTCTTCCAAAACTCTCTCTTGACTCTTCTCCCTAGGTTTTCTAGAGAGGGAGAGTTCCAACCACAACTTAATCTTTAATTAATACTAGAGAGGGAGAGCTCTACACTGGCTCTGACCATAGTACTTCGGCTCCAGACGTCTCAATCCGACTTCGGCCACCATCGAATCTCTGTGGTGCCACCTCATCTCTGCTCCGGCTGGTTATCGATTGTAATTTGTGGTCGGTTAACCCTAACTCCGCTAATCTGATTTTGCTAAAATTGATTTGGGGCTTTCGTCGATTTAAGTCTCTTGTTCCCAAATCTGTAATCGCTTGGTTTGCTTCGTTCACTTCCATCTGGATGTCCTCCCTATTGGGTCGCTTGTTCGGGGTTTGGGGTGACTTGGTTCCCTTTCCTCCTTCCTCTGCTCTCCATCTCATCCAGTGAAATCCCGACTTCGTGTCTCGTCTCCCCGGCGGCCTTTGTTTAATTAAGCTCTTCTCCAGCGACCACCTCCTGGGCAGAAGTGGAAAGAGGACATATGGTTGAAGAAGCCCAGTTCTTCTCCCTCCTATCTCTCTCTCTCTCTCTCGCTGATTCCGCCGCCATTGAAGGCCGCTCCCTCCGTCGTTGTCCTCCAGCCGATCAACCTCTCGCCTCTGATCCCCTTCCTTCTCCCTTCTTGTGGACTCGACCCCCTCCACTCTCAATATCTCTCTGATTTTTCTGTCATCGATCCATCGATTTTCCATGCCCTCTATCCCTCAACCGGCTAACCTGTAAGTTGTTCGGGACAGATTTTAGGAGGAGTGTTAGCCTTTGCAAATCGTTTGGATAGTAGGTTATGGGTACAAAGATTTTCAGGTTTAGGGTTAGCCTTTTGACGTGGTTGTTGTAATTTGATAGATTAAATTTATTTTTATTAAATTAATTATAAATATTTATATACGTCTTTTTAGTGTTAAGTTTATATTAGATCCAGCAGCCCTAACAACTCTTGTAAAATAGAGAAAGTTGAAGGTTTTATAGAAAATAGGATTTTTTTTAGGTCCAATATATAGCTCCTCTATAATACTAATCTCTAAAATAGAGAAACCTTAAGAGAGAGAAAAAATTCTCTAAATTTAGAGAAAGATGCCAAAAACTCTATAATCTATATCTATATCTATATATCTATATCTATATAAACTCTTAAAACAGAGGAATTTCCGCCTACGTGTCACATCCACCTTAATTCTCTCATTTTTAATTAATCACTTTTTTTCTTTTTCCCTTTTTAGAATTTTTCCAATTGATTTTCATCTTGAAAATAATCAATGAGTTTAATTCAAAATATTAAATTAATATAAACATATGTCTATTTGCAAACCTTCATTTACTATCACAATGGAGTCTATCTTGATTGAGCTTATTATATCTTACACTTATGAGTTTTTTTTATAAGTTTAATTCAAAATATTAATATAATATTTTATTTAATTGTATAATATTAATTTATTTTTTTATTAAAATTTTATTTTTTAAAAATCGCGTCATGGTGTGGGAACTTTACTAGTTCTCCTCAATACCAATGCAACTTCATTGAAATTCATCAACAATTGGACAAGTTTGTTATATTTATACAAAAATTAAGTTAGGAGTATTTGTTATAATTAAATTAAATTGGATGTTTTGCTAGAATTAACTCAATATTTAATTTATACAGGTTACTTTTAAGTTAGAGGGATTTAAACTATATGACCCTTGCCCCGAAATGGTTTGCTAGCCTAATCCCCTATCCACAACATTTGCAAAGGTTACACCCCCCCCCCCCCCCCCACCAAAAAATGGCATATTTGCCGGTTGGATTTAACCGGGACAGAGGAGAGAGAAGGTAAAAGGAGGAGAGAGAGAGGAAGCGGGGTGGAGAGAGAGAGGAAAGGGGAAGTTATTGTGGAGAGAGAGAGTGGAAGTGGGGGAAGTTATTGTGGGAGAGAGAGTGGATGAGTGAGAGTGGAAGCGGTTTCAATTGAAAACTGTCGACCCCAACTGCTCTCACGGCTTACAAAAGAGGAAGAGAGAGAGAGAGAGGGCAACAGTTCCACATGCAAGGCTGAGGAAAAGAAGAAGAGAAGGAAGAAGAAGAGGAAGGAGACGACAGAGCGAGAGAGGAAAAGAAGAAGCAAAGGCGAGGAAGAGGACGACAGTGTAGAAGAGGAGACGAGACTTCGAAGTAAGTAAACCCTCACAATGCCGATTAAATACGTTTTGCTTCGATTGGTAGGGGAGGAACAGATTTGAAGAAACAAAACTGGTTTGGATTGTGTGAAAATGGGAAGAAGGGGTCGAATGGGTTGACAGTACGCAATATCGCCCTGTCATGTAGGAAGTAACCGGCGTCAAGTTAAAAACAATTGGTGGAAAGTTTGGGTACTGGGGTTTGCGCGTGTGGGAGAGAAGGGGATTTTTGGGAACGGGGAAATTGGGCAACTGTGTTGTTGAATCCAACTTATCAGGATAAGGGGAGTGTAGATCCGTTCAGTTTAGGTGGGAATTGGGCGAAATGGGGCTTATGACTGTAGATGCGGCGCATTAGGGGGGAATTTGGGGGAAATTGGTTGAAATGCGGCGCATTAGGGTTAGAGAAAATTGTAGAAAGGGTGAAAAGTTTATGTGGAATCGAAATTATCTGGAATAGGATTACTTGTGTGCAAATGGAGATGGACAGATTGAATACGTATGCTGTCATGTTTTCACAACCATGTGTCATGTGTATATGTGTATGTGTCATGTGTAATTGTGTTTCTGTCATGGTACATATGATATTGATATGAAGGGAACCGTGGGTTGGGGGAGAAGAATTGATGTGTAGAATACTGAATTTGGGTCTTCCACTGTGCAGGATATCTGGTGAATATTAAAAATGTCGCAGCGAAGTATGAAGAAGATTGTAGACCGTACAGCTCAAACATCCGGCGCGGTAATATGGCTTTCGTTCGAGTAATGTAAGTTGTGATTGTTGTGCTGCAGTGTGGCTGACATGTTGAAGTCTGTGCAGGCTGTGTACGCCGTAGAGGAAGAAAGACACTTCAAAGCAAAAATTAACCAACACTCCCGGATGGCGCTCCTGGTTAACATTGACAACCGGTTGAGCGAGTCCCATTGGAAGCGCCTGACCGACAGCCCGTTGGGGGGCATTGCAAGACTGGGCACAAGGGTCCAGTTCTCGGGACAGCTTGTACACTATGTTCTCCAACGACAATTGAAGTCGAAGAAGGAGAATGAAACATGGTACAAGATCCATGAAGCGGTCGTCAGGTTCTCAATAGCTGAGTTTGCCATTGTCACCGGTCTCAACTGTGGCTATGGCGAAGAGCCCGAGGATGACGACGGGTTCGAGAAGGCAGTGTATGATTTCTTTGGAGTTTCAAAGATGAGGATGTCTGAGTTCGAGGTAGAGTTCCGTGTGGCGATGGCATCTGAGAAATCGTCCACCAGAAAATTGAAATTTGTCCTGCTGATGCTGGTCGAGGGAGTATTGTTCGAGAAGGAACCCAAAAACTACATTCATGGGTGGGTGGTCGACCTTGTCGGCGACGTTGACAGGTTCCTGGCGTTTCCGTGGGGTCGGCTTTGCTACGAGCGAACGAACGAGTTCCTACACCGTGCAATCGAGAGGAAGCTCCAACGGGATGAGGGCAGCTCCAATGCACGCCCGGCCTATTGCCTGATGGGTTTCCCTCTCGCCTTCCAGGTTCGTACACAGATATGACTGGACGCCCTATACTGGTTTACTAGGCGTCTAACATTTATTGACTGGACATTAACTGATTATTTACTGGACAATATGTAATTGCAGCTATGGGTGTACGAAGCCCTCACTCCAATGGCCGACCAATTCGCGAATGTCATAGACGAGAAGCTGTACCCCAGGTGTCTGCGATACGAGTTTAGAGACCTGAACCTCGAGTATGCCTCAATCGAAACCCGACTGCAGGAGGCGAAGGAGCTGGGGCACTTCAATGACCCTGCAGCCGTGAGGCCTCTTCTGCTCCCCGATGATGTGGAGAGAACAACCGGTTTATACCGCGATGCCCGAAACACTCACGACAAGCGGGACAACTTCTTCGACGACATAGCCCGGGCTTTCGTATCAGCAAATGTCAAACCCTCAGCAAAGAAACAACCAAAGGGAGCAAGTGGGTCAACACAAGAATCAGGGGAGGGCACGCAGACACAAGCTACCCTATTAGAGATAGAGTCACGGTTAGTGGCAAAGATGGACGAGTTGCTGAGGAGTATATCCGCGGAGGTAAATTCGAAGATGGCGACGCTTGAGGAGGCGATTGAAAACATGAGGAGGGAACTGCGGTGGAAGGGGACCAGGGAGTCGAAGGAGCGAGAGAAAGTTCTGGAAAAGGAGGTAAGGTTCTCCTGGTATTAGATCACAATCGTCATGTCATCTCCTGTAAATGTCATGTTGTTAGTAATGTATGTCATGTTAGTATCAATACATGTTCTTGCCAATTCCAGTATATGTCATGTTAATAAGAGGTTATGTGGTTCGGTTCAGGGATCAATGAAGGACAAGGATAACGGCAAGGAGGAGGAGGACAAGGACAAGGAAGTTCTGGGAAAGGGGGTAAGGTTCTCCCGGTATCAGATCATAATCGTCATGTCAATTCATATACATGTCATGTTTATCATTATATATGTCATGTTAATTTACGCAGAGGTCATGTGCTGAGGTTCATGGATCAGGGAAGGACAAGGATAAGAGCAAGGACAAGGACAAGGACAAGGACGAGGGCAAGGACAAGAGAAAGGAGGACAAGTTGAAGGCCAAGGCCAAGTTGAAGGAGGACAAGTTGAAGGACAAGGACAAGGTTTGCGCATGAGACTGTCATGTGAATATATAAATGATGTCATGTTTTTTGTGTTTACTGTCATGTCATGCGCAATGGGCTTCAAGTTGCAGGAGGAGTTGGTGGCACCCGGTTCTGATGTTGAGGCTGAGGCTGAGGTGCCCCTCATACGGCCGAGAAGAAGCACCCATCAACATCCTGATACGTTGTCCCAGACGGAGGAAACGCAGCCAGCGAAGAAGCCGCGTGTGGGCAAGAAGCCAATGGATGCCGTCGAGCTAGGCATGGCGACCAGGGTAGATGCTGATGCGTTCGCTGGGTGGATGAAGGACGAAAGTGACCCCGTCCGGTCGGTGGAAGGCACCCTACTGGCGAAGCAGTTCTTTGGGACACTTCAATCACCGACCAACTGGGTGTCATCCGAGGTTAGTTACGTTCCCACATTGTGGTTCGAGTCATCACCTTCTTCCTCATATGGTCTTCCAAAATAAAGATTTTTCCTTGCGTCCAGCATATTGAGCAAGCTTGCGCCCTACTGCGGAAGGACATCAACGCCGGTGACAAGTACGAAGGGGTCGCCGTTCTGGATTTCTTGTGGGGGTATCTCCTGTAGAAGAAACTGGCGGACGCGAAGGGGGACCTTGAGGTGGTGAAGGGGGACGACACGATGACCCAATACTTCGACGGCAAGTTGCCGGAGAAGTTTCCGACGGGTTGGGCCGATGTCGACCGCGTGTTGGCACCTTGGAATCTGAAGAACGAGCACTGGGTGGCCCTTGACATCAACTTCGCGGAGTGGACATTGGACGTGTACGATTGCGACACAAGCCACGTCGCTGACCGCCATATGCCGGGCCTCCTAAAGGCGGTTACCCACCTCCTCCCCATTTTGATGAACGGCCACCCTGAACTTCGAGTCAAATGGGTCGGCAAAGTCCCGGAACCTTTGGCGTACAAAAGGGTGAAGGGGATTCCCCAAAACAAACAATCGTAAGTCATTATCGGCTCTTCATTTAGAAAACAGTGGCACAGGTTGTGTGAGCAATTTTCGTTATTTTGATGTAGGGGCGACTGCGGTCCATATGCCATCCGTTTCCTGCAGCTCCTCGCGACCGGTGACACCAAGTTCCTTGGCCT
This sequence comes from Persicaria maculosa, assembly GCA_963922045.1. Lineage (NCBI taxonomy): Eukaryota > Viridiplantae > Streptophyta > Magnoliopsida > Caryophyllales > Polygonaceae > Persicaria > Persicaria maculosa. The sequence goes on along the minus strand of OY998252.1, from coordinate 33,208,094 downwards.
GGACGATTCATTCATTGCGGCGTACCGCCATGCCCTTTGTGTTGCCATGTTTCACGGACGTCTTACAACCCCATCCGATCCTTAAAAAAACTCCCCCATTGGTTTTATAAACATTGTTGGTTTGTGTAGACTTGTTAGTTGGTTTAGACATTTGGTTATGCACTTATGTTTGTTGGTTTTAGACATTTGGATATGTACTTATTGCTGGATTGTTGTATTCGTTGGTTTTTTAATTATGACATGTCATGTCAATATGAAGCAACTGTCATGTCAATATGAAACTATTGTCATGCCAAAATCCGATAGTGTCATGTCAAAAGGGGGTAATGTCATATGGCATCCCGTTAACATAATAGAACAAACTAGAACTAGAACAAACTAGAACAAAACCCCCCATACGAAGTTGCAGATAGCCAACATAATTCTTTGCAAAAGGCGTCTAACCAAAATGGGCGTACTATCTACTTCATTCCGAAAGGCCCCGCAGATGGAAGTTCCTATGCCCCCGCTACGTGCGGCGGCGCTTCTGCAATTTAAATTTCCCATTAGCGGGACGCGCCCACTCTATTGGTTCAAGTTTCACAGTCGTCGGAAACGCTCCGGTCTTCCCTTCTCCGCGTTGGTATGCTTCCTCTACTTCCCTTACCGCTCGCTTCGCGTCGTGATCCCACGGGCTGACTACATCCTCGACGTCACTGCTCACAGAAATGACCTGCTTCCCACGGTCATAAGCAACTGCGTTGTACAACGCATCACTTGGTTCTAACTGGACACGTGGATTATCTAACTGGACAAGTGAGCTCTCTAACTGGACACTCTTAGTTTCTAACTGGACAACTCTTCTTGCTCGATCGACACCTTGTGCTACCACAACTTCCAATTCCTCATCCCCTGCCAAGAGGGTTTTAGTTTGTAACTGTGGGTGATCTTCTAGGGTCAAGTGTGGCCCACCCCCGAGTGGATGGGCCGTTGTGGATCCTTCCGTAGTGGTGAAATCGCCGTCAACCTTGCGTATCAGGGAGACATGGAGGTCGATAGGCCAGAATCGTTCACCGGAAAGACCATTTACGAACTTGTAGGCCTGCAAGTCTTCATCATCCCCAATGGAAAAAGGTCTGCACCCTTCCTTCTTCGGCTTTACATATGTGAGCTCAACGTCATGCCTCCTCCCATCGACATTAAACTTGGCCATCAGCTGTTTCTTCAGCGAGACGTAGTCAATACTTTCGTCTACCAGTACGGCCTTTTGACTCCTCGACGACTTCACGACCCAAATGCCCTCTTCACAATCCCACCATCCGCCAAACAATACAGTGATACACACGGACGAGTTCTCCCCTGTTCCATCAGTTAGTGGGGGGGGGGGGGGGGACATTCAGTTTTACAGGGAGAAGAACACATTGTGAGGAGAGATGTATCGCATAACCTAAATGGAAGGATGACTTACTCATTTCCGCCAAGAAGTCGCTGTCTGTCCAGTTAACCCCAGTAGGTGTCAAGCGCGTGAATGGGTTTATGGACTCCCCCTCCTCCCTCCTCTCCCTCTTATTCTCTTAAGGGGTAAATGACAGGGCGGGAGATTTAATCTCACTCCCGCCATCTCTCTGTCCCGCCCTCTCTCTCTCTCTCTCTCTCTCTCTCTCTCTCTCTCTCTCTCCTGTCTTATCAAATGTCTTTACCTACCCTCTGCGAGATTCCCCCCCCCCCTTGGTCTCTCTAAAGTTATTGTTGGGTTAAAATTTTATTCATTTCTTTCAACATAATATATTGTTTGAAAATGTATTTCGTGGTTTTAAATTAATATGGGTGTACTCCTCTCTCTATGGTTTTGCATTTTTTTAGTATTAATGGTGAGTGGGAAACCAAATTTTATACAAACGTCAAAATTTTACTAAAACCACTGCTAAAGTTGTATAGTGGAAAACTGTTTGTTATCCAGTAGCTATTAATTAACCGGCTAGTTGTTTTAAAGGGGTGTCATGTAGCGTCTACCGACAAGAAGTAAACCCACTTTATCTTTTGTCATGTCAGAATTGACACGTGTCATGTGTAGATGAGTCCACTGCCATGTTCATTGTAGACCAACAAAACACGGCCATTCAATCCAATTTGCTTTTTGTTTCTTTTTTTCCTCCCTCAACGGTCACATTGGCACAGTGTTGCTATTTCCCACAAACACCCCACTTATATGATAGTCATTCACCATCCATACTCCCCACAAATCGGTGAAGTTAAGTCCCCATTTCCATTTAACAACCTCTCCAACAACCCTTCAACGAAATGGCATCCTCTTACCCCAGCTCCTCATCTGGCCTCCCTCCCCGACCTGTCCCCATCGTTATATCATCCGACGAATCAGACGATGGAGGTTTGTCGATCACTTCATTTGTGTAGATTTCAGTTGTGCTACTTGTATCATTATACTACCTTATTTGTTTCATGTTATGCAGGACCAATGTCGCCGCCGTCATACCGACGAAATCAAAGAGTAGAGATTGTCGGCGGTGAGTCTGGGATGCTCGGGTCGTTCTACGAGGCGACCCTTGTGCGCAAACTGGACCCTAACCACTGGGAGGTCGAATATATGACCCTCCTACGCAACAACAGAAGAGAGCTGCTGAGGGAGGTCCTCCCAGTTCAACGAATTCGTCCACGGCCGCCTCGTATTTCTTACGACGCCTACATGCCCGAAGACCGTGTCGACTGCCGCGACAACGATGGGTTTTGGGCCGGGAGGGTCCTTGGTGTGTCCGGTTATGGGAGTAACCGAACTTTCACGGTCTACTTCCCACTCAGCGACGAGACGTCTGACCATCGTGCCCGCAATATGCGCCCACACTTCGATTGGGATGGATACAGATTCACCACGCAGCCACAATTTGAAGGCTTGTTACCTTAAGTTTGGTTTTCACTGTCTTCTATGTTGAGGACCTCTCCTACTATCTTTTAAATGTTTGCTCCTGTGTCGTATTTGATTAATGCAAGTGATTCTGTCTCCGCCATTTTATGTCCAGTATATTTTAATGTCTGTCATGTCGTTTTTATTTCGTGTCCAGTAACAACTATGGGATTACCAGTCTGCCCACGAATTTACCTCCACCCACTTTATTGTTATTCTATGGTTTTTCTCTTCACCTTACCATCTCATTATAAGTATGTTTATGCCCCCTCACTGTCAATCTTATCCATTCGATTCCAATATGGGTCAAGCATGCTAGTGACGGCCGCAGATAATGAGATCATGGCATCCAAGGATGGGTAAATATTATAATTTGCACACGTAAAACAACATGTCATTATAGAGAATATGCTTATCCCATAAATCTTCTCCATTCGATTATGGTAGTTAATGACCTGTGTTTTTCGTAGTTACAATCGTGTCCAGTTAAAGCCAATATCTGACATGTTTATCGAATACGAATGTCCAGTTACACCTTACTGCTTACACCTGATCCGTAAAATAAACCCCAGACCCTTCTTTCTTCAATTGGTTTTATCTTAAACAATATGTCATTTAGTTGAAACAATATTTTTCCCCCTCACTGACACTCTCACTGATCTATCTGTCCTCTCAGCCTGCACTTTTACCACCACCCCTCTCTCTCTCTCTCTCCCTCTCTCTGTCTCTCTCTTCTGTCCTCTGCCACTTCTGCAGCAGCTACTTCTTCCCTCCTCTCTCATTGGTCCTTGCTTTTGCAGGAGTAAAGATGCCCCCCTCCCACCGAGAGTGGAGTCTAGCTGTACCCCACAGGGTGACCGGCCACCGGCTCCCCTTGTCAAGCGGATATCCGCTTTCATGCAAATTTTTTCCGGATTGGGTTACTCTTGCAAACCTTCCGGATATGGAGGTTATTTTAGCAAATTTGCCTTTAAGTTATAGTAAAACTCATGTTATATATAAATGTCAAACTTATACTAGTTTACATTTTAATTTATATTAAGTTTAAATATTAACCTTCATATTTCAAATAAACTTATTTACAATTTTGAAAATTTCAACTTACAGATTCATGTTCATCTAGTTGTTTGAAATTATTTCTCAATTTATATAAAGTTTATGGATAGCTAAAATTGAAATTGTTTTAAATCGAGAATATATATAGTACGTAATAAATGCAAAAATTTATAAAATAAAAAAATTATTAAAGTTAAAAGTATAAATTTTTTAGAAATTTTGATATTCGTTACTCTATTTTAAAGAATTTTTAGAAGGTGGTATTCAAATTGTAAAACTTCCGCATTTAAAAAACCACGACTTGTTAACCAATGGACTACCTACCACCTACTACTTGTAAAAGACCCGAGAGCCACTCTCTAATGCCATATTTTTTGAGATCCCTTGTCAACGTCTAGGCTTTAAAATAATTTAACAACTTTTTTTTTAATTAGGAAAAATTTATGGGGAAAGAACTTTACCCGAAGGCATCCTTTCGGATGAGGTCAAGAAGACCAGGATTATTCTGAATATAAGTACCCTGGGCAGAGTGGCAAAGGTGTGCAACCTTATCAGCCACTCGATTTCCCATGGACATTTTGTCTTCCTGTTGAGATGGGCAATAATGATTTTGGAGTCCCCCTCAATTTGAAGTTTGGTAATTCGTAGATTTAGTGCATTCTGTACCTCAAAGGTAGAAATCGGTAAAGGAATATCCAGGATTTCGTTGACAATGTTTGAAGGTAGCACCTGACAGAGCTTCTCAGACCACCATCTGCTGGTCATAATATAATCACTAACTATCTCTTCAAGATTAACAGATGGAGGGGATTCACACCTGACAGTCAACGAGAGGCTTGAGACCCAGTTGTCTGACCAAAATTTTATCGGTTTTCTGTTTCCTATCGACCAGATTAGCCCGGTTTTAAACGAATCAATGAGGGTAGTCAATTTGGCCTATTGCCAAGATGAGTCACCTTTTTTCCTATATTCCAGCAAATTAGCGGATCGGAGATACTTTTGTCTAATAATGGAGACCCGTACATTTTGTGGTTCAGCTAGAATTTTCTATAAAAGTTTAATTTGGAGGGCTCCATTCATATATTTGGATTTAACTACTTATAAAAACATTGTAATATACACATGTCGGTTATATTTGTAAAATACATCAAATTAAAATTTAGGAAATTATACACATGGTGGTTATCCTTTTCATTGGCGTGACCACTCGAATATTTTAATTTTGAGACCTAAAATATTTATAATTTCGCCCACTGCCGAACCAAGTAGCTGAAGATTTGTTTCATCCAACTCCTACCCTATTGCATTTAGTGTCTCTGTTGGGTCTTCCACAAGGTAAGCCCACTTTGTATATAAATACGGGTGAAGTTTGGCAGATGAAGCACATTCAAACTTAGTGCTTCCCCTCCCCCAAAGGAAACCTAAACTATTGTTTTGTGGGGTTTCCATTGTCATTACATTTCCAACTTCCTAAATCCCAAAAAAATTTACTTCTCCAATTTAGAAAGAAAGACAAACTTCTGCTATTTGGAGATACCAAAGAGAGATGGGTGCACCTTTATGTGACTGGCCATGGCAAAATATGGGTACTCTTAAGGTACATACATATAACCATCTCAAACTTTGTTGAATTAAACCAAATTTGTTGGTTTCTTGCATCTTGGCATCATGTGTGTTGCTTTTCTTGAAATTGGTTTTTTATTTTTATTGTGTGTGTGTATTGTTAGTACTTGCTATATGGACCATTTGTTGGGCAAGTGATGAGAATGTGGGCAAATGGAGAAGACATTAAAAGCAGCTTCTGCTTCCAAATCCTCCTCCTTTGTGCCCTCAGAGGCTTCCTTCATCATCTTTGGACTACCTACTGCAACATGTATTTCCTTACCGACAAACGCCGCATTGTGCAGCAAGGCTTGGATTTCAACCAAATTGATCAAGAATGGGACTGGTAATTCATTATCTAACAAAACAACATACTGTATTAAACAACAAAATTGCATCTTCTTAATCTTTGTTTGTAATTCTGTTTCTTAACTGCAGGGACAATTTTCTGATCCTACAAGCTTTTGTGGGAGCCTTAGCTTTCTACATAACCCCATGTTTAAGGAGTCTCCCTATGTGGGATGCAAAGGGGATTATCACAGCTTTGGTGCTACATATTGTGTTCTCTGAGCCTCTTTATTACTCTCTTCACAAAAAGCTTCATGGGGAATTCCTCTTCTCCAGATATCATTCTCTTCATCATTCTTCACCGGTGCCCACTCCTTTTACAGGTTAGCTCATCTCTACCAAACCCTTTTCAGAACAAACAAAGAGCTATATATATATAGAGAGAGAGAGAGTGTTTGATTTAGTATGTTAATGGTTTGAAATTGGGGTGTGGTGGCAGCTGAACACGCGACATATTTGGAGCACCTGCTGATGATCCCAATCATAGGAGTGCCGGTTTTAGGGACTAGTCTGTTTGGGCATGGATCTGTTAGTTTGATGTATGGTTACATCCTTGGATTTGATTTCTTGAGATGCTTGGGGCAGTGCAATGCTGAAATCCTCCCTTACCAGATTTTCGAAGCATTTCCGCCTCTTAGATACCTTCTTTACACCCCAACGTAAGTAGTTCATTAATATCCATTCTTATCTATAGAAATTGTAATTGGCATGAATGAATCATTATATTTGTTGGGATGGTGTGTGCAGATACCACAGCCTACATCACACGGAAAAGGACTCGAACTTTTGCCTCTTCATGCCTCTGTTTGATGCAGTTGGCAACACCCTCAACAACAAGTCATGGGATCTCCACAAGGAGTTGAGCTTGAAGGCGACATCTAGTAATCACTTTCTCTAATCCGCTTTGGTTTTCTCTTATTGCCATCCTTTACTCATCGTCTTTCTCAAATGTCTGATGCTAATCCGATCACGAAATCCTTCATCACCACAGAAAATTACGCAAAGGTGCCAGATTTTGTCTTCCTTGGCCATATAGTGGACTTCTCTGCAGCAGGACATGCCCAGTTCATTTTCCGATCATTTGCTTCGATGGCTTTCCAAACGAGGCTCTTCCTCGTGCCTCTCATGCCTATCTCGTTCTTGTCGATGTTAGGACTATGGGCGTGGGCAACCAGCTTCACAATATCTTTCTACAACCTCCGAAATAAGCTGCACGCAACATGGACTGTTCCTAGATATGGTTTCCAGGTCTACTACTTACTCTTCTTCCTCCTTACAATTTAACCATATCCAATATCAATATATGAATTGAACACTTACTTTGTATTAATTACTCTCTCATATTCAATATAGTCTTATTCTTTGAATTGGCTTTTCGCTTTCTTCTGCAGTACTTCTTGCCATTTGCAGCCCGGGGAATCAATAAGCAGATAGAGCTCGCGATTCTTAAAGCCGATAGAATAGGGGTTAAGGTCATCAGCCTTGCAGCCCTTAACAAGGTACTTGTGAAATATAGACATAACTTGATAGAAGGGACTGTAAAAGCAGACTGAAGCTAATTGTTATTTGAATTGTTGTGCACAGAATGAAGCTCTAAATGGTGGCGGGGTGCTCTTCGTCAACAAGCATCCTAACTTGCGAGTACGCGTTGTTCATGGCAACACCTTAACAGCAGCTGTCATAATTCATGAGATCCCTGAAGATGTTAAAGAGGTTTTCCTTACCGGCTCCACCTCTAAACTCGGAAGAGCCATCGCCCTTTACCTTTGTAGGCGAAACATCAGGGTCTTGGTTAGTAAACTTGTAATCCAATATCACTAAGATCGATCTATCTTCCGAATTCCAGGTAATTTGACACCGGTTTTCTTGCTTGTGTAGATGTTGACTCTATCGAATGAGAGGTTTCAAATGATCCAAAAGGAAGCTCCTGAGGAGTGCCAGAAATACCTTGTCCAAGTCACTAAGTATAAAGCAGCCAGGCATTGCAAGGTGAGATGTTGATGAGTTTTAAGTTCATCTAGCTAAAGGTTATGACTTATGAGTTCCGTGCAAGAAAGAGTATGATTCTAATGTCACATATTGCGAATTGCAGACATGGATAGTCGGAAAATGGATCACTGCAAGGGAACAGAAAATGGCGCCCCCAGGCACCCACTTCCACCAGTTTGTTGTTCCGCCAATCTTGAACTTCCGAAGCGACTGCACGTACGGTGATCTTGCAGCCATGAAGCTGCCTGAAGACGTTAAAGGCTTGTCGGTTTGCGAGGTAACGATTGCCTTATCCGAGGCATCTCTTAAGTACCCATGTGTCTCATTTCTTAATTACTGATTTTCTTCTTCTTCTTCTTCTTCTTCTTGTGTTGTGATGGTTTGATGAAACAGTACACGATGGAGAGGGGAGTGGTGCACGCGTGCCACGCGGGAGGAGCAGTGCATTTTCTCGAGGGATGGACTCACCACGAGGTGGGAGCAATCGACGTTGACAACATCGATGTTGTGTGGGAGGCTGCTCTTAAGCATGGCTTCAAACCGGTGTGGAGTTAATCAACCTAGCTAGTCTAAACAAATGTTGTATAAGGGCTTTGCAAAAAAGTTTATGTATAAAAAAAAAGATAATTGGTGCTCATATTTTATTTTTTTTGGGTAAAAATTCGAGCTCGAACAAGTCTGGTGCTCGTATAATCGTAAGCAGAAGAAAAGCCAAGATTTGATAATTCGAACTCGGAGAATTCTGGTGCTCTTATAATTGTAAGCAGAAGAAAAGCCAAGATTTGATTGTGTTTTCCTTTTTTTTTTTTTTTTTTTTTTTGAGAAGCAAACTGCAACAATTGTATTAATGCTTATCATTCATAAGTACAGAAATCAACCCGTCCGGTAATGAGTCTATCGCTCTCCTAATAACAACAACACTAGACGGTCTACCATTTTCCAAATAATTGAGCCACTGAACCTCGGCGTCGTAATTTAACTTGACGAGCCCGAATGCATTTAGCTCAACTGATCATAGGGGTGATATTTGGAACAAGAGATCAAGGATCGAGTCTCACCACCAGCAGTGTAGGAGCAACCTCTCAAATGAGGGGGGATTCTTATGCGCAGTGAGCATTGGTATTGGCCTCTGTAGTTAGTTGAGTCACCATGATTTACCTCCTCTCACAATCTCTTTCGGACTGGGGGTGAGGGGCGCCCGGGGTGAGCGATTTCACCTTTGGAACAACACAATTTAACTTGGCGAACTCTGGTCCAGCCTGCACCATACGAGGGTCCCAATGAGCTTGTAGTTGGTAATGGTAAAGGTTTACAGTATCTCACACATTGGAATTAAGCTTTGTTTTTCATACAACAACCAAAACATTTTACTTTGAAAACCTTCTTTAATTGTGCATGTAAAATTTCCAAAAATACTATTTCGGATTCCAAGTTAATTGTTGAAAATAATGTTTTTGTTGAATTCTTAATTGCCAACTTGATTTCTTGTTAAGGATCTGCGTTCGGGCTAAACCCTGCTCAAGGGGTCCACTACAAGATGGTGGTTTACTCCTAACTAGCTTCGTCAATAGTCATCCCTAACTATTTTTTCGGCCCGTCTATCTAATTGGTTCATTGTGGCATTTGCCTGGTAACTTAACAAAGTTTCGCCCTTGTTTAGAGCAAACTAGTGATTTCAAAACAGAGCCCTTATTAAAACTAATAGCTTTGCAGGAAGGGTCTTCAAGAATCCATTTTCCAGCCGCACCCGGAAGTGAATTCGGGTAATAAGAGAACCAACAACAATCAGCCAACAAACCAAATGATCAACCGATAATATCCAATACATAAACCAAACAACCAAGCAACCAGAAACACAGATAAAAGCACAAATATTGACACAATATTTACGTGGGAAAACTCTCTATAACCAGAGGATCAAAAAACCCACCTACCGCCCACCAGAGCAATCAATCCACTAATCAATAGGTCAATACAAGTGTTTAACAATCCAGTCTCAGCCCGAGACAAATAAACATGGAGATCTCAAACATCAATCTAAATACAATCTGGATCTAGAATAGATTCCTCTCCAAAAACTAGCTAAACACTTGTAATCAGATTAGATTTTCAGGAGGAGAAAATACCTATTAACAAACACCCGTTGTTGACCTGCCGAAGGAAGAAGACGGATCACCAGATCAAGAGACGAAACACCCGCTAAAGTCTCCTACATTTCTCTCCTTTCTCCCTCCTCTCTCTTTTCTTTCTCTCTCCTTTCTTCTTATTGCTACTGGCGGCACTCAGGAGCTCTCACCTTAGCTTCCTATCTTGTGTGTATAAACAAAGGCAAAATGGTGCCTTTTCTATTATACAAAATGGCAGCAAAAAAAAAGCCTTCTTTGGGCTGGACTCATGGGCCTTAGTCCAACAGATCTTTGTTAAAACTAATAACTTTGTAAGAGACCAGGGGCTTTGGGAATCAGACACAAACGTTCAAAACCAAGGCAGAGAATACTACCCTTTGTTCGGGAGCTTTATGCCATTTTTTTTTTTGTTCTGGTTGGTAGAAGAAACCTCAAAACTGTAGTAGACTTTTCTTTTAAAGAGTTGACTCTTGAGGAAGGCAGTTATGAGGAGACCACCCATTGTGGCACTTTTTACTGTACAATTTTTTGCATGTTGTAAACAATTTTTTTTTTTTTTTAATTAGGTAAAAATTCGAAGGTCAGACAGGCTTGACTCAACGAGAGGCCGACAAAGTCGGCAGACGGCAAACCGTCAAACGTACAACCTAAACATACAGAAATACAGAAAACAAGCGAAATGAAATAAGCAGAAAAAACTCTACCGCAGAACAATCCAAGAAGACCAACTCTAAGAGAGCTGAGGAAGCCGCCGAAGAACGAAGCCAAGCACCACCGAACAGTGGCACCGCGGGCCAGCGGTACAGCATGACTCTATCTCCTGTGGGTAATGCAGACAAAACTCCAAGGAAACTCAATCCCGGATACGGAGTCGCCCTGAGCGCACCACCATGACCCCAACCAGTACCGACTCCAGACTCCACGCCCCCCAACTAAGCAAGAGGCCCTCCTAGAAACATCGAAAGTAGAGTCGCATGCTGCTCGAACAAAACGCCAACAAGATTTCAGAAAATGGTCAAGCCTTTGCGGGATTTAGTCAAGCCCTTTCGGGTGGGAGTTTTGTCAAACCCTTTCGGGATTTAAAGAAGGCCTTTTCGGGAATTTTGTCGAAAAAAATGAATATATATTTATATATAAATATATAAACATTTTTTTTATTCTTATGCCATGTTTATCAAGAGATACTAAGAATACTAATATTTTATTCTTCTCTCTCCGCCACATCATCCTAGCATCTCATTCTCATTTTTCTCACTTTATCAATAGCATCCCTAGTATCCCAAAACCCATCTTTTCATACGCACTTAATTTACAAATATACCCCTCCCCAACAATTATTTACGTTCTCGATTATATTATTATATTCATTTATAATTATTAAAATATTAATATTAAATTAATATTATTTATAAACGAAATAGTGCGAACTATATATAACAAAAAAAACGACATTCTTTATTATTTCAAATTATTCCATAATTTATAATCAAAGAGAAATATTTTTTTAAATTATTCCCTAATTATAATTCAATTTTTCGGATTATATTTTGCATATTTATAATCAAAGAGAATTTTTTTTAAATATAGTCAAACATATTCAAAATTGATCTCTACATGTACATAAAAATGAATCTAGTATTGTAGTAATTTTTTTATTTTACATTTTTATTACGAAAAATTGATTTTAATATGTAAAACCAATTTCCTCCAGCATACAATCTCCTCCGTCCATTAGATCACACGTGGCAGTCATCCGGCAAGGTCGCCTGCAGGCCAATGGTTGGGAGACACATGTCCCCTCTTTTGCAAATGTCTTCAGATCTACATAGTGCTCTCCCGCAGCGTTTGGCATGTAAACACTAACCACACACACAACGACGTCGTTTTCGGCCCAACAATCTGAAATTTTGAAGAGATGTCCAGCTCACCTGTTTTGTGTTAACTTTTCACAAGGCTAGTATCGATATTATCCCAGTATCGTTGTAGTATCGCTCACCCAATTGTTCCAATATTTTAATAATATTAAGGCTAGTATTCGTGTACAGTGTTTGGCCGATACACATGGCCTTAGAGCATGAGCAACCATGAGTTTTGCTAACCTTAAGGTTACTAAAAGGTAAATTCATGGTTGTGGGTTCTACCTTAAGGTAAGAGAATGGAAGAGGTTACCTTGGTAGAGAGAGGTAACCTCTTCCCTTTTCTAATTTTCTTTTCTTTTTTTTAATCAAAAAGTAAATGAAAAGATGTAATGATACACATAACAAAGGGAAAGAAAAAGTGAAAATAAAATTGAGAATGAGTAAGAGGTTTACGCATGGTTGTGGAACAAATCTTATAGGATAAGGTAGAAAAAGTGAAAATAAATTTAAATAAAAAAATAAATGAGGTGTAAAATTATGATAGGAAGAGAGAAAATAAAATGTGTAAGAGGTTTACCCATGGTTGTTGATGGTCTTAGTACCCAAGACATTGGCGTGCAAGGCAAAAGGAAACCTTGCATGCCAAGGAGAGCGCAGAGTACGGACTACGCAAAGCAAACAACGTGCACAACAAGCACCGCCGGGGAGGCCACACAACCACTGGCAACGATGACCGCCACGACAGCGAGCCCGAGAACGAAGGAGAAGGAGGCAAATTTTTTGATGCCCAAGGAAACCAGTGCCGATGATGAGCGAAACCAGCAACGGCGGCGAGGGGCGTGGAGCACATAAGGCAGATGCGCGACTGAGATTGGGTAAGAAATTGGGGATGATGGTAAAAATCATGTTTGATTTGGAGATGATGGCAAGAAATTGGGTAGAAATTTAGGGATTTTGGGAAGAAATTTGGGCTGCAATTTTTGGCAAATTTTGATAGAACTAGAATCAAGACAAGGGGAGAGGGGGAGATGCTAGACAGCGGCGGCGCCGAAGGACAAGAGGTGATCGAGACACCATGGACGCTGGGGAAGGAAGCCCGAAAGGTCACAAATCGGAGCACCAGAGGGAACCGAATATGGCACAAGGAGGAGGTGAAACTGAAGGGATTGAACAGAGAAACGGGATGTGAAGCAATAGATTGCTCAACTCCAGAAGATTTGTTCAAGGGAAGGTGAAAGAGTAGATTCTCACAATTGGGTGCACAAAAGGAGAGTTTCTCTCTCCTAAGAGAGAGAAACACATGTTGTAAACAGTTGTTTAACTTATTTTACATTGATTAACTGCAAATCTGCAATCCTCATTCCTTTTTGAAGAGACATTTAACTTTAATGAGCCATGAAACCTTCTATTTTAATGATGGGTCTATAATGAAAGCAATGAGCCCAATTGGTAACTTGAGCACATGCATTCAATTTCATCAATTGAACTAATCACACCTGGCTTCGTAATCGATTTGATATAAAAAAAATTTAACATGTTAAATTCATAAAATTTTATGCTTCACCACACTGGGTGCAGGTGTTAAATATACTCATACACGTGGATTTAAGATTCATTTAATCCTTATGCCCCTTGTCTCTTAATCATTACGCTAGTTATAAAAAAAACTAACTGCTCTATAAGATTTTATGCTTCACCACACTGGGTGCAGGTGTTAAATATACTCATACACGTGGATTTAAGATTCATTTAATCCTTATGCCCCTTGTCTCTTAATCATTACGCTAGTTATAAAAAAAACTAACTGCTCTATAAAGGGAAAATAAAAAAAGTGTATCAGATATATCTAGGATCCTTTCTTTAAAAAATGAACATTTTTTTTGCATGCGATCACATATCCTTAAAAATGAAGATCAAGCCGATGCCGCGACCGCAGCATGGGTCGCCAGCGCGACGCCGTTTCATCTAAAAAACCCTAGTTTTGTGTTGGATTTTTTTTATGGCCGACTAGACTTTTATAAGGCCGATTTCTATGTTATTTCCATCACTTCTATTCTATTCTTACGTTCATCAGACAATTGAGAGATTTGAGCGATGTCTTCCATGAGAAACTAAACTCATCTATTCTGCCTACAATTTGAAGCTTTATTTGGATTGATTGTGAGTTTCTAATTCTCGTTCCTTGTTTCCTATATTTGAATTCTTCAACTTCTTTGTGTTTGATTGTCTATTGTTTTATTCTATCTATCCCGCGCAACTAGTTAGAATCAATTCAATTGCTAAGGTTTTGTAGATTCCTGATTGTGAACCTTAACCTAAGTAGCAAACTTGTTCCTTTAGAGCTGATTGAACTAATTGAATAAGTAGGAAGTTGGATGTGTTGTTAAATCCCTCTTTAGGGACTGCAAATACCTTGGCTAATCTCTGGACTTAAAGCTATCAATTGGGTTAAATCCTTCTTTAGGGACTGTTCAATTAATAAGGGTTTCTAGGACTGATTGGACTAGTAACTATATTAGGTCGGGACAAGGGGATTCATAGGAAACTTAATAAGACGAGAAGAAGTTACAAGGATCGCTTCAACCAAATAAAGTGGAAAATTGTAGGTAGAATTGCTTCTCATAATTGTCTAAACCAAATTCATTTACTTTGCTTTCTTTAATCCGCTTTGATAAAAGGCGGAACTTTCACACTAAAAAACCCCCCAATTTGGTTACTTTAATTGACACTTGAACCATACTTGAATTATAACTTTTCCTGTGGATCGACCTCTTATTTATTGCTATACTAGTTATAGGTTTGAGTTTCTTTGACGGATCAACGACAGGTTTTCCCTCCGTCAAATTTGGCGCCGTTGCTGGGGAATTTTTATTAATTCTTGTGTGTTTTTGGTGTTGATCTTCGTGTGGACCGTCTTATATGGTCCATACCCGTGCTACTAATTCTTCTTTGTTGCCGTTTGATTCAGAGATTGAAAGGACCCTTGCCTCTTTAAGGTGAGAAACTCGTAATCGCTTTCGCGAGCTCCCTTTTGATCAAGGAGAAACTACAACAAAGATTGCTAACGAAGCAAACCACACTCTTAAGGAGCTTTCTGCTCCTGATCTGGCACAACAACCCCTGGCAATCCAATTCCATGCGCTAGCGGAAGGAGTCAACTTTGAGCTGAAATCTGGGGTAGTTCATCTTCTACCCAAGTTCCATGGGTTGAGTGGGGAGGACCCCCACAAGCATATGTCTGAGTTCCATGTTGTGGTTGTTGGGATGAAACCTGAGAACGTAACTGATGATCAAATCAAGCTGATAGCTTTTCCCTTCTCTTTGAAGGATGATGCGAATGAGTGGTTCTTCTATCTACCACCTGGATCTATTACTACTTGGGCTGAGATGAAGAGAGTCTTCCTAGAGATGTATTTCCCTCCAACAAAGCTTAATGCCTTGAAAAGGTCAATCAACAGCATAGAGCATTACGCGATGGAGTCGATACATGAGTACTTTGAGCGCTTCAAGAAACTCTGTGCCAGCTGCCCATGCCATGGGTACTCTCAAAAGGATCTAGAGTTCTCTTTTTATTCAACGGGCTGATATAGAGCGCAAAACAGTGAATTCTGCTTGTGGAGGAAACATGCTGAATAAGACGTTTGCCGCAACTTGAGATGTGTTTAAGGAGCTATCTGAGGGCTATAGACAGTTCAACGAGAGCACTCGTGCTAGAGGTGTACTCTCTGCTGATGCCCCTGTGGCTGCACTTCAAACTGACATGGCAGAGGTGAAGGAGATGATCAAACAATTGGTAGCTGATAAAACTCCTCAACAATTGAAAGCATGTGGCCTTTGCAATCAACTCACTCATCCTATGGACATGTTCCCGCTTCTGCAAGATCCTAACGTAGATTTGAATGCCATTGGGAATTTTGCTCAACAAAGGCCTAGGCAAGGCAATTTTGGGAATCCTGGGTATTTCAACAACAACAACTATAACAGAGGCTATCAGCAGTGCTATGGGAACTACCAAGCCTCTTTCAATCAGCAAGAGGGGCAACAGGCAAGGCCCCAACAACAATATGAACCTCGGCATGGAGGTCAGCAGCAATCGAATGAGGATAATGAGGATCCACTACAGAAACTGTCACAATTGGTCTTGAAGAATGAGAAACAACAGTCAGAGCGGATTGCAAATCTAGAGAAGCAGCAATCGGATCGGATGACAAATCTTGAGAATCAAATGAGTCAACTCATTCAAATCTTAAGTGCTAAGGAGGCAAACAATTCAGGAACGCTTCCATCACAGACCATCGAGAATCCTAATAAGTAGAACGTCAGTGCTGTAACGCTTAGGAGTGGCAAGGAACTGTTTGTCACGCCTCAAAAGGACGATGAGGAAATAATGGATGAGGAGATAAAGGTGATAGACGAAGAGGACGGACGATGTACTGTGCGGCGGCCGCAACAACCATGTCGCGGCCGCGGCGCATCAATCGTGCAGCGGCCGCAGCACCATGCCGCGCCCGCCGCCAGTGAGCCCGCCGCCACTTCGGTGCCATGTACACAACTTCCTTCTTCTTCTTCTTCTCTTCCTCCTTCTTCTTCTTCTCCTCATTCTTCCTCCTTACCTATGGAGATTCCAAAGCCGGTTCCACCCTTCCCGGAAGCCTTGACGGATACACGAAGGTATGAGAACGACAAGGAGATCTTTGAGACAATCAGTAAGTGTGAGGTAAACATTCCTTTGCTTAATTTGATTAAAAGCATTCCTAGATATGCTAAATTCTTGAAGGAACTTTGCACTATCAAGCGGAACTAAAAGCTGAAAGGTAAGCAAAAGGTGAAGGTAAGCGAACATATCACTGTTGTATTTCAAAAGCGTATGCCCGAGAAGTGTAGTGATCCTGGTATATTTGCTATTCCATGTGTGGTAAGTGATACTAAATTTGACAAAGCCATGTTAGATCTAGGAGCATCTATCAATGTTTTCCCTTCTCATGTTTATCATGCTTTGGGGTTGGGGCCTCTGAATGATACTCGGGTAGTAATTCAACTTGCTGATCGATCTACTATCTACCCGAAAGGCATTTTCGAAGATGTTTTGGTTATGGTTGATAACTTGATATTCCCTGCTGATTTCTTTGTGATTGACATGGGTCCTGGTAACAATGAAGGCCCTATTCTGTTGGGCAGACCTTTTTTGAAAACTCCTAGGACCAAGATAGATGTCTATTCAGGATCTCTTACTATGGAATTTGATGGTCAAAGAGTTGAATACAATATTTATGATTCCATGAAATTCCCATCTAATGATCCTTCTCTGTGCTTTGTGGATGTTATTGATACTATGGCACAAGATTGCTTTGATTTGGAACGTGTTGATGAGATGGAAGTCGCCTTACAGGCCTCTATAGATGAAATTTCTAGAGATTATGTCTTGTCATCTAACTTGCAGGAGGCTATCTTGGCTTTAGACCATCGATCTCCCACCTATGTGCCAACAAGGGGAGACCGCATTGAGCTGACCATGCCAACTGAAAAGCTTCTTCCATCCATTATCCAAGCGCCTGATGTTGAATTGAAACAACTTCCCAATCACCTTAAATATGCTTTTCTTGGTGCAAATGATACTCTACCTGTCATTATTTCTAACAAACGGACCTTTGGGCAGGAGGAGCGATTGGTAACTGTTCTAAAGGAGAACAAGGAAGCGTTAGGATGGACGATTGCAGACATTAAGGGAATCAGTCCTACCTTCTGCATGCACAGAATACTTTTGGAGGATGATGCCAAGCCATCTAGACAGCCTCAGCGGAGACTCAACCCACCAATGATGGAGGTGGTAAAGAAGGAGGTGCTGAAGCTCCTTTAAGCAGATACGATCTTTCCCATATCTGATAGAAAATGGGTGAGTCCTACTCAGGTTGTCCCTAAGAAGGGGGGTATCACTGTTGTTGAGAATCAGGATGGTGAGTTGGTCCCTAGCAGGGTACAAACTGGATGTAGAGTCTGTATTGATTATCGTAAATTGAATGCAGTTACTCGCAAGGACCACTTCCCCCAACCCTTTATTGATCAAATGCTTGAGCGCCTTGCCGGCCGCTCCTTTTATTGCTTCTTAGATGGCTACTCAGGATATTTTCAGGTACCCATAGCACCGAAGGATCAAGAGAAAACGACATTTACATGCCCCTTTGGCACTTTTGCATATCGCAGAATGCCTTTTGGGCTATGTAACGCACCTGGGACCTTCCAACGGTGTATGGTAAGCATATTTTCTGAGTATGTAGAGCGCTTCATAGAGGTATTTATGGATGACTTCACTATGCATGGAGATGACTTTGATACTTGTTTGCACCATTTGTCACTTATGCTTAGGTGGTGTGTAAACACCAACTTAGTTCTTAACTCTGAAAAGTGTCATTTTATGGTTGAGCAAGGCATTGTTTTGGGTCATATTGTGTCTAGCAGGGGTCTTGAGGTGGACAAGGCTAAGATTGATGTTAGTCTCTGCCTTACCCCACCAATGTGCGCGAAATTCGTTCCTTCTTAGGCCATGTAGGATTCTATCGCAGGTTTATTAAGGATTTTTCTAAGATTTCTGCGCCTCTTTGTGATTTACTAAAAAAGGAAGTAGCTTTTGAGTTTGATGACAGGTGTAGAGCATCCTTTGATGAGCTAAAAGATCGCCTGACTAGCGCTCCTATAATTCAAGCACTCATATGGTCTCAACCTTTTGAGATTATGTGTGATGCTAGCGACTATGTTGTGGGTGTTGTCCTGGGACAAAAGGAAGGAAGGAGCTCTCATGTCATCTACTATGCCTCCATGACTCTGAATGGAGCGCAAAGGAACTACTCAACCACTGAGAAAGAGCTCCTGGCTGTGGTCTTTGCACTGGAGAAGTTTTGCTCCTATCTCCTAGGAGCTAAGGTAATTGTCTTCACTGATCACGCTGCTCTTCGCTTTTTATTGACTAAGAAAGAAGCGAAACCTAGATTGATTCGTTGGATTTTACTCTTAAGCGAATTTGACATTGAAATTAAAGATAAGAAAGGTGTAGAGAACTTAGTAGCGGACCACCTCAGCAGACTTGTCCAAGGAGAGGACAAGCCGGAAGATCAAAGACCCATTCACGGTGAGTTCCCTGATGATACATTATTTTATTTAACTCACACTTTATCTTTGCAGCTGCAGGGAGCTACGGAAACGGAGGGTGCCGCGGCCGCAGCAACCATGTCGTGGCCGCAGCAACCATGTCGCGGCCACAGCAACCATGCCGCGGCCGCAACGTATCAATGTTGCAGCGGCCGTAGCTTCCATGCCGCTGCCGCCGCATGCTGTTCAGGCGCCCCTTTTGCCCTTTTTGGTTTGTTCCGACGAGGTAAGTCCCATTGCTCCTGAATTATTGATTGGTGTCCATACTCCTCGACCTTGGTTTGCCAATATGGTGACTTTCTTTGTCACGGGAGAATTTCCACCGAACTTCACGAAAGCTCAGAAGGACAAGATTCGACATGACTCTCGCTTCTACGTTTGGGATGACCCCTACCTTTGGAAACATTGTGCTGATTAGGTAATCAGGAGGTGTCTGCCGGACAATGAGGTACAATTTGTCCTTACTTTCTTTCATGCTCATGAATGTGGAGGCCACTTTGGTCCTCAAAAGACTGCTAGGAAAGTTTTAGAAGCAGGTTTCTTTTGGCCTCACTTGTTTAGGGATGCTAATGCTTTATGTAAATCTTGCGATAGATGTCAAAGGATTGGAAACATATCGGCTAGAAATGAAATGCCACAAACTAAGATGATATTCTGTGAAATTTTTGATGTTTGGGGTATTGATTTTATGGGTCCCTTTCCTAGTTCTTTTGGGAATGTCTATATTTTGCTTGCGGTGGACTATGTCTCCAAGTGGGTAGAGGTAAAGGCCACCAGAACTGATGATTCCAAAGTGGTTGCAGATTTCCTGAAAGACACAATTTTCGCTAGATTTGGGGTGCCTAAGGCTCTAGTTAGCGAAAGAGGGACACATTTCTGCAATAGGACCATCACCCTACACATATTTTTTACTTTTTTTTTAACCGGAAAAAATTTGGCAATAAGGGAGCCTTATATGCCAAGAGCATCCAAACGGATTAAATTACGAACCAAAGAATCGTCAGGTGTCGTGGAGCCAGAGAAGGCGAAATTGAGGTGCGAGAGGCGATCTGCGACTCGGTTAGCCTCCCTAAGGACATGACGAATCTCAAATGTATGGAAGAAACCAAGGGAGACTAGACTGTCCGAGACAATCATTTCCAAGTCGCCCCGAAGGTTTCCCACAACCCTTGAGGGGCTTAATGATTGTTAGGTTGTCACCCTCTCAATGATCAGATTGGTGATGTTGAGTTGACGTGCGGCGCTGATACCATTCCACAGACCCATACCCTCTGCACCAATGACTGATGAAATAGAGGATGAGCCTGCGCCACAAAAGATCGGTTTGCTTGTATCGTTTCTTATGATATATCCAAATAAGCCTTCCGAAGATGAGGAAAAGACGCCATCAAAGTTTAGTTTGTGTGTGCCTACAGGTGGAGGTCGCCATATTGCCCTTTTCCTTGCTCTTATAGAGCGGGCTTGGGGTTCTTTGTTGTTGTTGTTCTGAGTTTGTCCATCTGTGAGGTCATCCATTTGTTTTGAGTTGTTCCATAAAAGGGTTTGATCTTTATAGAATACAGTGATTTTCTGTATATCTGGTTTTGCCTTATCAAATAGAGTCTTGTTACATGAGTACCAAATACTCCACCATCTAAATGCTAGTTTAGTGAATCGTTTAGTTCCTATTTTCTCTTTTATGTCACAGATGATGTTGTTAAGGTCAGTACCGTTTGTAAAGTAGTTGTTTAGGATTGTTATCAGTCCGGTGTCAAGATTTCCTATCATTGCTCGAGTGATAGGGCATTCTCATAGTAGATGTGGTAAGTCTTCGTAATTTGAGTCGCAGTGTGAACACGTGGTGGATACAAGTCTCACTGGAGTGGGTAGACCATTTTTCGATATTTTCCATGATAAGGTTTTGACTTTTGGGGGTACATTACACGTTGTAGGGATTCCAATCTCTCTTGATGCAATTTTTTACTTTCTAAAAAACGGATCAAAGATCTGTTTAAATTTACAGAAATAGAAATTCCTTGAATATTTTTTTACTTTGTTGGGTTGATGTGGATCACCGGTCCATTCTTTTTTTTTTCGAAGTACTTTTGTTTACAACTTTTTTTTATTTTTAATTATTTAAACAGAACTTGGATGAGAAATTTTGGGTGGTATAATATACCCTTTTACATATTTAATTAGGCAATTAGACTCTTTCAATGTTTTATTGGCCGTTGTAGACCCCTTTGAAAATTAATTAGCCCTATGACCCCTTCCTCTTCCCCTTTCATTCTCCCTCCATCAGATCTGAGAGCCTCCCATGGCGATTCTCGATCTTCCTCTCTCTCAATCTCCGATTCCGATGGCCTCCGTTCAGAGCGTTCCCTCACTCTTGCCCTCTCCGTTCTGGCCTGAGACACAAAATCGATTCCTCAAAACTCAAAACTGATTTCGCAGCAGACTAATTCCTTCCAATTTCAACCCTAATTCCTCAAAACTCAAAATTGAATCCCCCAATTTCCTCCAGAAACCACCTTTAATCATGTCGCTGAATGGTTCCCGATGCAACCTGCCTCCTCCAGCGCCATGGCGGTTCGGCCTTTGCAGTCTGATTGCGGTCTTTGGGTCTGTGTTCTTTTCCTGTCTCCGTGGCATGCTCTGGATTGCAGTCTTTCTAATTTCTTTTTTCCGATTTTCGATCATGAATTTTCATCGGTATGAGATCTTTGTGTTTTCTGTAGGATTAATTGTTTATTTCGAATGCGGCTGGTCTGTATTAATTGCACCCCTTCTTCTAGGGTTCACTCATCCATTAATATATTTGTTTAATTGATATTGGGCCACTGTTGCTTGTATGCGAAATTGAATATTTTGTTAATTAATATATTTGGTTAGTTAGTTTGTAGGGTATAATTTTTTAATTTTCTATGGAATGAAATTAATTTTAAATTAAAAAATTAATTTACAATTCTTCCAAATGGAGAAACTATTGAAATTTGCATAAATTGTTTTTAGGGAAGATATATTTTAATTCTCCA
This sequence comes from Persicaria maculosa, assembly GCA_963922045.1. Taxonomy (NCBI): domain Eukaryota; kingdom Viridiplantae; phylum Streptophyta; class Magnoliopsida; order Caryophyllales; family Polygonaceae; genus Persicaria; species Persicaria maculosa. Next base: position 33,186,058 of record OY998252.1, on the reverse strand, counting down.
TTTTATTGAAATTTTGGAAAAACGGTTGGCATGCTCTAATCTAATATGATAATTGTAACGACGTGGGATTATAATTCCCGGGTTACGTTTCGAGGGATGAAACCCCTTTTTAGGATCTTGCTCCCCGAGTACAGATTGAAGGTTTGAAATTCTACTATAACGTTTTCAAGTGGGATTTCATACCCAAATTCGAAGGGATCGTTGGAATCCCCGGGGAAGTCCTCTGTACCTGTAGTAAGTCTAAGCATGGAAAACCAGTAGTCATGCAAATAGCGGAATCAAGGTGTAATACAAGAGGGTGCCACGACAGTGCCGAGTCAAAACCAAATCCATAAGCGCAATTATCGAAATCTAATAGGCAATGTTAGTGGGGTTATACCATTTCTTCGCAATAACCCAAGAGAGTTCCCACGTCACAGAAGCAAGGAATACTCATGCTGCAAAACAAACCTAAAAAAATATGTACACGGGGCAGGGTTAGATCGAAGCCCTATGCAATATAATCCTAAACAAGCAAACACATACACATGCTAGTCCTAATAAAGATGCTTCTAGATGCAAGGCAAAATATTAACACACTAACATGCTCCTAAGATCAAGTGCATAATATAATAAGGCCTTAACACAGAATACCAAGTGGTATATCCCTCTTCCTACCACCGCCCCCCCTTTCCGATAGGGCGGAGACTGGCCAGCTCATGAATGCATTCCATGCCTCTTATCTAATCATGAATGTGGACTTAAAAGAGAAAAAGAATAATATAATGCGAAAGATATAATAAATTAGAGCGGCAAGTAAAGTGGTAATTACGACTTGATGACTCAGGACGAACCCGATGAGACTGGGCCATCCTATGACCCTAGCAAAGACTCTAGATACTTCACAGATAACGACCGTTCTGTTTACATACGCATAAAGAAGTAGAATGCTCAAAGGTCAATGCAACCTAGCATGGTACTACATGGCATGCTGATTATGAATGCAAGCACTTAGTAGGCACATGGCTACAAACAGGGAGCTCTTTTTCGAATCTGAGTTAGCTCATATAAGAACTTACCTAGTTATGCAGAACAACATAATAGAAGATTCGGCATACATCATTCATAATCACAAAGTATCACCTAGATACACATCAGAACATATATGTATAAGTCTACGTCTAATCATTCAAGCGCTCAAGCATATCATTCAATTCAACAGGAATAGCAACCATATCGCAATCATCATTCCGTCAAGTTCAACCATTCATTATATTGCCACATTCTATAAGACCACATCATTCTCATCGTTCCATTCAGCCACATTCATATGCTCATAATACTAATAATAATAATAATATATCCACATAGTCATATATCCCAAAAGTCCATTATAACTCATTATAGTTCATAAGGTATAAATCAAACGATAACATAACTCTACCATCTCATCATGCCATTAATCATTCATACATGCCATTAGTCCACACAAAACATGTTATTAGTCAATCAATCATGTCATCATGCTAGTCAATCATCGATCACATAATTCCCAAGTTAGTCCCGAAAACCGCTCCAAAATCCGAGTCAAATAGTTAGAAGTTCCGACCTTGGAAAATGTTCGTCAAATTCATTTTTAAATCAGATAATATATTTTAATCTCCATATTTTACAAGGCCATAGTATATATTTTCAAATACCCTTAATAATTATTTTATCAAAATAGTCCAACCATTTTTATTTTATCAAATCAATTCCCAACCTTTAAAACCTTTCCCAAATATTTTTTTTTTAAATCCAAGTCCAATAATGTTCTATTTTTTTTTATAATCTCAATAATTTTAAAAGGTCATAATATTATTGATAGGGCTAAAGTAAGCTCGTAAGGAACTTAGGGGCACAAATGTCTTTTACCAGGTACATTTAATTCGACCATAATTTTCATTATATATATGTGCGACGAGCTAGGGTTCAGGGGAGGCTTTTTGGCAGCCGAAAAAATCTGACTTTAGCGTCAGAGGGTCCTCCGGGGGAGGTTAGCCCCGCCCGACCTTGTTTGCCAATGATTTGCAGATTCTTGCTCGATCGACGTTCGTGAAGAAGCTAGATGCGGATTTTGTGCATCACATTTGGCGCCGTCTGTGGGAATTCAATCGAAAAGCACACCATCGTCGAAATTCCACATGAACCAAGCAAGGTGAAATTGACAATTAGGACTACAGAACTCAATCGAAAGGAGAGGCTCAATTTGGGTCCAGGAATCGCTGGCGTCAGCCCATCCCCCACCAATCTCCGTTGAACCTCCATGAAGCGGTGGAACCGTCCCTCGCCGGATCTGGGTAGGCAGGCTAGAGATGATGTGGTTGGGCGTGGGTGAAGATGTGGCATGTGGCAACTGCGAAGAGGGAGGTAGTGTGCGAGGCTCACAGTTGCCGGATCTAGGTCGTTGGTGGCCGGATCTGGGTTAGTGGTGACCGGAGGCTCGCAACTCACCCACACCAAGGTTGTCGCCGCTTCATTCGGCGCCCTCATTTCCACCTCCGACGATGAATCCCTAATTTCCATGGCGGGCAGCTTCAGCGGTTTGATTGGCCACTGCTTTCAGCATCTATGCGAGGAGTACGACGGGGTAAGCGGGGGAGATAAGCGAGGAGGGAGGCGGTGTGTGCTGCGAGGCTCGCAGTTGCCGGATCTGGGTCGGTGGTGGCCAGATCTGGGTCAGTGGTGACCGTCGGCGGGTGGTCGGAGAAGAGAGGAGCGAGGGGCGGCTGGTGGTGACTAGGTGGCCGGATCTGAGGAGACGAAGGCGGCGAGAGAGCTTAGGCCGAGAGAGATAGCGACCGAGCCGAGGGTGCCGCTTCGAATTCCTGTGTCGCCGCCGCCCTCTGTAAACCGACGAAGAAGATGCACGTATAGGTTCATTCTTTCCGTAACTGTCGTTGATTATGCATTTAGTCCATTTACCATAGTTAATGAATTTTGGCCTAATTAATGTTGAATTTGGCTTTCATTCTAACGGTTTATGGCTGTGTGTCAAATTATAATATGTCTTTTAATTTTGGTCTAATTAATGTTGAATTTGGTCTATTCGTTCTAACGGCTAACTTGGTCAAATATGCCTCTTAAGTTCGGCCTTTATGATGGAATCAATGTTGCTTAGAACCGTTAGACTAATTCAAGACATTTTTTTCAATTGTAATATATCAATTACCTTTTAATTGGCAATGATAATATGTGCTTATCATATTTTAATTATTTAAACCTTTGCTATTGGACTTTATGAATTAAAATATAGATTCTACACGGTTTGTTGACACTGGATTGTTTAAAATCATTGGTTGAGGCATTAGTGATAACATGCACATGAGACCCGGTGTTACGAACGACACTGGGGCAAGGTTAAATCACCACTTACGGCCACCGGAAATCGCCACTTATGGCCATCGGAAAATTGCCACTTACGGCCACCGGAAATCGCCACTTACGACCACCGGAAAATCGCCACTTTCGGCCACCGAAAAATCGCCACTTACGGCCACCGGAAAATCGCCACTTACGGCCACCGGAAATCGCCACTTACGACCACCGGAAAATCGCCACTTACGGCCACCGGAAATCGCCACTTACGGCCACTGGAAAATCGCCACTTACGGCCACCGGAAATCGCCACTTACGGCCACCGGAAAATCGCCACTTACGACCACCGGAAAATCGCCACTTACGGCCACCGGATATCGATAATAAGATCAATAGATTGCTACTCATCGACTCATCAACACACATTATCCCTCGCTTATGGTGGAAAATTTATCTGATCATGCTGAGCTATAACTTTCATTTGATTATTTAATAATGCAGCACCACACCGTGTTTAGTGGTTAAAAGCGCTAAGTGTGCAGGATACAGTCAAGGCAAAAGGACAATCATTAGCGGTTGTCGTCAATTATAGAAAGTGAAGAGCACCAAAATATTCGTCTTCCCTCATCACTAGGTCGTGAAGAGGAAATCCGAGGGGCAATTGATAGGGCTAAAGTAAGGCTGTAAGGAACTTAGGGGTACAAATGTCTTTTACCAGGTATATATAATTCGACCCTAGTTTTCATTATATATATGTGCGACGAGCTAGGTTTCAGGGGAGGCTTTTTGGCAGCCGAACAAATCTGACTTGAGCGTCGGAGGGTCCTTCGGGGGAGGTTAGCCCTGCCTGACCTTGTTTGACAATGATTTGCAGATTCTTGCTCGATCGACGTTCGTGAAGAAGCTAGATGGGGATTTTGTGCATCACAATTATATAATATAATAATCCATTCTCAATTCATTTGACAATATATTATTCGGTAACATATATATAAAATTAAGTTTTATGTTTAATACTACGTAACTACTACATATACATAACACCAAAATTAGCCCAAGCAAAGGCCCAACTCATTTGGTTAAAATCGGACCCAGCCCAACCAAAAAAATTCAATCTGATTTTTGAAACCCAACCGAACCGGGCTATTCAATATAAGGGCTGAACCGAACTGGGAAAAAGGGAAATAAGTAATAACAAGGAACCGAACCCATCTCTTCAACCCACCTCAATCCCCTGTTCACTGCATCCGAAATCGAAAAAGGAGAAGGAGCAGAGGGAGGCTCGCCGGACTCGCACACAACCCGACCACCCCCACTGGTTTTATCCCACCCTCAAACAATATAAAGTGACCCAAAATGGACCAGAAAGGAGAAGAAAGGAGGCTCACCGAGGGGGGGCTTCGGAGTTTCATCGGAGTTCATCGGAGGTCGTTCGAGCTCGTCGGAGGTGCAGGACTGAAATTTCTCAGCCTAGAACAGAGGTAGGGGTTCAAAGGTTGAAACTTTACATGGATTGAAAGAAGGGTAGGAGAGGGTTGGCGTCGGAGGTGGCTTGGCCTGGGCTCAGCGGCGCTCAGAGGCGCTCGACAGGTGCTCGAGTAGGTGCTGTGCTGCTTCCTCTGATCAAGGAGGAGGTGGTGGCTACTGGTGTTGTGTGGTGGCGGCGGGGAGGAGCAAAAGGTGGTGTTTGGTGGTGCCGTGGAGGCTGGAAAGTGATGGCATGGTGGCTGCTTGTGTGGTGCCTCGGGTGAAAGAACAGAGAAGAAGAGGACGGGGGAGGAGGAGCTGTGGGAATAGCCAACCAACCTTCTCAACATTAAATGGAGCAAGCGGCTCACAAGGGTGCTGTCTGAAAGAGGAAGATTGGTAAGGAAAGTGTGATAGAATTTGCTGTGAGAAATCGATCTGAGAGTTGAATTGAGAGTTGAGAGATTAGAGATGGAGGGAAAATGATGATGAATCTGTATGTGTATGTATATTGCATTACATCCGAGTTTTTACATGGAGTATTTATATTGGGCCTTTGTACAGAAATGTGCTAAGTGTATAACAAAAAAAAGTAAAAGCCCAACAAACCCATTCAAGTTTGTTATAACAAACCAGAACTCGAAAGCTTCTTCTTCCTCTATGTTAAGTCTTCTTAATTCAAACCATAGTTAATCTAGGAGTATAGGATGGTAGATGGACTAATATCGGTTTTAAGACGTAGACAATATTTGACTAACAAGATACGAGTATATATTATACACATATATTATATGCTAAAACTATATGTTAGAAGTGTAGTATTAAACTATGCTCACATATATGTTAAGTATATAGTATAAGTAGTATAATATGTATGTGGAAGACTTAGCTTTATCTGATGGGCCTATTTCGAAGCCCACTTGGATGAAGCCCAGTTACTCGCCCTTTGCTGGAAGCCCGAGAGCTTGAGACTTCTTTCAGCTTCTAGGGCTCGCTCCTTCGACGTTGCATTTTGGTTAATGAGCTCCGCCTATAAAGCTGAAGCGCTGCTAGGGTTTTCTCTAACCTAGATCAGTTCCACCAAAGCAGAGAGAGAAAGAAGAGAGAGAGGCTCTTGGAGCTAGGGTTTCTGGTGCTCCTCGGCGGCGATCGTGAAGAATCGGTGACTTCTAAGGCGAATCTCCTAGAGAGACCTTAGATCCCGTCCACAACAAGGAAGAACAAGGCTTCAGTCCCTCCATCGGCGAAGATCTTCTTCTCCGACGAGCTCCTTCGCACAGATCTAACCTGTTCTTCAGATCTGGGGAGTGTTCTACCTTTTCTTGCTTTACAACTTCACTTTTCTCTTGTATCTTGTTCTACACTTGCTTGCCTTGACTGATTTTGGTTCATCGGCAACCTTACTCTGTAATACCGTTAGTACTTAGTTTATTTGACTCGGTGCCTCCCTACTAAGGCCCCGTGGAGTAGATCTTCGGATCGAACCACGTAAATCTGTTGTGTCGCTTTCTTTACAGTCTTACTTGGTTGTTTCTCTCATGAACCCTAACCTTTCACCTCCGATCTGAGAGGTAGAAGGTAGATCTCAAATCTACAGTGGTATCAGAGCTTGATAGCACTCAGATCCGATCCTAGGGTTTACTGGTTTCAAGATTCTTCTTGAAACCTTTAGTTCTTGCTTCCGCTTGCGTAGATCTGGTACTTACTGTTTGTTTTTTGTGCTCTCAGGTACTTTAAAATGGACAGTGCACTACGTATAAAACCCTTCGATGGCATCATTTATTTTGCCATGTGGCAAATCAAGATGAAGGCTGTAATGATCAAGGAAGGGTGCTGGAAGGCCGTAAAGGCAACCGCACCAGCGGCAACTCCAGCTCCGGGGATCAAAATTGGTGACGGCAACGAAAGCTCATCCACTGAGGTCCCCAAGGACGAGGAGTCCAAGCTCAAAGGGATAGATGGCGTGCTAAAGGATCCACCAGTGATCGACCCGGAGCTCGATGAGAAGGCCCACGCCGAGATCATGTTACGGTTAACTGACGGCATAGCCCATCAGGTGGTAAAATACTCTTCCGCTTCCTCTCTATGCCATGCTCTGGAGGAGCTTTTTCTATCTAAGTCCTTGCCCTCCAGAATCTCTTTGCTCTGTCGTTTGTTTACCTTTAAAATGAACACTGCACTTACTTTGGATGATAATCTTGACAAATTTCTGAAAATGACTCAAGAACTTGAAAGATGTAAGGACGAAATCAAAGACTCTCATCAGGCTATCTTGCTTCTTAATTCTTTGCCTACACAATTTGATAACTTTAAATATGTAATCCAATTCAGTCGTGATGACCTCACAAAAGATAAACTAATTGAATCCATCATTGAGAAAAAGAGATCATGAAAGTTTTCAAAGTTAAAGGTCTTAAATCTGATAAAGTTGAAAAACATGAGGTTCTGTTTTCTAAAACTAATGAAAATAACCAAAAAGGACCAAAGGAAAAGAATAAAAAGAACAAGAATAATAAGTCCAAGAATGAGAAGTCCGAGAAATCTGATCCTAATGCTAAGTGCAATTACTGTGGCAACTTGGGACACTGGATTAAGGAATGTAGAAAGAAAAAAAGAGCTGAAGAACTTGCTAAAAAGAATCATACTGATTTATCTACTGCTGTGCTTGAAAACATGAATGATTGTCCATCTGAGTTGTTCATGTGTCCTGATGTGTCTTTACAATTTGACCCTGATGTGTGGATACTTGATTCTGGTGCCACTATGCATGCTAGCTCAAACCAATATTTGTTTAAGCATTTAGATAAATCTGTTGGTGGTGATGTTATGCTTGGTGATCATACTACTCTACATGTTGCTGGTACTGGTGATGTTTCTATGTGCATGCATGATAATGTCATTAGAACTTTCACCAATGTCAAATATGTTCCCAGTCTTAGGAGAAACCTGATTTCAGAGTCCTCTTTGGAAGAACTTGGATGTAGCATAGTTTCATCCAATGGGATCTGGACAGTAACCTTTAACAACAAGGTTATCCTGAGAGCCTATAGGATAAAGAAGCTTTACTACATCCAATCTTCTAAAGTGGAACTGAATACAGTTTCCTCCAAAGATGTCATGTCCCTCTCTGAAACTCTTGATTTGCATAACAAACTTGGTCACATAGGAAACAAAGGCCTAATTAAATTGCATGAAACTGGTATAATTCCTAAGAAACCTGTGAATATTGATTTCTGTGAAAACTGTGTGCTAGGAAAAGCATCTAAACTTAGTTTTCCTACTTCCTCTTATGCTGCTAAACTCCCTCTTGAATATGTGCATTCTGATTTATGGGGACCTTCACCAGTCCATACTGTTGGTGGCATGAGATACTTTATCAGTTTCATTGATCATTACTCTAGAAAGGTTTGGATTAGCTTACTTAAAACCAAAGATCAAGCTTTTGAGGCATTTAAAGCTTGGAAGGTGATGGTAGAAAGCCAGTCCTCTCACAAGCTTAAATGCCTTAAAACTGACAATGGTTTGGAGTTCTGCAATCTTAATTTTGATAACTTTTGCAAATCTAATGGGATAAAAAGACACCTAACTTTACCTGGTACACCACGACAAAATGGCACAGCTGAACGTATGAATAGAACTCTGTTAGAAAAAGTTAGATGTTTACTTTTCAGTTCTGGATTGAAACCTTCTCTTAGGGGTGAAGCTGTGCATACAGCAGCCCACCTTATTAACAGATCTCCTTCTAGTGTTATTAACTTTGTTACTCCCCAACAAATATGGACAGGAAAGCATCCTAATTTATCCTACTTAAAGCCTTTTGGTTGTGCAGCTTACCCTTATGTAAATGAGGGTAAGCTCCAGCCAAGAGCTTTGAAGGGTATTTTTCTAGGGTATCCTGAAGGAGTAAAGGGCTTCAGGGTGTTACTTCTACAACCTGGAGCCTACAAAGTCATAACTACTAGGAGTTTCAGATTCAATGAGAATGAATTTCCTTTAAAAGGTTCTCTAACCTCTTTTTCTGAGTTAACAGGTACCCCACAGCAGATTGAAGAAATCAGCAGCTCTATTCCACCTAAAGATGATGACTTCACAGATGAGTATGACACTGGAAGGCTCCACCGGGTTCCAGCTTCAACAAATCAATGGGGGAATAAACAAGGAGAAGAAAATGGATATGGAGACAAAGAGGAAGCTGCTCACACCAACTCAGAAGAAGTCACCATTGAGAGTGACACTCCAGCAGCTCCAGCAGCTTCTGCTGGGGCCTCTTCCTCCTCTACTTTAAATTCTTCTTCTTCTCCCTCTAATTCTGGTGATGTAACCGGCCTTTCTAATAATCCCTTAACGGGATCCTCTATTTTCTCCTCAACCCCCACTTCTGATATGCATGCTACTGATCATGTTGTGACTAACATACCTAATCTGCATAACTACCAGCTAGTTAGGGATAGAGAGCCCAGAGTTAGTATACCTAATAGAAAATATACCAGTTACATCATTGAATATGCTTTGTTGACTGCTGACACACTTAGGAACCCTACCACTCCAAATTCTTACTCTGAAGCCATTAAAGATCCAAATGCTATACATTGGAAAAATACCATGAAAGAAGAAATGGACTCAATGAAGGTCAATCAGACCTGGATCTTGATTCCAAGACCTCCGAGAACCCGTCTTATAGATTCCAAATGGATCTATAAGATCAAAGAAGGCCAAAACCCTAGTGATCCTCCTAGGTATAAAGCCCGTTTAGTAGCCAAAGGGTTCTCACAGAAAGAAGGTATAGATTACAATGATATCTTTGCTCCCGTAGTTAAGTATAAAACTTAACACTTAATGCTTGCTATGTGTGCTGTCTTTGACTGGGAATTAGAACAAATGGATGTAAAAATTGCTTTCCTGCATGGGTCTCTGGATGAACCAATCCATATGAGACAGCCTAAAGGGTTTGAACACCCTAAATATCCTGATCATGTTTGCTTACTTAAGAGATCCATCTATGGACTTAAACAATCCCCTAGGCAATGGAATCTCAAGTTTGATGCTGTGATTCATAAATTAGGCTTTACTAGAAGCAGTTATGATACCTGTGTTTATTTTCAAAGCATTTCTCCATCTTCCATGCTTTATGTGCTTTTATATGTAGATGATATCCTGATTATCTATGATAGCATGCCTCCTATTAGCACTACTAAAAGCAATTTGAAGAAATACTTTGAGATGAAAGATTTAGGAGTGCCAAAAAGATCCTTGGCATTAATATCATTAGAAACCGACATAGAAAATCTATATGGTTATCTCAAGATGACTATATCCAAAAGGTCCTTGACCGTTTTCATATGTCCACATCCAAACCTACTACCATTCCCTTAGGAGGGCATTTAGAACTCACCAAAAAGAGTTGTCCTTCCAAACCCAAAAAATGTCAAAGAAATGAGTAAGGTGCCATACGACGCAACTGTAGGCTCATTGATGTATGCTATGCTTTGTACGAAGCCCGACCTTGCTTTTGCCATCAGTGTTTTAAGCCATTTTATGTCTAATCCTGGTTTAGATCACTGGAATGCTATGACGTACTTACTACGATATTTCGGTACTAAGAATCTCTGTCTGCACTATAGTTTGTATGAATCTGCTACTAAGTTGCAGGGATACGTAGATTCCGACTACGCCAGTAATAAAGACAATCGGAAGTCTACTTCAGCATTCTACTTCACCTGGGCAGGCAACTGCATCACATGGAAATCTCAGCAACAATCGATTATTGCATTATCATCCACGGAAGCAGAATACATTGCCGCCACTGAAGCTGCAAAAGAAGCGATATGGCTCAAAGGGGTTCTACAAGAGATTCTAATAAAGCCGTTCAAGCCTGTTATAAACATGGATAGCCAGAGCGCACTGTACCTGTGCAAAGACCCAATGTACCACGAAAAAACCAAACATATCGACGTTCAGTTTCACTTTATTCGTAAAAGGGTATCATCAGGGGAGCTCAATGTCAGGAAGATCAAAGGCGATGTTAACCCAGCAGACTTGGGAATGAAGATCGTCCCAGCAAATAAGTTTCTCTTCTGCAGAGACTTTCTCCACCTCGGAGACCTTCCTTAGACGCACATGTACTGGGCCAATGATGAATCAGGATGTGGTACTGACTCAATTCCACTAGGGTACTAACAGTATTTTAATAGGTTAAATATAGTCTAGATTAGGAGGGCAAATTGTTAAGTCTTCTTAATCCAAACCATAGTTAATCTAGGAGTATAGGATGGTAGATGGACTAATATAGGTTTTAAGACGTAGGCAATATTTGACTAACAAGATACGAGTATATATTATACACATATATTATATGCTAAAACTATATGTTAGAAGTGTAGTATTAAACTATGCTCACATATATGTTAAGTATATAATATAAGTAGTATAATATGTATGTGGAAGACTTAGCTTTATCTGATGGGCCTATTTCGAAGCCCACTTGGATGAAGCCCAGTTACTCGCCCTTTGCTGGAAGCCCGAGAGCTTGAGACTTCTTTCAGCTTCTAGGGCTCGCTCCTTCGACACTGCGTTTTGGTTAATGAGCTCCGCCTATAAAGCTGAAGCGCTGCTAGGGTCTTCTCTAACCTAGATCAGTTCCACCAAAGCAGAGAGAGAAAGAAGAGAGAGAGGCTCTGGGAGCTAGGGTTTCTGGTGCTCCTCGGTGGCGATCGTGAAGAATCGGCGACTTCTAAGGCGAATCTCATAGCGAGACCTTAGATCCCGTCCACAACAAGGAAGAACAAGGCTTCACTCCCTCCATCGGCGAAGATCTTCTTCTCCGACGAGCTCCTTCGCACAAATCTGACCTGTTCTTCAGATCTGGGGATTGTTCTACCTTTTCTTGCTTTACACCTTCACTTTTCTCTTGTATCTTGTTCTACACTTGCTTGCCTTGACTGATTTTGGTTCATCGGCAACCTTACTCTCTAATACCGTTAGTACTTAGTGGATTTGACTCGGTGCCTCCCTACTGAGGCCTCGTGGAGTAGATCTTCAGATCGAACCACGTAAATCTGTTGTGTCGCTTTCTTTACAGTCTTACTTGGTTGTTTCTCGCACGAACCCTAACCTTTCACTTCCGATCTGAGAGGTAGAAGGTAGATCTCGAATCTACACTCTAACACCCCTCTTCAAGCCGGAGGGAGATCTGTAACTCCGACCTTGGACAAAATTGAGAGGAAAGATGGCCCTGCTAAAGGCTTTGTAAGTACATCCGACAACTGCTCTTTCTTGGGTACATGGTGCAATGCTATAAGACCATCCAGTACCTTATCTCGCACATAGTGGCAGTCCAATTCAACATGCTTTGTTCTCTCGTGAAAGACGGGATTTTTGGCAATGTGAATTGCTTCTTGATTATCACACTTTACTGGTATTGGGGTTATTGTGGAAACTCCCAATTCACTCAATAATTGTGTCATCCATGCGAGTTCAGTGCACACTCATCTAATTGAGCGATATTTAGCTTCTGCTGAAGACAATGAAACTGTTTCCTGCTTCTTTGACTTCCATGAGAGCAAGCTTCCACCCAGCAACACAATGTAACCACTTACTGAGCGTCGTGTGAGGGGACATGAAGCCCAATCAGCATCACAGTATGCCTTCAATTCAAAGGACTCTGATCTTGACAAAAATAATGACTTGGGTTGTGTACCTTTAAGGTACCTTAGTGTTCGAAGAGCAGCTGTAAAGTGATGAACTCTAGGATTTTTCATGAAATGGCTTAGGAACTGAACTGCAAAACATATATCTGGCCTGGTGTGTGTCATAAAGTTCAGTTTATCCACCAATTTCCTATATTTTGTAGGATTTCGAATAAGCTCACCACCATCTATAACCATCTTGGTGTCTGTGATGAGTGGACTGCTTGCAGAAGGGGCATTGACACAATCAAGTTCTTCTAGAGTGTCTTGTATGAACCATTTCTGACTCACATAAATCCCCTCTTCACTGTGAACAAACTCCCTTCCCAAAAACAAACTCAATTGCCCAAGATCCTTGATTCGAAATTCGTCATCTAAAAATGCCTTAATGCTTGGCATTTCGGGGGAATCATTCTCAGTCATCAGGATATCATCAACATACATAGCAATGTATGTGACCAAATCACCAGAGTGTTTAGTTAATAGGGAGTAGTCATTCAAAGATTGCACATACCCTTTAAACTGGAGAGCGTGTGACAGTTTGGCATACCATTGCCTAAAGACCTGTTTGAGACCATAGAAGGACTTCCTGAGACGACACACATGGCATGGGGGTGCAACAAGACCAGAAGGAATGCTCATTAAAACAGTTTCATGAAGATCCCCGTGCAAGAATGCATTGTTGACGTCCAATTGCATCAACAACCACCTATTCTTTGCAGCAACTGTAACTAAAGCTCTCACTGTTGTCATTTTTACCACTGGTGAAAATGTCTCAGTGTAATCAACTCCCTCTCTTTGTGTGAAACCTCTAACAACCAAGCGAGCTTTATATCTTTCAATGGAGCCGTCAACTTTGTGCTTGACCTTATAGACTCACTTACATCCAATGGGACGAGCACCTCTAGGTAGGGGAACTATCTCCCAAGTATCATTCTGATCAAGAGCTTTAAACACATCACGCATAGCTGTATCTCAGACTTCAAATTGACAAGCTTCATGATAATTTCTAGGCTCTAGGGAAGGCCTGATAGGAGACAAATTCTCAGTGCCAAGTTGCAGGGTGGTGGTGATGGTGTGACAACAAACCTTGGCATGATCTTCCTTAAACCCCTCAACATGGTTGCAAACATAATCAAGAAGATGCCTAGGACGAGCTGGGACACGAGTGGATCGTCTAGGCTTAACTTTAGGAATGATGGAAGGAGAGGATAGCACAACAGGTGATGATGGTGACATAACTGAGGGTACAACGGAAGGTGTGGGCAAAGGGATTTCAATTGGAGCTTCATCGTTATCACCATGATGAGGATCGGGAGGAAAAAGCTGATGAGGTTCCTCCACATCCTTATAAGGAAAATGATTCTCATAAAACACAACATCTCAAGAAACCTCAACTCTCTTTGAATCGAGATTGAAGACCTTATACCCTTTAGTCCTAACTGGATATCCGAGGAATATACAAGGGCTAGCACGAGCTTGGAACTTGTGTCTACCTTGTTTAAGAGTAGAGCAGTAACACAGACACCCAAAGCTTGTAAGATCTTCATACTTGGGTTGTCTGTTGCATAGCACCTCAAAAGGGCTCTTGCCTTTCAATACTGTACTAGGCAATCTGTTTATGATATGAACGGCTGTAAGGACAGCTTCTCCCCAAAACTTTAGGGGTAGCTTAGACTGAAAAAGCAAAGCTCTAGCCACTTCCAAAATGTGTTTGTGTTTCTTTTCTACAACACCATTTTGTTGAGGTGTGGCCACACAAGAGGCATGATGCACTATCCCCTTGCTATGAAAATACTCAGAAGAAGCATGACTAAGCTCCAATTCCTGAGCATTATCTGTCCTAACAGTAAGCACACGACATTCAAACTGAGTTTACACCATAGCTATGAAGTTCTTCATAACAAGAAAAGCCTGCCCTTTACTGTTTATCAAATGCACCCATGTAGTATGACTAAAATCATCCACAATGGTTACAAAGTACATATTGGCATTATAAGTTTGTACTTGAAAAGGTCCCCAGACATCAACATGAAGAAGCTAAAATGATCTAATGGTGGTAATGTTACTCTTAGGATAAAACAATTTGTGTTGCCATGATCTAGCACAGATATCACAAGGCAAAATGGAATCCAAGTTTGCAACACTAGGAAACATCATATGGAGTTTAGGAGAAGGCAAATGCCCAAGTCTATGGTGCCAAATCTGAGCACTTATTGTAGTTGTAGCTACTTTACCTCGGCCTGCATCATACTGAACTTCATCGATTATTTTGTCCGAGAAGTAAAGGCCATTTCTACATCTTCCAAGCGTCAATGGTCTCTTCCCTTGAACATTCTGCATCAAACACAAATTGCATTTGAAGTAAGGTACATAGAGAACCTCCTTCAAACATAATTCATCAGACAATCTCACACTCCCCATAGTGTCCACCATCAGAGAAGAGCATGTGGGAAGTGTGACGGAGAATGGCTTTCGAATGGGAGCCTGATCAATGAACAAAGTTTTATCTGTGCACATATGACTGTTTGCACTGGTATCTAAAATCCAGTTATGTGACTGTCCTAGATTTGAAACCATACTTGCAAAACCTGCAAACTCTTTGCCTGAACCAGACATCACATCCCTGCTCCTTTGATCCTTGATGTTCAGCAAATCAAGGAGTTGAGCATACTGAGCATGAGTAAGCTTAGGTACCCCGCTGCTACTGGCGTCATCTGTAACCTGTGCAGCAACCTTCTTTCCATGGTTGTTCTTCTTTGGGAAACCATGGAGAAAGTAGCATTTCCCGATCTCATGGTTGGTTTTCTTGCAGTGGGTGCAGTAGAGGCTTGATTTCTTGGTCTGAGATTGCCCCTCCCCTTTCTTCGTTTCAACATTGAATGAGGAAACAACATCTATGTTCACAGATGATTGGTTCTTGTATTCATGTTGTGCTTTTTCCCGTGACAACAAAGAATAGGCAAGACCAATACTCGGCAAAGGCTGCATCATCAACACTGACCCTCTAGCAGCTTTATAATTCTCATTCAGACCCAAAAGGAACTGCATCAGTTTCAATTCCTCAAGAACTTTCACCGTTTTTTTAGCAGATCCACATGAACATGGAGGAATCTTCCTTATATTATCAGATTCTTCCCAGAGTGCCTTCAGTTTGTTGAAATAGGCAGAGATCGTGGACGTACCTTGAGCAAACATTGTCAGATCTTGGTGGAGTGTGAACATCTGAGCTCCGTTCACCTTACCGAACTTGGACTCTGGATCCACCCATATCTCCTTGGTCGTGTCAACATACATGACATTGCTCCGAATTTCTAAATCTAGACTATTTAGAAGCCATGACCCCACCATGTCGTTGCATCTATCCCATATCTCGGCTCGTGGATCTTCATCAGCTGGTCGTGGAAGCTTTCCGGTGACAAAACGGTATTTGTGCTTAGCACTCAGCGCAATCTTTGCAGATCTCCTCCATTGCTAAAATTCTTGCCATCGAATGTAATAGCAACTATAGCAAGTCCTGGATGATCATTCGAGTGTAGGAACAAAGGGCCTGTTGGTTCTATGACCAATTTTTCTGGAGTTTCAGTCGCCATGGGAGCTGTTCTTCAATTTGCTTGGTTTGGGGTGAAATTGAAGAACATATTTCGATTTGGACCTTAGAAAAACGAACGAAAGAAGTTAGAGCTCTGATACCATGATAGAATTTCCTGTGAGAAATCGATCTGAGAGTTGAACTGAGAGATGGGAGATTAGAGATGGATGGAAAATGATGATGAATCTGTATGTGTGTATACTGGATTACATCCGAGTTCTTACATGGAGTATTTATATTGGGCCATTGTACAGAAATGGGCTAAGTGTATAAAAAATAAAAGTAAAAGCCCAACAAACCCATTCAAGTTTGTTATAACAAACCAGAACTCGGAAGCTTCTTCTTCCTCTAAAAAAGTTGTCAAGGGTTGGAAGAAGATAGGGGTCTATATGTTCAAGAGTTAAGATATAGAAAGAGGAAAATTGTCCAAATTGTGTAAGCAATGGGTGCTTCTTATTCTCTTGCTTTACTTCTTTTGTAGTAATTTGTCTTCTTGTTTTACATATTTTGAATCTTGGTAGATATTTTGTGTGGGTATATGAAATAAGAGACCAAAATCAGATTCTTATAGTGGAGATGGGGGCTGAGATTTTTCGGATCAAGCATGGGGAGTAGAAGACAAATTAGGAGAGAAATGATCAAGCAAAGTGTGGTTCCGAAAACACAATTTCGAATACCCGAGAATATAAATCTTGAAATCCGTTCTCTCGATTAATTAGATTTTTGGAAAATCCGAGGAAGGATGTCGCCATGTCAGGTTAGTTTTCAAAATTTTATTTTAGGTCAGAAATCCACTTTATGAGTTCAAAATCCGAGTTAGAGAGTTTTTCGTTAAATTCAACTTTTAAATTCATTTTGATTTTTTTTCCCAGAAAAAAATTAAAATTTAAAAATCCGAGCCTTTACAATAATTTTGATAAAAAAAAAAGACGATTTAAAGTTGATCGTGGCTAGACCTATCAAACGGGTCAACCGGGTCGGGTTCGGGTCAGGTCACTTCGAGTTTCGGGTCAAATGGCTCCTGGGTAAAACGGGTTTTGGGTATATCCGGATTGACTCGAACCCGGATTTGACCGGCTTACGGGTCATTTCGGGTCGAATTCGGATTTGTCAATTTTTTCTTTTTTAAAGTAAAAAAATCATGATTTGATAATTTTGTGATAATTTTAAAATTCTAACATTAAAGTCGTTGTTAATAAGTTCTAGTGCTTGTAATTATACACTATATCTGATCTAAAATATTTGATTTTTATTATTTCTCGTCATTTTTAATAAAATGTAATAATATAAATATAAAATTTTAAATAATTTTTTAAAAATATTTTTTTTAAAATTTGATATTTTATATATTATTACATTTTATTAAAAAAAATTGTTTTTTAGTATTTCTTGTAATTTTTAATAAAATGTAAAAATATATAAAATATCAAAATTTTAAATATTTTTTTTAAAATAATTTCATGCAATTTTTTTAATATTTAAATATTTTTTATAATTTTAATGTTCTTAAAAAATGTGTTGAAAAATAAAAAATCAAATATTATCGATCGGACGAAGTATTACACAATACAAATAAATATAAAAGTTGATTTAAAAATGAAAGATCATGTGATTGTAACTATAAAATGTAATAAATTGGAATCTCCATAAAAAAATTTAATCTTATATAATTATAAATCAACCGGGTCAATTGGGTCACCGGGTCAATCGGGTAAATCGGGTCAAAATTATCGGATCAATCGAGTCACCGGATCAAAACCCAGATTACCCAGGAAATTTTCGGGTTTTCAGGTTCGGATCGGAAAAAGTTTCCGGGTTAAAATTTTCCGAATTTGAATCGAAAAATTACCAAACGTTCGGATCGAATCAACCGGGTCGGGTTGTGTCTTGACAGGTCTAATCGTGGTTGCTTCTTTGACTAAGACAACGCATTGAACGCAATAAGATTGTTTTATATAATTTTAAAGTCACAATATTTTCAAATAACTAACTTCAGATAATATATAAACAAGTCTTCTAGATTTTAGAAAAATATATACGGTTATATTTTCACTTTGTATTAGCTTCTCATCTGTCCCAAATGAACCCTACACTACTAGAAAAGCGCAATATAGTCAGCAACGAAATACTTCGAGGGTAGGTTTGTAGCTATTGCCCTAAAAGATGCCTTCGAACAAATATTTCGGGTGTAATTACCATTGAAATAAAAACGAGACTATTTTTCCATACTAAATACTTTCGAATATATATTTGGAGGGCCAATTCGAGGGCACTTTTTTAAGGCTATGGCGAAGGGATCTTACCAATGAGTTTGATAGATGGTACACTCGAGGCTACTGTCGAGGGTATACATGATCAAATTTTATTTTGAGGGTAAAAACGAGGGTATAATCTGTCAAATTATCTATGAGGCTAATTTTGAGGGTACATTCGATACTAAGGCTGTGTTTGGCACCAATGGGTTTTTTTGGGAGGTAGAGGTTTTTCTGGAGGTGGAATTTATTTTATATATAGATTATGGAGATGTGGAAGGTGGATTTTTTTTTGTAAAAAATCTGAATGGTGTTTGGTGTTTATAAGGTTTGGAAGGTGTTTTTGTGGTTAAAATGACAAAATTAACCTCACTAAAATGCCCCTCATCTCTCTCCATCTCTCTCCATAAAAAAAAAACTCCCAAACCTTTCCCCTTAAGGTTCCATTTTTCTGAAAAAAAAACCCCCACCTGCACCTCCCGCACCCCCTCTTACACCTCCCACCAAACACCATGCTTCTAGGTTTCTTTTTTCTTTGAACTCCGGCTTCAAACCTCACAAACCCCCACCTACACCCCCCACCAAACACAACCTAAATGGTTACGATATTTTTTTTTGGGGAACAACATGGCTAGATAACCTCAAAATATATGGTCGAGGGTAAATTCGATGGCGTTTAACCTCGAAAAATTGAATTTCTATTTGAGGGCCATTTCGAAGATAAAATTCTTTGTCATCTATAATGCATTCAATAGCTCTAACTACTTACTTCACTTTATCAACCAACCACAACAAAAAATCCGAACCCTTTACACTATTCCCTCTTCATACAATCTTCTTTCTCCCATTCTTCCACAAATTACGGATCCCATTATTGTTCCTCATTTTTCTTGTTTTGATCAAGAGCTTTGTAGTTTTCAATCTTCACTTCCGGTATGTATTATCATTTTGTTAATTATTTTGTTATTTTCATAAAGTTATATATTATGAAAGGAGAAAAATGTATTTTTATTTGAAACCCCTTCAAAGATAGATATAAAATGTAGTTTGATTACCCTTGTAAATATAGTACAATTATTGATTACTCTCGTTAATAGCCTCGAGTTCTTATTTTGGAGGGTAAATGTAGTGTGATTATTGATTAGCCTCGTTAATACCCTCTAGTTCTTATTTTCGAGGGCATATGTGTGATTATTGATTACCCTCATGAATACCCTCGAGTTCTTATTTTCGAGGGTACCATAGTTTCATTACCCTCGTTAATACCCTCAAGTTCATATTTTTGAGGGTACCATAGATTGCACATTTATCTTACCCTGTAGCTACAAAATTATGATTTGGTTATATGTGATGCTAAATGGCCCCTAATTGTCCTTTCAAGGGTACTGTCAAAGGTATATTCCTTGGTAAACGTATAATCTTTTTGGGTCATATATCATCATATTAACTATTTCTTCAAATTTTGTTCCCTTTGTAATATAATGTCATTGCTAATATTTGTAGATGGGTAACCGTGATTGGATGTACATAAGGCATTTACCAGATGGAGGTGGTTGGAATGAGGAATTTATCGATGGAGTTGAAGAATTCCTCAATTTCACAAAATCACAAGACCAATATATGGATAAAGAGAAGATCATGTGTCCTTGCACTATAAGTAAGAATGGGAAATTTAAAGATGTTGAAACGGTACGTGTTCATCTTTTTAAAAAAGGTTTTGTTAATAATTATTATCGATGGATTTCACATGGAGAATCACCCTTGATTGAAAATCCCCTAACTCAAGATCGGCCTAGATCTGACATAGATGGTTTGAGCTTCTTTGGAGTAGGAATGTATATATTTGATCATTTGAATACTTGTCAAAGAATGGTATTTGATGCAGTTGGGCCTAGTTTTGTTCCTCCTCAATGGTTCGATGTTGGTACTTCAGATGACCTTGTTATTGATATAAATAGTCAGGGAGAGAGGTTGGAAAGCACAAAAGAGCTTACCGAAGAGATTCCATATCAAACGGCGACTTTTGGTCTTACTAATGATAGCACTTCGTATTTATCTGATCGATTTTTCGATATGTTGAAGGCAGCAGAAGATCATATTTATCATGGTTGTGGTGTTTCACAATTGTATGCAGTGAGCAGTTTTTTGTCGTTTAAAGTTGATTACAACTTGCCACAAGCCGGATATGATAGACTTATGTATGAAGTGGGTAGAATCTTGCCATCGAACCATAGCCTTCCTGCGAGCTACTATGAGAGTGGGAAGTTGGTTGCAGATTTGGGCTTGCCAATGAAGAAGATATATGTATGTCCCGAAGGATGCATGCTATTTTGGAAGGAGGATCTTAATGCTACACATTGTAAGTTCTGCAATAGTCTCATGTACAAGAAGCAGCAGACTAGGAAAGGGAAATGTATTCCTCGAAAAGTGCTTAGATATTTGCCCTTGATCACACTTCTGCAACGATTATATGCAATGGAGCACACACCCCCACACACGCGTTGGCATGCGAAGCACGAAACCGAAAAAGGACTCATTTGTCACCCTTCGGACGCAGAGGCTTGGAAACATTTAGACAATACATTTCCAAATTTTGCATCAGAGGTTCGAAATGTCAAGTTAGGTTTATGTTCAAACCAGTGGTCTAAAAGGCGCTAGGCGGCCGCTAGGCGGTGGGCGGCCGCTAGGCGGTGGGTGGCTGCCTAGCGCCTAGGCGGTTAGGCGGGCGTCTAGGCGGTGCCTAGGCAGACATAGACTAAACTTGATTATTTTGCTATATTTCAATGATAGAACAAGTCAATGATATCTATAATATCACTCATAAACCCAAATTTGATGTGCTTAACTAACACTAAAGTAAATAAATGTAAAACCACTCGTCCGACTGATAACTTTAAACTTCCTAAAATCCGAAACCATAGGCTTGAATCAAAAGTAAATGCATCCCGACTTGGGGGATAAAAAAATACAAGCTGACTAATCACTCTCCTAGAAACTAAATCTAAATAATCACCCACCTAGGTGGGGCTAGGCGGGATTAGGCGGCGCTTAGGCAAAAATCTGCCTAGAGACCGCCTAGGCGTAAAAATTCCTAGGTGCCTTGCCGCCTAGCGCTTAGGCATTGCCCAGGCAGCACCTAGGCGCGATTTTTAGAACAGTGGTTCAGACTAATCAGCGCCTATAGTCGCGTTTAAAGTCTTCTGTTTTGGTTAAAAGTATTATGTTAAATAGGATTAAAAAAATGTGTGATATTATAGTTGAGTTTAATTGCAAATGTGTGTTATTATAGTTGAGTTTAAAGTCTTGTGTTTAATCAGGGATTACAAAAATCAATCTGTCTTGGTTAAAAAAAAAAAATCAGGGATTAATATGTGTGTGTTTATATTTTTGGTTGTTTATGATGTTGTAAATATCTAATCTGATGTTGTATGATTAAGTTAGGTTATACTTTAGTTTTGGTTAGGTTATATTATATTTGAGTTTAATTGCAAATTTGTGTGATATTATGCTCTTACATGAGGCTTATTAATTTTTTTCACATTTTGTAAATATCGAAATGTCAGGTTAAGTTTATGTTAAGATGGATTTGCTCCTTTTGGTATGAATGGCCAACAATACTCGTCATGACCAGTAATTATTACTCCATACAACCTACCGCCAAGCATGTGCATGCAATTTGCCTATTTGTTCTCCAGCACCATTATTCCAGGTCCGAAAAATCCGAAAAGGCTAATAGATATTTACTGGCAACCTTTAATTGATGAGCTCCTATTGTTGTGGAATCAAGGTGTCCTAACATATGACGCCTATGCAAAGGAAAGTTTTAAGATGCATGCTGCTCTTCTATGGACAATGAATGACTTCCCAGCATATGGGATGTTGTCTGGGTGGAGTACCGTTGGAAAATTTCGATATTTAAATCATCTAGGTTACCCAAGTGGTAAGGAAATTATTTTATGGATGAATGATGAGAAAGAGTTGCATGTGTCACATACATACATCTTGCTTCATTGTCCAGAGGTTGAATCATATGTCAAGTAAGTCTATAAATACAAAAAGACGTGCATTCATATGATTTTGAGCTTAAATTGAGTATTTATATACAAGTTCATATGTATGCAGGCTATTTATAGAAGAATGTGGTGCGGATGCTCTTTCAAATCATTTTCTACAATGGTTTAAAGATTATGTAAGTACTCATATGTCTTTATACCCCACTATGATGTGATATTTTTCCAATAATTTTTATAAAATGAAATAAATATAGTTTTATATACATGCTACATTTGATTAATTTGTAGGTTTTCAAAGCACCCCAACATACTATTGATCCTCTCATACGGGATTAGCCGCAGGATGGCCCAATCTTCGACAATCAAACAAGAAACTAAAGAACGGAAGCAAGAAAAAATAAAGACTCAACAAGAAAAGCAAGAAACGAAACAAGATAACCAAGACCGACTCGATATCGATCAAGAAGTGCAAGAACTTAAGCAAGATCGATTAAGAACAAACAAAGATGCAGCAAGAAACAACAAGAACACTAGTACTCGATATCGACAATGGAAAGAAAATAGCAAGACTCAATAAAGATAGTAAAGACTCGAAATTTAAGAACAAGAATTGAAAGACTCGACCGAAAGGACTGATTTGAACTAAAATAGAACAAGATAAAGACCTCAGGCCTCCGTAGAGGGTAGGAACCAAATACCAACTGATAACTCCCTCCCTTGATGAAAATCGAAATAGATGTTTCAAAGGCTTTGACAGGCTATTTGTATCAAAGGCCTTGGAGCATTAACAGTTGATGAAATACAAAACCTATCTTAATTATTCGTATATTATTTTATCTTATTATATACTTCCATTATATTATATATATGTGTATGCCTAACCATTTCAGGAAGTATATTCGAGATTATATCCTTCCTTAATACATATTGAGGAGATCAGTTCAAAATAGATCATGGCGTTCAAAGTGTCCATATATAGAAGATTGAAGATCAAACTGATTCGAAGGAGCCGTTGGAGATCTGGTAGTGAAGATCCTCACGCTCCATGCTCTTTTATAAAGGAAAGGAAGGAGAAGACAGAGGAGACACAAGTGCTACACGAGCTTCATTCATTCAAGCGATCTGTCTTCCAAGTGTCTCTCTGCTAAGCGCTCAAAGAGTTTGTTGTTTATTTCAAAGCCTTTGAGAGTCACTGTGAGCTTATAGGATATATTTATTTAAAGTGTTACTCGAGAGTTTATAACTCGGGAAGTTGCACTAGGCTATTGATTTGCGAGAGTTAGAGGATTGTACTAGATAGCTGAGAGAGGTGGGGCTCTTCTAGATTGGTCTAGGACTCCAAGGGAACGTGAGTTGACTAGATTGCAATTGTATAGGAGAGAGGCTTCTCGGTGAGCTATTAGGATCCTAAGCTAAGCAATCAATAAAGCCTTTGAATCCTAGGGTTGTGGAAGAACCCTAGGCGGGGACGTAGGCCAAGTTGTGCTGAACCTCGTAAACAATTACTCGTGTTCTTTACTTATTTGCTTTACCTTATTTCCGCACTTGGTTCGATTGTCTAACTTTGTGATTCAGGTTTAATCTCAAAGGTTTTGGTACTAGCTCCAAAAGTCTTGAGACTTTCTGCGAAAAACGGGCATACTCTATTCAACCCCACTTCTAGAGTATTTCTTAGTACATTGTTTTTATATTATCGAACCTTCACCAACGACTATAAAGCCCGCCTTTACAACCTTACACAACCAAGCGGACAACTTGGAGGCACAAGGAGGGGACTTGTGAATACCAGGATCACCAAGCTCTCGCGAGGTTGATGAACGCAAAGCAATCCAAGCTGAGATCAAACCAATTTGCAATCGATGAGCCCTACTTCTAATCGATCGACTTGCACTCGATGTGTTTCAGACAAATCTGAGAATTTCTATTCAATTAAAACGTGAGTCTCTACAATGGAAGCATTCGGCTATAAATAACCCTAACAAGAAGCTTTGGGCTGAATGGGATAAAGAAACAACTAAAAGAAATTAATAAAATAACCCTTAAAGTTCCCTAAAATAACTTAAGTAAAAATAATGCTAAAAATAGTGACATAAGGGAGTTCCAACACTTAGGCAAATCGGCAATACATAGGCTAAGGGGATTCGACCTCTTTTTGTATCCCAATGCATATGTAAGTCTTTAATGTTGGCTCCGGGAGTTGAACCGTGCTCGAGAACAATGCGTGACTCACAAACATAAAGGAGTCTCTCTGAAGCTTCTTAGCTCTGGCTCGAGTCATAGGTCCTTCTCCAAGTATGATAGGCGTGTCTGGAGTTGTAGAAGATGGTCCCTCATCAACCTCCCCTTCTTGGAAAGGATTCGACCACGAATCCAAGTCCTCATCCAAAGCGAAGTAAATAAGATCCGCGACGTTGAAGGTTGTGCTCACGCCATAGTCTCCAGGAAGCTCCAATTAGTAGGCAATCTCGTCCACTTGATGTAGCACCTTGAATGGTCCGTCACCTCTAGGTACCAACTTGCTCTTCCGTGCTTCTGGAAACCTCTCCTTCCTAAGGTGCACCCACACGAGATCCCCTGGCTGAAATGTTACCAATTTGCGCCCATGGTTGGCCTTATTGGCGTTGTATTCATCCTTCTGCACTGATGAAACCGGCCGAAAAACATCTAAGAATAAATAGGAAAAATAATGATAAAAAGGGGGGGATAAACCGACTAAACATATCGTCCGCGGTCTAAGGCAACCACCCACCTCTTATGATTACCTCGTCCGCGAACAAGAGAAGAGGCAACGTGCCCTACATGCCCACATCCCACGAAGAAGACACGTGTCGGTCAAGGAGCAACACGTGGCGGAAGACAAAGGACTTCTCATCAACTATAAAAGGGAAAAGCATAATGATAGAAGAGGACTTTTTGGCTGAGAGATAGAGAGAGAGAGAGAGAGAGAGAGAGAGAGAGAAGAGCGGACAAGAAGGCATATTTTCTCCAGGACAAGACCGACAAATAGAGAGACGATAGTAAAGGAAAAAAACTGCTCCGCGGATAAAATCAGGCTACGTCCACGTGTAATCGAAGGGGTCAGTTTCGCAAGCCAATAGTTTGACGTGAGGATCGAGGAAGTCGTGACCATCTTCTCCTATCGAACGGTGAACGACATGTAAACGATCGGTCCATATTTCGTTGATGAAGTATCGAAACAGAGAAAGTCTTGTAGGGATTTAGAACCTCCGGCAGCACAGGTTAGGCCGCGCCGAATTTCTCGGTGCGGGTCAGGTAAGCCCGTCGGGAGCATCCCGGGTCCCATGAGGTCCACCTCCGGGTCCCATCGAAAGTGGAAACCTGAAAATCGAGTTTTGTCATGCACAACCTTCTGACGCGTCCGTTCATGTAGCTCCTTAACGAACTCGACATGCTTACCTGCTTCAAATGATTCTTTCTCTCTCATAGGATATGGAGTAAGATCAAAAGGAGTTAGTGGATTAACACCATAGACACATTCAAATGGAGTGATTTTCTTTGAGGAATGCATAGTCCTATTATAAGCAAACTCCACATGAGGTAAGGCTTCTTCCCAAAGCTTCAAATTCTTTCTAATAATAGGTCTAAGGACAGTTGTCAATGTTCTATTAGTCACCTCAGTTTGACCATCAGTTTGGGGGTGGCTATAAGTAGAGAATAGCAATCTAGTTCCCAATTTACTCCATAATGTTCGCCAGAAATGACTTAAGAATTTAACATCCCTATCACTTACCATTGTTTTAGGCACACCATGCAACCTAACTACTTCTTTAAAGAACAGATTTGCAACATTAGTAGCATCATCGGTTTTATGACATGCAATAAAATGAGCTATCTTAGATAATCGATCTACCACTACAAATATAGAATCCCTCCCCTTCTTAGTTCTAGGCAACCCAACAGTAAAGTCCATAGAAATATCTTCCCAAGGGGTTGAGGGCGTGGGTAGTGGTGTATACAATCCATGGGGCATAAGCTTAGATTTGGCCTTTAAACAATCAATGCATCTTTTAAGGCAATGTTCTACATCCCTAAGCATATGTAGCCAATAAAAATGTGTTTTTAATCTATGGTATGTTTTATCTCTTCCAAAATGTCCCATTCAACCTCCACTATGAGCTTCATTAACAAGTAATAAGCGAAGAGAACATCTAGGAATACACACATGGTCTTTTCGAAACAGAAATCCATCAAAGATATAGAAATTTTTTGCTGGACCTTTATCTAAGCATTTTCGAAATATGTCCCCAAAATCAGCATCTTGTTCATACAATTCCTTTATGTAAACAAAGCCTAAGACTCTAGAATCCAAAGTGGTTAAAAGAACATATCTTCTAGATAACGCATCAGCAACCACATTGTCTTTGCCTTTCTTATACTTAATTACATAAGGAAATGTTTCTATGAATTCCATCCATCTACCATGTCTCCTATCAAGTTTATCTTGGCCTTTAAAATGCTTTAAAGATTCATGATCAGTCCTAAGTATAAACTCTCTAGGCCATAGGTAATGGGACCAAGTCTTAAGAACTCTATACAAGGCATACAATTCTTTGTCATAAGTAGAGTAATTAAGACAAGCACCTTTCAGTTTCTCAAAAAAGAAAGCAATAGGCTTACCTTCCTGCATAAGGACTCCACCAATTCCAACTCCGCTAGCATCACACTCGACCTCGAATGGCTGAGAGAAGTCGGGTAGGGCGAGATGTGGTGCGTGTGTGAGCTTCTCCTTGAGCTTGCAGAACGCCTCCTCCTGAGCTGCTCCCCATTTGAATTCGCACCGCTTCTTTGCGAGCTCCGTGAGAGGGGCTGAGATGGTGCTGAAGTCGCGCACGAACCTCCTATAGAAGCTCGCCAAGCCTTGGAAGCTGCGCACATGGCTGATGTTAGTGGGGGTCGGCCACTCTTGTATGGCTTTGATCTTCGCCTCATCGACACGCAGTCCATTCAAGCTCACTACAAAACCAAGAAAAGACACTTGTTCATTACATAATTCACATTTCTTTAAATTCGCATACAAGTGTTCTAATCTTAATGTAGTAAGTACTTCCCTAAGATGTGCTTCATGTTCTTTAGGAGATTCGCTATAAATAAGTATGTCATCAAAATAAACAACAACAAATTTCCCTACAAAGTTTCTAAGCACATGATTCATTAATCGCATGAAAGTACTAGGCGCGTTAGTTAAACCAAAAGGCATAACCAACCACTCATATAAACCAAACTTAGTCTTAAATGTTGTTTTCCATTCATCGCCTTCCTTCATTCTAATCTGATGATATCCACTCTTAACATCTATTTTCGAAAATATAGAAGCTCCATGTAATTCATCTAACATAGCATCTAGACGTGGAATAGGATGACGATATTTAACAGTTATGTTGTTAATAGCCCTACAGTCTACACACATTCTCCATGATCCATCTTTCTTAGGGACTAATAACACAGGCACAACACAAGGACTTAAGCTTTCTCTAATATATCCCTTATCCAACAGTTCCTGGACTTGGGATTGGACCTCTTGGGTCTCAGTGGGATTCATACGGTACACATGCCTATTAGGCAAAGAAGCCTTTGGAATGAAATCAATTTGATGCCCAATGCCACGAATAGGGGGTAGACCTCGTGGTATGTCATCGGGAAATACATCCTTATACTCTTCAAGAAGAGATAGGATGTGAGGAGGGAGGGTCGCTCGAAGCTCCTCACTCAACATGTTCAACCCTTTGCATAGGAGCATGAGGGTTGCTTCCCCATCCACAAACTCGTCTAAATATGCACTCTTGGAAGCCAAAAGTACATCATTAGGCCGAGAATGGGAAGCCACTTGGCTCGACTGAGCCTCCCTATCTAACTCACCTTTACTTACCTTGCGCTTCTCAATCTCATCAGCCACTTGTGTAGGCATCGTAGGCTTGAGAACTACGTTCTTTCCCTGAAAAGTAAAGGAGTAGCGGTTAGTAAATCCATCATGCAAGAACTTACGATCAAATTGCCAAGGACGACCTAATAGTATATGACAGGCTTGCATAAGCACTATATCACATAACACATCATCTTCATAATGTCTTAATTTGATATGAACTTTAACTTGCCTGTTTACTTTCAAATTACCAAAGTCATTCATCCAATGCAATCTATAAGGCCTAGGATGCTGAATCGTAGGAAGTTGTAATTTATCAATCATTTCCTGACTAGCTAAGTTACAACAACTTCCTCCATCAATGATCACATTAACAACCTTTCCCTTTACTAAGCATCTAGTATGAAACAAGTTTTCACGTTGATTGTCATCACAAGGTGCAGGTACAACACTTAAAACTCTCCTAACAATCAATGATTCACCATGTTCATAATCAATGCCATCTTCATCATCGTAAGCAAGAAGGTTAAGGTTTTGATCATTTTCATTATTAGCATGCTCTTCATGTTCATCACAAGAATTTTTCAGATTCATATTCTCCTAGGTGATTAATCATGAGAGTTTTCTTATTAGGGCAATCCTTCATATAATGACCTCTACCTTGTCATTTGAAACAAACAATATCCCTAGATCTAGTGGTAGAAGGGTTAGGATTACTCCCTTTGGGGCCAGTAGATACCCCAGACGAATCGCATCCGTACATAGGCGACTTGGGCGCCCTTGTCGATGGGCTGCTGAGGCACTCGGCCTTCTCCTCTCCCTTGGGGCTGGCTCGGCCTGTCACGTGAACCACCATCACCACGCCATTGGGGCTGTTGTGACCGAGTTTGGCGTCATCCCTGCTACCCATTCGAATTCCGACCACCTTGGCTCCTATATCTTACTCCTCTTTCTACCTTAATCGCTAAATTCAAAAGCTAAGTAGGCGTAGAATAAGGAAAGTAATTAATTTCATGAGCTAAGGCAGGATGCAATATTCTAAGAAACCTAGCATTTGTATCTTTATCAGGTTCAACTACATTAGCTCTGGCCTTAGTT
This sequence comes from Persicaria maculosa, assembly GCA_963922045.1. Classification (NCBI taxonomy): domain Eukaryota; kingdom Viridiplantae; phylum Streptophyta; class Magnoliopsida; order Caryophyllales; family Polygonaceae; genus Persicaria; species Persicaria maculosa. Next base: position 33,156,734 of record OY998252.1, on the reverse strand, counting down.
TCTTGCATTGCATTAAGGGCTCGTTTGTTTAGATAATTAGGGAATGGAAAGGTAAGGTATTAAATTTTACACATAAAATGTATATGATCATCATTTTTTGTGAGCTTGGAGGAGAGGATTGAGGGGATTATTAGCCCATCCTAGAGGTATTAGTTACCCTCCTTCAAATTAGGGAATAGAAGGGTAACACATTTGTATGAAAAATGGGAGAAGAAGGGGAATGATTAGAATAGTGATAAATGAATCTTAACTTAAATATAGACTATATTCATAAGGGTAATCATTACTTTTCCCAACTAAAAAACAAACGGGGGGTAAATGTTTCCTCAACAATTTTGCTACCTTGTTTTAGATTTTCTAGACGTTGTCTAAGCTCTCTAGCATAGTGTTGGGGAACAAATCTTCTCCTCATTAGTGCTTTTAGTTGGTCCCATGAAGCGATAGGCGCATCAAGGGCTCTTCTTCTTTCTTTAACTAGGTTATCCCACCAAATTAAAGCAAAGCCTTGAAATTCTAGAGAAGCTAATTGCACTTTTTTAGCGTCGGAGAAGTTGTGACAATTCCAGATTTGATCCATTTTAGTTTCCAAATCAATATAAACATCTGGATCAGTTTTACCTTCAAATTGAGGAATTTTTACCTTAACCTTACCTATGCCGTCCTGATCAGGATCTCTAGGTGTTCTGTAGTGGTATCGACCTCTTCTGTCGTTCCGTCTAGGACGTTGCTCCCAATACTCCTCTTCTTGGAAGTCGTCATCGCGCTCCGAATAGTAGTAATCCTCCTGGAAGCCTCGGCATCTCCCTCTTCCTCTTCCTTGTCCCTGCGCATTAGCAAACCCATTATTTCTACCATATCTCTCCCTTCGTGGAGAGTCGTTCTCATCAAATAAAGGATTATCTAAATTAGGATTAGGATTAAGGTTAGGATTATGGACTTCCCTTTCGTCGCGAGGTGTATCATCACGCCTTTGATCACCTCGCCCAGCCACGGTGTTCGAACCGGTTGGCCGAGCCTTTATGGCCGCAAGCCTATTCAGCACCTCCGTCAAGGTCGTGTTGAGAGCGTTGAACTGCTCAGGTGTCACGGTTGAGGTGCTGTTTTCGTTGTTGCCATTGATGGCATTGTTCTCGTTGTTAACCTGATTAGACATAGCAAATAAAACGAACAAGGAAATATGTAAAAGGTTAGAGAAAATATAAACAACCTCACAAGTGTTTCGCTCACACTCCCTCTCTAATTGGTATGTCACACTTGTTGTTTCAATCCGCCTTGGGCAAATCAACACTCAAGCTAAAACCTAGCAATCAAGATATGTATATGAGAGAATGAATGAAACAAGACAAAATTGCACTCGACAAGAAGCAAGAGCAATCGACAACACAACAAAAAGTGCTCGACAAAGCAAGGCAAGCACTCGACTCAATCAAAGATACACTCGGCAAAGCACAGGGGTACTCGATGATAGTTCGCAAGCACTCGACTAGGGCATGCAGTACTCGATATGTCCAGGGAGCACTCGACAATGGTGATAGAGTACTCGACACAACAAGAGAACACACAAAGAGCACTCAATATAGGCAGAGAAGTACTCGACAGAAGCAATAGACACAAAAGGAGTACTCGACAAAACTGAAATAACAAAAGAAAATAAGAGAAAGCTTGGAAATTTACCTCTTTGATTTGAAACATTTAGTTATGATGTTGTAGTTGCAAGATATTGTTTCAAGTTTTGTGTTCTGTGGAGGTATGTGTTTAGGTATGTTGACTAGGGCTTGATGGTTCACCAAATTTTATCCTTTGGAAGCTTTCTTGCACTAGAACAACAATCTCTTCTTTTTTTTTTACTTACTTTTGCCCCTAGTCAATTTTATCCTCCTAGGTCCAAGTATGTATGTCTTTTTTTTTGAATAATGTCGAACTGTTTTTTTTAACCTAATGCAAGAAAACAAACAACAAGGGAAAAGGACTCAAAAATTGTAAAAGATAGGTGAATGAAATAAAAACTTAGCCCTAATGAAATAGATATAGATGCAACTTGGCTAATTTTGGTAAGTGGATCTATCTAAGCCTTTATGATATATGATAGATATAATGGAATTAAATCTACCAATAAAAATCTGAATTTTAATAAGGCAAGTAGGAGATAGAACAAGATAGATCAAAATTATGCCAAAGATAGAACAACAAACTAGGGTTTGTGATGAAGGTGGAATCGGCCAAGCTGTCGACTCTGGGGACAATGAATGTCGTCGGCTAGGGTGATGCACAAGGGGATGTGCACATGGTGGTCGACTCCAAGGGTCTTGGCTAGGCTTGTGTTTGGGCTAAAGCAACCACAACAATCACAAACAAGAAAGGTTAGTACAATAATCAAATTCAAGAATGCAAGAAGTAAAAGACCAAAACGAGAAAAGACTCTATTTTTGTGGTTTTTGTGTTTATGAAAAGAAAAGACACAACTTTGATGTCGGAAACCAAAGCTCTGATACCAATGTGATACAAGGTTAGCCGCAGGATGGCCCGATCTTTGACAATCAAACAAGAAACTAAAGAACGGAAGCAAGAAACAATAAAGACTCAACAAGAAAAGCAAGAAATGAAACAAGATAACCAAGACTGACTCGATATCGATCAAGAAGTGCAAGAACTTAAGCAAGATCGATCAAGAACAAACAAAGACACGGCAAGAAACACCAAAAACACTAGTACTCGATGTTGACAATGGAAAGAAAATAACAAGACTCAATAAAGATAGTAAAGACTCGAAATCGAAGAACGAGAATTGAAAGACTCGACCGATAAGGACTGATTCGAACTAAAATAGAACGAGATAAAGACCTCAGGCCTCCGTAGAGGGTAGGAACCAAATACCAACTACTATAAAGCCCGCCTCTACAACCTTACACAACCAAGCACACAACTTGGAGGCACAATGAGGGGACTTATGAATACCAGGATCACCAAGCTCTCGCGAGGTTGATGAACACAAAGCAAACCAAGCTGAGATCAAACCAATTTGCAATCGATGAGCCCTGCTTCTAATCGATCGACTTGCACTCGATGTGTATCACACAAATCTGAGAATTTCTATTCAATTAAAACGTGAGTCTCTACAATGGAAGCATTCAGCTATAAATAACTCTAACAAGAAGCTATGGGCCGAATGGGATAAAGAAACAACTAAAAGAAATTAATAAAATAACCCTTAAAGTTTCCTAAAATAACTTAAGTAAAAATAATGCTAAAAATAGTAACATAAGGGAATTCCAACACTTAGGCAAATCGGCAATACATAGGCTAAAGGGGTTCGGCCTCTTCTTGTATCCCAATGCACATGTAAGTCTTCAATGTTGGCTCTGGGAGTTGAACCGTGCTCGAGAACAATGCGTGACTCACAAACATAAAGGAATCTCTCTAAAGCTTCTTAGCTCTGGCTCGAGTCATAGGTCCTTCTCCAAGTATGATAGGCGTGTCTGGATTTGTAGAAGATGGTCCCGCATCAAGGTAGTTACTATCTGCAGGTTTTGTAAAACTCTAACCATTACACTAATTCATGTGCAAATATTTTGGGATCGATTTGCACCGTTTGTTTAGGGAGTTGGTGTGAATATATATGTTGGTTGGGATTATGATAGGTCATTTTAGATAGTTGAGTTTGACTTGTGAGATTGTGGATAATTATAACCACATGGAGTTACTGTTGGCCATTTAAACTAGCATTTTGTGATGGCTTTATTATGAAATTTAGGATTTTTCTATAATATATCTTGTTTATGTTTGTTAATTATTGTTATTTAAAGTAAAACTCTCATTTCATACAACCTCAAATTTAAGAACAAAAAGAATTCGATGCTAGTAAATTTAACCTTGAATTCGGTCAAAAAAAATTAATGATTAAATAAATTTAAGCTCAAATTTAGGAAAGAAATTACTAAACTTAACCTCCGAAAATTTTAATGAAATAGGTCATTTCAATTTGTTGCACGACCCTTTAGCATCGTTACTACCCTTAATAAAACCGGTAGCTAAATTGGATGCTATTTCACCCTCGAACCTGCCCTTATTTTATTTAGAAGCTATATATCGATACTAAATCTATAACCTCGAAAATACATACAAATTCTAGTTCAGCGCAATTTGAAGGCTAAATAGCATTAAATTTAGTTTCGAAATAGTTCGAGGCTAATAGTCTAGAAATTACCCTTGAACGTATTTTGGGACTATTTTACCCTCGAAACAATATTTTCGAGGCTAATGTTCGTGGCCACATTTAACCTCGCTCTTCTAGCCCTCAAATTCTATTTCGAGAGCAAATCCGATGGCGGTTTTGAGGGTAACATATTTTCGAGGCTATATCCGAGGTTGTATTCGTTGTGAAATTTGAGACTATAGACGCGTTTTCTAATAGTGCTAATTTTGCGTGTGCGTATGTATATATACTGTCTATGTTAATTAAAAATTATCATTTTAAAAATCTACACACTTGTTAAGAAAACAAACATAAATGGATTTATACCCCTAATTATTACTTTATTTTTTATTTTCTCTCAAAAACTACAACTAACTATCTTATTATTACAATGACAATTTCGTAAAATAGATAGCAAAATACCTAAAATGACAAGTTTTTCTTAACAAGATTTACTTTATAAAACAACAAGTTTTAATTAATGGAGGGAATACTAAATAAAAGCTAATCTTGAGTTAAATACTACGAAGTAGAAGTTTTTTAATAAAAAAGGTAATGGGATTAATTAATTGGGTAATTTGCTATGCTTGTAATTAATGAACTGTGTAACCTCATGTTGTTTATTCTGCGATTGTTTGCAGGAAACTTCTGATCACTGTTAGGAGGAAAATCAAGTATGAAATATAAATTCCAAATTCGACTCCCTGTTCTCCGCAAATTAATTACAAGACTTCCTCCCGCTGTAGTAGAAGGTAGTCAGGATCGATCCACGAGGAAGCGTGTAAGCGCCTTCCTTTTCAGTCCCAGATCTCAGCACGAAATCGACTAGAAGGGCACTCGATATCGACCTAAGAGCTTGATATCGACCACTACGTTGACAGAAACTGTAAAACACAGAAACAAGCAGAAACGAACGGAAACAGAAAACCGGTCGATATCGACCTACCTACTCGATATCGATCAAAAATCTCGACCAAAAGTTGCTCAATTTTGACTAACACAGAAACTAAAATTCGAAGCTTTTCGCAAGACAGAACTCAAAAAACTGATGAAATAAATCAAATAAACTAAAGACTTCCAAGATCAGGGTTTCAACACCACAACGATAACCATGTAAAATAACACATAAAGGCATAAAAGATCATGCTTTTCATCAAATAACTCTCATTATTAACAAATAGGAAGATAGAGGCTTTTGCATAAACCCTAATTGTTACTGGCCCTTTTTCACATAATTAATCCAAGTTGCATTAAGATCACTTTCGCTCCAATAACACAAACAAGGATCACTTTCAACTTTCGCAAAAGAATCATGCTCGTAGGGATAGAAGACGAAATCGCATCAAAAGATTGTACTTTTACCGCTTCACCTTACATGGCTACCGTCGGGCTCACCTCGACCCTAGAAGTTGGGTGATTACTCGCTCTTCATCATCAAGAAAGACATCAATAACAAAAAGAAACTAAATTGCATTAAATAAACTAAATAAGAAAGCTTACAACCAATCGAAGTCAAATCCCACTCTCGCCTTCTCCAACCTCTCTCGCTACAAGCTCTCTCTCTCTCTCTCTCTCTCTCTCTCTCTCTCTCTGTAACCAATTGTAACTAAAATTGAATGATTAAAACTCAGCCCCTAAGGCTTTCTTTATAGGCTTCATTCCTTAGCTAATCTTGGAAAGAAACATCTATCTATATCCAAACTTTCTATCTAAAACATTAAGATAAAATTTGGGAAATAAAACAATTAAATCTATAAGAAAACTATATCTATTCTGGATAGAACCCTCTTGACTTCATAAATCTTCTCTTGAGTTGATAGAATATCTCTTGCTACATATGGAAGAAAGCCAGCTCAGCACTTGGACTCGGATTGCTCGAAATCGTCCTCTGTAGGTTGGTCGATATCGACCAAGTCTGGTCGATATCGAGTTGGTTTCTCGGATTCTTCTTCTGAAAACTCGATTTCGGCTTCTGACAGAATTCTCGACTTGATTTTGGTCGATATCGACCAGTATAGGTCGAAATCGGCTTCTTCTGTGTTTCTTCCCTCGATCTTGGCTCCCAGGAGGAATGTCAACCAGCTTTGACTCGATATCGACCAAATGTGGTCGATATCGACCCGTCCTTTTCTGCTCCATCTTCCTGGTCAATTCCTGGCATTTCGGCTCGATTTGCTTCACTCAATATCGACCAAGTCTGATCGATGTCGACCTCTTTGTGGTTTTTCTTCCTTTCTCCGAATTGCTGTAAATTGCCTCGATTTCTGCAAAATTAAACATAAACTAGTGTAGATTCCATAATTTGGCAAGTAAGCATAAACTACATAGAATTTATACTATTCTAACCCAAATGTATGAAATGTATAAAAAAATCGGTATAAACGTTAATGTAAAACATGGCAAATTAAGCTCACAACAATCACCTCCTTCACAAGTAGCTGAGGTATCACAAGCATCCTATAGCGGCAATTGACTTTACAAACGACTTGATGCAGTTCACTGGGGATTCTGATGGCCATTTGATCTCTTGGACATTACCCGAAGAGGTCGCTGTAAACGAAGATGGATTTGCTATTGTGTATCTCCTTCTCTTTATTATTCTTTCAATTTCAGGGTTTTCAGTTACTTATTCCGATTATCCAGTTACTTATCATCTATTATTAACTGATTTGTTCTCATCTACTCGTGGTCGCTAGCTTTACCATAAATCTACAAACACATACCCTTGTGATCACCGACTTTCTCTCATGGGTCATTATCCAGGTTCCTCTTTGTTCTTTCCCCTTATTTCACCTTTCATTTTCCATTCAATTATTGACTTGTCCTCTCCATCTTGAATTGCTCTCTCATTTGTTGTAGCTTCACCTTGTACTTTCTTAGATTTCATATGGCAGAGGGCGTCGTTCCCTCATAGTTTTGTTTCTGGAATTCCTTAGGTTAGATTTTACCCCTAATTTCTGGTATTTTTTTTTTCAGGGTTGTATATGACAAAGCATGCTGATGTTTTTTTGGATAACTCAAAGAAGAAGTGAACAAACAACCTTTAGATTCTTCACAGATGCACATTTTTTCTTTTATTGATGTGTTGTCTATGACTGGTCTCTTGGATCTTACTCTATATTATGATTATTAAATTCCACTTTGTGCCTAATGTCATGTTATACCTGGAGGTTTGCACTTTCTTTATGAGTTTCTAAAACTTTTCATTTTGATACTTAAATTTCTTGCTTGATATTCTTTAATTTCCCATTTTTGGTATTTTCCAATCTTATTTGGTTCATCTTTATGTAGCAATCATTTTCCATAGATTATTGTGTATGATAATTCTTATCTAAAGTTTGTGTAACTGGATGATACAGTTGGGCTTGGTTTACATTTTGCTAAAATATAGATGATTTTTCTTATAGGCAAGCTGTGTCTTGTAATTTCTATCATATTATTCATTAGCTAAGTAATAAGAGAGAATTCTTTTTTTTTTCCTTTCTAAATACAAATTAGGAGGAGATAATGAATTCTTTCTTTCTTGAGAAAAATAAGTTGCTTGATATTCATATAACAAGTCAAAAATGGGAAACTCATATAAGTGGAAGAAAAAAAAATCTTATGTTATGTTTTGATATGTTGCTTGATATTCATATAGTTTCAATTGCATGTAGCATTTCCCCTTTGACTAGGTTGCTAAGTGTCTTTTAATTCATTGGATTTGCCTTGACATATGCTTTGAACAATTACATCGCTCAAATCTCTAATTCAGATTTGCCTTGAGATATGCTTTGAACCAAGTACCAACACCTGCGGGCACATGTAAATTTGGCCAGCAATATTATAGGGCTGGTTCTCTAAGAAATTTGATGCCCCGTGAACTTGTAAGAATGGTTAATGAATTAGTCTTGTTCAAGTGCAGTTTTTGCAAGAAGTGTTTGAGGTCAGCAGCTGATAAGTGCGGAAAACCCATCCCAAAATGCAGACAACTGATGCAAAGCTATGTATGTGAAGAGGACCATTGTCAAATGTAAGCTGTTGGATACTTGCAGATTTTTAGTAGAGGACACTTTGTGGGGGTTTTTTTTTTTGCTTTATGGTGGTGTTTTTTTAATATTGTACACTGCAATGTGTGCAGCTATATGCTGGGTTTGTGGGGCTTGTGAGCTTTCTGCAGTACATGAAATAAGTTGTAACTATGTGGTAGATAATTTTGTACATGTTTTCTGTGTTTTGATTTTATGTTTGAGGAATGGCTAAAGCTCGTCATTATGCAAGTGAATCAATCTAAGCTAATGCTATCATGTGTGGCTTTATTCATCTGAATCAATCTAAGTTTATTGTCAATTTAGTTCTGAAAATTTTTATAATTGGATTTCTCCAGATTCTTGTGATGTATTGTGTGTAGCTTTATTCAAGTGAATCAATCTAAGTTTATTGTTAATACAGGTTTGGCTTGGAAAGACTCCACAGAAGGTGGACTCGCTATTAGTACAAGTATGCAAGGAGTTCAAAGAGGAGAAATACAGAACTGTCAGTATTTTTTTTTATCTTTTGCCCTTTTGCAAGCTATAAATTTTCTGATGCAAAATGAATATTACCTTCCTCAGATGATTTTCAGGGATTTCTGCTATTGTGAAATATTTCGACTTATAATCTCCTTGCTTGAGAAACATAGTGTATTCTTTATCACCTAATTTTCTATATCTAGTAGCAATTATCTTGTGGAGAAGGGGAGGAAGTAGTAAGAACTTTGATTCTGCGTTTTTACAGGTGGTTGATGCATATGCTGCTATGAGCTAATTGAGGATGTTTCTGGTCTCGCTGACAAGATACAAAGCTTTTTTATGCAATGTGTTCTTTTAGAAACTCACTCTATTTTGAAAACTTTAGTTCATGAGGTACCTTTGTAATTTGTATGTAGATGGAAAAAGTTCACTCCCCTTTAGGATTTCCAGCTGTTACGAAAATTAAGAGAAGTGTTTGGCATGAAATGGTTGGTATTGTGGTATGGTGTATCTGTGTATATAGACAGGATATTGGGTTTATGAACCAAATTACTTCGTTTCATAAGCTAGCACATCGGGTTTACGGGAAAAAGACATCGGTTTATTATAACGAAAGACATCACTTTTACGAACTAAACACATTAGTTTTACGTACTAAAAACATCAGTTTTACAAACCAAAGATATCATCTTTACGTACATGAACTAAACACATCATTTTTATGAACTAGACACACCAATTTTATGAACTAAACATATCTCATTAATTAATAATTTAGGATGTATTTACTATATATAAACAACGGTTTTAAAACCCAAAATGATTTCAATATATGTAATAACATCGGTTTTGTATTTATTCTGTATAGCCAAATTTTGCGTGGAAAAATAACATTGCAAATTATAGAGAGAAAATGAATATACATATGTAGGATTTCTATAGAAGTAATGTCTATTTCATATTAAAACATCGTTTTTATAATAAGAAACGATGTTATAAATCATATAGACATCGGGTTCTGGCAGTTGTGAAAAACTTTTGACTTTTTACATCACCCACATAGATATCGATTTTTTTTAAAGACATCGGCTATTACCCGATGTTAAATAACAAATTTCTAGGAGTGATCATTCATATAGTGAATACAACAAACTCATGTTCAAGGTGTGGGGGGGGGGGGGGGTGTCAAGCCTACACCCGGATTTGTAAAGCTAAATTTTGTTGGATATGCCATTCGTGATTCACAAGGACATTATTGCCCTGGGTGGAGATACTTGTAACGGGATTTCAGTCGCCTACGCCGAGGTTATGGGGCTTCAACATGGGGTCTTAAGGGATAAGGAATTGAGTTGAAATAACCTTCTTATTGAGGGAGACAACCTAGTGGTAGTAAAAGCTCTATTAGGAGACTGTAAGTGTCCTTGGAATATAAAGCTTTTGCTATCAGATATACGAAGTTGGAATTGTGTAACTTTTCTAATGTTGCTATTCGTCATATTTTTAGGGAATCAAATAATGTGGCAGACAGAATCGCTCGTCTTGCTTACGGTACCCCTGCCAACGAAGTTTTGGGACTCAAACCAGAACTTGATGTTCTCGTCCGAAAGGACGCTCTAGGCAGAAAACGCCCTGATGCATAATAGTCGTCTAGTTACTTTCATTGCTTCCAAAAAAATGAACTGTGTAACCGGTAATTGAAAATGTCACGTCATTTTGATGAATATTTAAAGTCTTGCAACAATTAATTAAGTACTGTTGTGAGCTGAATCTGTCATGTTTTACAGTAACTTTTATATCGATTTCTGCATACATTGCATGCATTTGGGTTACAATAATACAGAATCTGTTTAGTTTACACTTATTTGCAATATATGGAGGTCTACACAAGTTTTGGTTATATTTCGCAGAAATCGGACGCACTTTGGAGCTTAAAGTAAACTCATGGAGAGGCTAAAAATGGTGTAGCTGGAGAAAACACCATTTTTCACCATTCTTCGTTCTGAATCAAGCTTTGATGTCTTCATGAGAGTTGTAGCCCTCAGAAAGAGCTTTCCAACGCATGGTCATATGCGTCAATCCGACGAACGAGGACTCGGGAAAGTGCGTTTCAAGAATAGAGCAGAAAGCTGAGAGAACTTTACTCGATCTCGAGTACACTTACTCGATCTCGACAAAGGCTGTCCGAGCACACCTGGTCGAGCAGAGCTGATCGAGGACACTGAGTCAGAGACAACCCGATCCCGGAACCCAACTCGATCTCGAGTTACTCTTGTCAAGATCGACCACACTTCGACGCCATGTCCGGAGTCGACAAGCTGTGCCAAGTCGAGAAGCCGAAGACGGAGAAGCCGAGCACCACCTCTACTCGATCTCGAGGAGGCTTGGTCGAGATCGAGGACTCAGCACCGCACCTATCCGAGCCATGTCGAGCAGAGCCACCCGACCAAGCCAGCCAGCCCAAGTCGATGACCACCCTAGTCGATCTCGAGGAGCCCGGCCTAGTCGAGATCGACGAGCCGCGTCCTAAAACCGCGTTACGCGCTTTGGCTGTCCGTGTCAAGCTGGCTTTCCTTGGGGCCGAAGGAGTCCGAGATATCCGAGATCTATCAACATTCTATCCACACCTATCAACACATGGAAGATTTTGCTCTTTAGATAGAATTTCTCTTTTTTGATTTAATTCCTAAATTACTTTTATTTATCTTTTAAGCCTTTAGATATAGATTTAGATAAAGATAGATATTTCTATCCTTGATTAGCAAGGAATAGAAGGCTATAAATAAAGCCTTAGGGGCTAGTGTTTCATTAATTCAATTACAGACACAATTCCATTCAAGTAAGTAGTTACATAGAGAGAGAGAGAGAGTTTGTGGCGAGCAAGGTGGAAAAGCGAAAGCGGATTTGTCTTGTTGGTTGTAAGCTTTCTTTATTTAAATCAATGCAAGTTAGTTTCTTTTGTTATTTGATGTCTTTCTTGATGATGAAGAGCGAGTAGTCCACCCACTTCTGGGGCTGGGGTGAGCCCGACGGTGGCCATGTGAGGTGATGCGGTAAAGGTTAGATCTTTTTATGCAATTCGTCTTCTATCCCTATGAGCATGATTCTTTTGCGAGAGTTGCAGGTGATCCTTGTTTGTGTTATTGAAGCGAGAGTGATCTTAATGCAACTTGGATTAATTATGTGAAAAGGGTTAGTAACAATTAGGGTTTATGCGAAAGCCTCTATATGCCTATTTGTTAATAACGAAAGTTATTTTGATGGAAAGCATGATCTTTTATGCCTTTATGTGTTACTTTGCATGGTTATCGTTGTGGTGTTGATACCCTGGCTTTGGAAGTTCTTTTATATATTGATTTATTTCTGTCGAATTTCTGAATTCTGTGTTCGAATCTGCAAGTTTACAGTTTCTGAGTTTTAGTCGAGATAGAGTAGAGCCTTGTCGATATCGAGTAGGACCTTAGTCACTACAACAATTAAAGCCTTTTGTAGCGGTTCAAAACCGCCACAAAAGGACTAAAAACCGCCACAATAGACCTATTGTGGCGGTTTTTGACCGCCTCTGTTGTTGGCGTTGCATTAGGCCTATTGTGGCGGTTTTACCACCTATTGTAGCGGTTTATACCAAACGCTTAAAACCGCCACATTAGATATGAAAACCGCCACAATAGATAATCTATTGTGGCGGCTTTTCATCAGCTACTGTGGCGGTTTTTATCTATAGTGGCGGTTTTTTAACTCTACTGTGGCGTTTTTTATTTACCAAATTTTAAAAAAAAACACTTTTTAACCCGGATTAAATTGGCCCGGGCTAAAAAGTCCAATATTTTTTTTTAAAAAAAATAGCAAAATGCAGTGCACCTAATTCTTGGGTGCTTTCCAATCAGTTTCTCAAGCATTTCAAATCCTAAAGTATCAATATACACATTACATACATAAAAAGACATTACAAAGTATAAATTACAAAATATACACATTATATACACTAAAATATCAATATACACATTACTTTAGCTGTTTAGAGGTGGCCAACAGACACAAAAAAAACACTCAAATTAAATTTGATCTATATATCAAATGTGAATACAATAGTAAAGTTAAAAATTTGTTTCTCAAAGTTCAAAAAAAATGTTTATTACCAGCTTCACTTTGCTATAGAAGCGTTTAAGGTCCCCATTGCCTTTTCTTCTGGATTGAATGGATGGTTGAAGGTGAGTCCATCTCTAGCTTGAACTACTGATTAGGGCTCTTGGAGTTGGATGGTTAGCCTACGGGCTGTTCGATTGGATCCAGCAGGTACCTGCTGGATCAACCAAACAGTAGAGTTAAAAAAAAGTGATCAATGCTGCACAAAAAGCATACATGTGGAAAAGATCAATGCTACACAAGTCACTGGAAAGTCAACTAGCAATCTGAAAAGCCAAACAAAACAACCAACAGGAATCAAACCAATTACCAGTCGTACTGCAACACCACCACACTTTTTCTCCGAGTTGAAAGGGCAAACATGTAGAATTATAGCTTCAGATTTCACTGAATCAAACTTCATACCCAGCTGCATCAAATTAAGTTAACAGCTTCAACTTAGTTTCCCTTAAAATTGTATGCATAATGTGTCAAGCTTAAGAAAGTTACAAGATGTATACATGGATACCCCAAAACAAAAGAGACTTCTCAGTAGGGGATCCAGAAATTTCAACATCAACAGCATTCTGTCAATAGGGTTAAAAACATCTGCTGCTAGGTGACCACAAAATAGTTCTTAATTAAATATGAGATTCTGAAAAATATATCATGAAACCAAATATGAGATTTTCTTTTCAGAACTGAAAATCAAATCTAGAGCCCCAATTCAGACTTGAAACTGAGATGCGAGTAATAATCATGCCTAAAAAAGCTAAATCCCAAACAGATATTAATCATATTATCAAAATTCTTAAGAATGACATTGAAAGATCCAAGGTTAAGTAAACACCAAAAGCATGACAGTAAATGGGAGAAACACGCATTTTTTCAAGCTAGCATAAGGGGTGGAAAAATTCCAACAAGGCAATTGTTTGTGCAAATAAAATGGAAATGCAGACCCTGCATCTGCTACTTATTGGCTGAATTTTGAAAGAGATTTTAAACATAATAAATCAATCACAGGCAGATTGCATAGATCAAGCGTAAGAATAATAAGAGGCTATTCCAAACTATATGAATAATGCCTAAACATAACAATTACATAGCTCGTTAATGTGAATATATTCCTGGAGACACAGTGTGATGTCGAAGTTATATAATGTACTGCAAGGTGCTCAAAGATGAAGCTTTTTGACAAACGAAGAAACAAGACAAATTCATGTTAATTGAACATTCATACCTTTGCCATAAAAACACTACTAGTCGTATTAAGTGCAACACCCTCAATTAGTAGAGAGTAGTTTTCGTTGTGCATAATTAATTAGTCAGTTGGTGGTTCTAACTTTCTTTTGCCAACATAAGCCTCAACCACAGTCATCTGTAAAATTTAGACCACCACTAAAGTCATATACCTCATAAATAACACTCCGCGTGTGTCTTTGGCCTTTACAGAATACAGGTTGGCTTCTCCTTGCTACCATTAGGCAGTTCTTGCGGTGAATCAAGCATGATATATAGAAGATCATTGGCTCCATGATTGAACACACTAACGACAGTTCCCACAGGTTCGCTAGTTTCCTGTGATCAAAAGTTACAACCCCTTGAAGAATAATTCTTAGAAATCCTAAATGGTTTCTCTTGGTGGAGAAGAAAAGAAACTTGATTCAGAAATACAAGATGAATGCTACATTGTTTGCTATTGATATTATGTTCCTATGTCTCATCCCATGGATGTGAAATATACAGGTGGTTCAAACTAAAGAATGAACATAGAAATGACAATATGAATTGGTAGTCCAAACCTTAAGAATAACCCTCATGCCAACAAGATCACAAAAATAAACTTCCTCTTCCTTCAGTTCTGGTTTGTCACTTTCCCTCACAAGTATAGTTGTCCCTAAACGTGGCTTAGCCTAAAAATGTTGAAAGAAATAATCGTAGAGGACTCCAAAATACATTATAAATCTAAACATCTTCAAAGACCGGAGAGTTTCAGTTTTTAGAAGAAAAATAGCAAGTGCTAAAATCAATGTTACTCGTATTTGGAGCTATATTCTCCCACTTGAAGCAAATGACAAAAATGAACATGCTTACAAATTTGCTAGTAGAAAGCAAGGTGTGATAGAACTGATACGTAATATGACATCTGAATTCGACCCATTGAAAGGCAAAAATACCGAGGCTGCGTCGGTTGCCCTCGCATACTTAGCAATATTTACTGAAACTTCTCCCAAAATACTCAATTTTGATGCCCCCTATGACAGTGACACCGATGAAAACGATCAACATGAATCAAACGGGTGAAAAACGTCTAGACAGCAAGTGAGATTTCAGTCATTTCACACCGACACAAGTAGCACTATCAAGAGGAGGAACATAGCTACACGAGTAATTTGTTCTTAGAAAAGAAAATGAAAAAAAGGAAGGCAGAGGTACCGAAGGTGATTTTTTCGGAGGAGGGGTCATCGATGGAGATCTGGTTGAGCGTGATCCAAAGGAGGAACTCCTTGGACTTGACGGCCGCGAGGCACTTCATCCGGCGGTTCTCCACGAAGCGGTGACCTTGGAGTCGTACGACACCGACATGCCGATCTTGGAGAACCAGTGCTGCATCGATTTCTTCTGCTTCAGCCGGACGAAGCCGACGGACCTGTTGTAGCCGACCTCCACCAAGTCGTCCAGCGACAGCAGGCCCTCCAGGGGGCAGATCTCAGCCAGCAGCTCCCTCGATTTCTTCTTGCAGATGTCGGATTCAACTCATGAGGAAGAAGGAGATTAGGAGGAATTAGGGTTTCACCTTTTGATTTTGGGGGAAATGAAAGTGCGCTTTACTTCCTCCTATATGAGAGCTGCTTTTTTAAGTTCCGAAAAATAATTCACTTTGAATTTCTTTTTCTTTTTTTTAATAAACCGCCACAATAGGTTAAAAAACCGCCCCAATAGATATTACCGCCACCAAAACCGCCACAATAGAGAAAACCGTCCCAAGAACCGCTTCAATAGCCTAACCGCTACAATTAAGTGTTACAATAGGTCTTAATTGTAGTAGTGAGTCGATATCGAGTTGGCTCTTGTCTACGTCGAGTTGAGTTTCTGTTTATGTTTTCGATTCTGCGATTTCTGTTTCTGCTATTTCTTGTCGATCTTGAGTAACAGCTTGTCGAGATCGAGTAGCTTTTGTCTTTGCTTTTATTTCCTGTCTTCGTTTGTCTTTCTTTCTTTGTTTCTGTGTTTCTGTCTTTCTGTTGCTTTTCTGTGAGATTTACAGCTGCCTAGGATCCGCTGACACGCTTCCTCGTGGATTCGATCCTGACTTTCTCTTACTGCATTGGAGGAGTCTTGTAATTATTTGCGTGGGCCTAAATCTGGTTTGATCTATTTTGTTATATTTCATACTCGATTTCATCCTCAGAACAAGTACCAATTAACTATTAAGTCATTGTGTTAACTCATGCAACCATAATTCAAGTGTCAAGTCTCTCTTGGGTCGAGGCAGTGTGTATCGAGGTGACCCCGCGTTACGGATATTTCCTTGGAGGTTCGTCTTCACTGCCCACAGGGACTCCTAATGTACCGCTTGCCAGCGGTGTCACTATTTAGTGTTGCTTGGCGCCGGCTCTTAATCTACGTTGTCTCTAACATGGTTGGGCTTGGTTCGCTTTTTCGACTGCATTTGTGTGCTTCCCTCCGTTGGTACTGCACCTTTTTCTGTTTCTATGTTGTATTTTTCAGTTTTGTATGTTTTGAAGGCTAGTTGTTAGCCGACTATGGCTCAGTTTGGTAACACGTAGCTGATGGGGTAGCTGAAGCTGATGGGGTAGCTGAAGCTGATGGATTAAGTGTGTTAGATATATGTTAAATTGGAGTTTTCATAAGCCAGTAAGGTGTTTGGTAACCCAGCTGATAGAGTAGCTGATACAAACTAGCTGATCAGATATGAGAAAATGAGAAGAATTCTGAAAAGCTTGTAGTTAATAGCTGTTGAAAATCCAATTTCAAAAGCTAATTAAATTAAAATCTTATATTTAACTTATTTAAAACTATAAATTATTAAAACCAAAAGCTCTGAAAGGCTACATGCATTGCCAAACGGACCCTATGTCGGCCTATCGAGATTTCGGGCCTGTCCGGTCCCGAATTATTTTCGGATAAAAAAAAAATCCAAGTTGATATCTTTTCTTTTAGATACATACGTAAATAAAATATAAAGACTAGTTTGATTTTTCCGTAGAGAGAAAATAGTTTGAAAAATCAGTTCCACCAAACAGATTTAATTTTCAAACAAAAAACAAAAAAGGCTTGCAAGAAAACCCGAAGAACACTCCGTGTTGGCAGCCCCCTTCCTCTCTTCTTCATCCCCTTTCCTTCAACCTTCGGACTTCCCTTAATCCCCCAAAATCAATTATCTTCCAAATTCTGAATATGCTCAGAACGAATCGCTACCAAATCCACCCTCTCGGCGCCAACCCGCGCTTCAATCTGGAACCTCCGACCTCCTCCGCGAGCCGCCAACCACCACCGTCGCCGGCGGAGGCGGCGGGGACTCACCATCCGATCAAAACCAAAGCGAAGCTCTTCTCCTTCCTCCTCCAAGGCCTAATCATGGCCCTAACAGCCTCCCTATTTTACTTCTCCACGGGCCTCATCGCAGTCATGATCCTCTTCCACCTCTGCCTCCTCGGTGGCGCCTTCCGCCGCCGATGCGGCCGCCGGAGCAACCACCACTACCTCCTCGACTTCGATTCCGACATCGGCAGCACGGCCCCGCCCCGCCTCTCCCCCACCGAGCTCGAGAAGCTGCCCGGAACGAGGCTCGCGCGAGGATCGGAGGACGCGTGCGCCATCTGCCTGGAGGATTTGATCGACGGGGATCGGTGCCGCGAGCTGCCGGATTGCAAGCATGTGTTTCACGCCGGCTGCGTGGATCGGTGGCTGGCGAGGGCGATTGACTGCCCTGTTTGTAGGACCACCGTGGGGGTCGCCGCATAGGAGCAGCCCACCGAAGCGGGAGAGGGAGGAGGTCAATTGTGGTCCTTCTTCGCCGCTGAATGAAACCTTTGACATTTGTATACTTTGCAAATCATTGTACAGTAATATATATTGCATATATATTATTAAGAAAATTATATCCCAGGTTTTTCGGTTCGATTGATCGTTTGGTTTTGATTTGAAATTGGCTCACTCAATTGATTTTAGCACAAAAGAAGTTAAAAAAGAGAGTTTAATGTCCAAGAAAAAACAATCAAGTTTTCGACATTAAAGCTCATTCTATAATTGAACTTAGGTAGATTACATAATTGCGTTCATCTGAATACTCCATCTGTCGAACAAACTGTTAACTCCTACTGGGATTATGTGATAGAAACAACGACATTTATTCCGGAGAATATACTTTGCAGACGAAACACATGGGTTTGAGGTTTACAAGTTTGCTAGGGGACATCGATGTTGAGATGTGAATGAGATCAAAAGTGTCACATATCGGAAAGTTGAACATATCAAGCCTTAGTATATGAATCGGTGGGCTACTCCTTCTATTGTCAATTGGTTTTAGAATGGAACCCCACTCGGCTTGTGTGCTAGGCTACTAGCGCATGCATGTGCACCCGTGCACACGACCCCCAGTCATTGGTACTAATCGGACTTTTGATATGGTATCAGAGCCGGGTTCGGCTAGTTGCGGTCTGGGCTTCGGATTAGTGGGGTCGCTGGCCTTGTTGACATGTCGCGGGCATTGGTTCCCATACATATAAGGTTGAAGGGCTATTCCTCTCATTGCCAATCGGTTTAAGGATGGAACCCCGCTCGGCTTATGTGCTAGGCTATTAGCGCTTGGAATGTGGTTGTCCCACATCAGTAATCTAGAGAATACTTGAACAACATATAAGGTTGAAGGGCTACTCCTCTCATTGCCAATTGGTTTAAGGATGGAACCCCGCTCGGCTTATGTGCTAGGCTATTAGCGTTAGGGTGCACACGTGCACACAACCCCGATCCCGAGTCCCAACGGACTTCAGTAATCGATATGGAGGAGCTTGACATAAGGCCAAAAAGCAAGGTCTTGTCATGTTCTAAAAAGCACTAGGTGGATCCTAGGCGGTAAGGGGCCGTCTAGCGCTTAGGCGGTAGCACCTAGACGAGCGCTTAGGCGGTACCTAACTCTAGACGGAAGGGAGTTACCTACCACCTAGGCGAGATGTAAGCGGTAGACGGGATTTTTAGAATGTTTACCATTTACACATTTAGAACTAGAGAAACCCAGTCCAGCCACTCAAATAATGGGAGAATCAACATACCTAGCACACAAAAATCCCACTTATCTGGGATCTCCTTTTGCCGTCGTCAATCATTCCAAAGTGCTTACTAATTTCTAATCTCTTTTTTTTTGAAGAATATTTCTAATCTCTTCTTAATTAACTATGACTAATCAAATTTTCTTTTAAAAAAATTATTGCAATTGGGATGCTTTGGAAACTTAATCTGCATATTGGGGTAACCTATGAAACGAAAATTAACTAAATGTCTGGTCTATTAAACTTCTTGATGATGAATTTTAACTATTATAAAAAATTTCAGTTCAGGCTTTGATATTGAGCAAGCAACACTTTTAATATTGATGAACTTCAACAAATCTGCATTTTGACGAAGTCCAGTGCTGCCAATGGGCTTATGATATGTCTATGAAGTTAAAATCTTGCAAAATTGTAGTGTAGAGGATGGAGTTCAAAATCTAGTTTATAGTTCTAAAGCTCCTAAAAGTTCTCTTCAGCCCATTTTACCTGTTCCAATAAGAATTATGTTGGCTTTTAGTCCATTATGGCATGGTGAATCAGTGCAATAAGGTTTACTAAGTTTGATGGACTGAAAATATGCATCTAATTCCTGCCCAGAACATGTTTTTGGCACAAGGTTATGTGGATTATATGAAATGAAGCATAATTTTGATCAAGGAATCTATCTTGGCTTCTCTTCTATCCCTTTTTTATTGTGCCGTTAAACATGTTGATTTGATGTATAATAGAACACTCAACATTGTCTTCTTCTTTTTTTGAAGCTAAAATGCTTCATCTCATATATTTGTTGAGAATTGTAACTCTAGTTTACTAGGGGTTTGGTTGGATTGTTGTTTTGAATAGGTTTCTGAATTGGGCCTTTAGGTCCAAGCCCATGCTTGTCCAACGTCTACATTTCCGATCGTTGGAGCCTCTTTCAGCCTTTTATAAGCCTTCAGCAGTAAACCCTAACTCTTGAGCTCGGGCACTCTAGCGTCGCTCCAAACGAGCCTGAGAGCTCCTCTCCCATGGATGAGAAACAGGAGATATGGTTAGGGTTTCGGTTCAACCAAAGAGAGAAAGAATGAGAGAATTAGATAGAGAGGGGCTCGAGTTTGGGTTCATCAGAAGAAAGAGGCTCTTGAGCAATCTCCATGTGAACCGAGCTTGACCAGCGATACTGAGGAGATCTATACGGGCTGACGGGAGGGCTGAAATGGAGAAGGGGAATCAGCAAGGGCGTTCAAGAAGGATTGGATCTTCGAGGACCACCGGTGCTCACATACGACACTGCTGTTGCCGAAGCGTCAAGCTTCTCCGGGATGAAGTCGCCTCAGATTAGGGGGTTCCCATTCCTTCTCTTTGCTATTTGCTTAGCTTGCTAAGCCTCTATTTCCTTCTGTTTTACTTCAGTTCATTACTTTCCCTCATAGGAACTTTGTATCGTTTGTTCTCATTTTGGCCTTAGAGCATATTGGATGACATCTAGAGCCGGGGACGTAGGGATTAGCTCAAACCTCGTAAACGTACATATCGTGTGTGTCCATGTTATCTTTCCTTTCGGTTGCTTTGTTAGGATCGATCTAGATCCTTGTGCTTAGACCGGACTAATTGAACACTTCGACCTTAATCGGACCTTGATCGAGTACAACCTTAAATTCCTAACAATTGGTATCAGAGCATATGCTCGATCTTTGCCTTCCGCTGTACATTTTCATTGGTTTTGAACCTTGCTTGTAATCTGTTTTTGCTTGGATTAAGATTTATGCATTTTTATGTGTAATTAATTGTGTTGAAATCTAGGTTGTGCAAGTTGTTTGGATTCTGATTTTCAGAACCTATGAATTCAGGATCTGTGTGCTCTTGTTTATGGTCTGGTTTTGTGAGTTCTTGCTGAATTTTTCATGTCTAAAATGTTCTTGATGATCCTCTATATGCTATATATGAGTTTGTTGAATTTTAGACTTGGTTGTGTGGTCTTTGAGAAGGATATATGGGCTAATATGTTGCTGTCCAGAAACTTTTCTGTCTAATATGTTGATGTCCAAAAAAAATTTGAGACATTGAACACTTTGCTGAATTTTGCCTTCATGTTTTGATGCTTTAAATTTAGCCCCATATAATTGTTTCATGGTTTGTCGTGTTTTTTCCTCTTCTATAAGAATCTGAGATGAAGTTCTTTGTGTACTTGGGACTCTTCTTGACTCTTAATACTTGTTTGCTGAAACATTTGAGTATATCTCTTATTTTTCAGCCCTTATACGTATTATCAAGATGTCTGTCATTTTCTTATTGAGTGAAAATTATGATTTCTCTTAAAGTTTCTAAGTTGATGTCTATATGCTCTATGTTCTCCTCTCTCATATCTATGCTAAATTGAAACTTTGAGAATGTGTATGGTTTCTTACTGAATTTCTGTTCGATTTTTTGAAGCTTGAAATTCAGTTTTGCTGATGTATGCCATATTTTCATGGTATTCAATTCATATGAAATGTGTATTGAAGTTCTTGACTGTGTTAAGAATCTTCCTAGCAAGTGATACTTTTTTTTTTGAAAGCCCTAGCAAGTGATACTTGATTGCTGAATTTTTTATGTTTATCATGGAATTTTCAGCTTCTTAAAGGATCTTATATTTGCTCGATAATTTCTTCTTGATATGGAATATATATGATTCTTCCTTAAAGTTTCTAAGTGCTGATTTTTATATGCCCTCTCTTCTCTCATTTATCCTATGCCTTCTCCATTATTATCCATTGTGGCTTTTACATTATCATGACTTGGGACTCTTGCCTATTCATTTGGTTAAGTTTGGCTCTTGACGTATTTGCCATTGGAATTCTTGCTAGAATTCATAAGTTGCTTGCTTTCTTGCTAATTCTATGGTTCAAGATACCAAACTTGTAAACCTATCCTTTTTTAGGCTTGTGTGTAGCTGCTTGTAGCTCTCATTCTTTGTCTCATGTGACATAGATTTGAATAGCTTCTCTTGCTTGCCTTGGTCTCTTGTTGATAATGTGTTTTTTCTTGACCTTTTATCTTGAGATATTAGGTTCAGTTTCTGTCACATATATGGATATATGTTATGAAATTCCCTTTTGCCTTAAAACTGGTTCATTCATTGCATGGCTTCCTAT
Organism: Persicaria maculosa; assembly: GCA_963922045.1. Lineage (NCBI taxonomy): Eukaryota > Viridiplantae > Streptophyta > Magnoliopsida > Caryophyllales > Polygonaceae > Persicaria > Persicaria maculosa. The sequence continues at coordinate 33,134,524 of OY998252.1, read as the reverse complement.
CATTTTGAGTTGTTTTGTATTGATGCACTATTATAATCATTCATGATATATTTATGCAGAAATTTCATGCTCTTCATTGGTAGTTACATGTGTTTTTTATAGGCATCAGTTCAGATATATTTTTCCCTCTCATTTTTGCAAAATTTGAGATGAAATGAAGTTCTGAATGTGTGGAATTTCTATGGTTGTTTGTCTGGTCCAATTTATAGGAAAACCTTATGGTCTTCACTTGGCTTATTGTATGAGAACTAACTCTTTGTTTCCTTTTACAAGGGAATCATAAAAGGAGATGTCAAGATCATAAAAGAACTAAATGCGGATGGTGTTCAAATCAGGAATAAGTCAGGCGGCATTCCTTTAAAATGAAAGTAGCATCAAATGTCAAAGAGGACTAGGAAACCATGACGATGGTATCCTTGGAGATGCTTGCTTCATCGAAGATTTGTTAAAAGAAGACCAAAGGGAGTATTTCTTACACCTTTATCTCTTATTTTTAGTTTGATTGGTCTTTTGCATATGTCTCTCTATGAGTTTTGTGTTCTCTAGTTAAGCCTTAGTGATACTATTTGTGTTTTTCCTTTGCTAAAACTGGTACAGTTGCCCTTTATAAGTAATTCTGAGCATGTTGTAAATTCTTAAGACACCTTTGGTGTGCTTGAATTATAGCTATGCTTGATTTACTTGATAAAGATCAGCTTTGCTTGATCTTGTTTTTCTGTATGAACCATGATTTTGATGCTTGCACTTTTGTAAGTTAAACCTTTCTTTTTGTCTTATTCTTGAGTGTGAAAATCTGCTGGTTTTATGATGTTTTATGAATCCTTCATTCATTGAATTCTATGTAAAAGTGGCATGATATCCTTGTGATTATATGCTCTTACATGAACTAGGTTTAGGTTATAGAAATCATGATATCAGGATTTATATGGTGATGTATATTTCCTTCTTGTCTATGATTTCTTTCATGCTTACATGATTATCTTTGAGATATCTATGTTTTGCATCAACTATTTGCTTAGTTTTAGAAATCATGACATTAGGATTTATACTTGCATTGAGACTACTGATTTGAGTCTTGTTGTTTGCCTGTGTGCATTCTTGGCTCTGTTCAGTGGCATTTGTGATACTCTACAGCTCTATGATAATATTATAGATTAATTTCTCTTTTATGAGTTATAAATCTATTTCAGTTTATAGATAAGTTTCTCCTGCACTCATGGTATTTTAAGAGGATTGCTTGATGCACTAATTAGCTTGTTTGTTGTTTGTGCTGTCAGGAACTCTTATTTGAAGGATGATGAGTGACTCAAAGTCACTTCCATGACCAACAACTGTAAGGTGGTGGTCAGCTCATTGGAGTGTACCCAAGCTTGCTGAAAAATGGACTCTCTTTATGGCCAGAGGAGGAAGAACAAAGGGAAGGGCTAACCAACTTGCAAACGCACCAAATTTGGAGGGGGAGTCGGTATTTTTAACCTAAATCTTCATGCTTGTTCATTCTTAAAGTTGTTTGCTAGTTGTAGTGAAATTTGTTCATGTGTAGAGATGCTTTACATGTCTTTTTATGTTCATTCTGGTTGAGCTTATGTTGATAACTTGAATGATTTAGAGTATTTCTAACCTAAATCTTTATGCTTGTTCATCTTGAAAGTTCCTTGCTAGTTGTGGTGAAATCTGTTCATGTGTAGAGATGTTTTACATGTGTCTTTCTATGTTCATTCTGTCTGAGCTTATATGTTGATAACTTGCATGATTTAGGTAGAATTTCATTGCCTATAAACTTTGGTGGATTTTTCTTTGATATGTTGGTGATGGATAGCCTTATTTTAAGCATGTTGAGATGAATCTTTTGATCATGATCTTTCCTGCAGAAAATCATGCTTCTTTAAGATCATTGCATGCTATATGTTTTCCCTTGCTGTTATGTGTCAAAATCAGCATGATTTAGTCCAAGTTAGAATGCGTGGTATACATGATTTACTTGCTTACACTTTATCAGTTGGATGCATGATATACATGCCTTACCTACTTACACTTGGAAGTTGACATGGCTGATTTTTTCTTGATGTCTAATGCTCTTAATTCTTAGACCTTTGTTTGCATGATCTTTGGTGCTTTGCTCACTTATGTGGTTACATGCTTATTTGTGTCTTTGAGTTGATTTAGTCCTATATGTTTAGGTTGAGCCATCACATTGGGCTAGCTAAAAGAGATTGAGATGCTAGTCCCACCATTGGTGAAGCTGAAAGATGCTTGAACCATCTCTTGGCAAGCTAAAAGCGATTGAGATGATTTGCCCCACCTTTGGGCCATCAACACTTGCAAAATTCAGTTATTAGCCTACTGTTTGTTTATGCTGTGTGTTGCCCTTGAGAGGGCATTGCTTGCTTTGCCGTGACTCGAAGACTAGAGGGATCCATCCCCTCGTCTTTGTGTCTTTATATCCTGTTGGATTTATTCCTTTAAGTTCCTATATTTGATTGATTTGTCTAACCATGTTTATGTAGGAAGCGCAGGTACTGTGATGACGGAGTTGTTCAATATGCTATAGGTTTTTTCTTCTTTTATCTCTTTTCCTTGTAAATTAGATTTAAGAATTGTTGAGAATTGTAACTCTAGTTTACTAGGACTTGGTGTAATAGGGGTTTGGTTGGATTGTTATTTTGGATAGGTTTCTGAATTGGGCTTTTAGGTCCAAGCCTATGCTTGTCCAACGTCTACATTTCCGACCATTGGAGCCTCTTTCAGCCTTTTATAAGCCTTCAGCAGTAAACCCTAACTCTTGAGCTCGGGCACTGTAGCGCCGCTCCAAAGGAGCCTGGGTGCTCCTCTCCCATGGATGAGAAACAGGAGATATGGTTAGGGTTTTGGTTCAACCAAAGAGAGAAAGGATGAGAGAAGAAGATAGAGAAGGGCTCGAATTTGGGTTCATCAGAAGAGAGAGGCTCTTGAGCAATCTCCATGTGAACCGAGCTTGACAAGCGATACTGAGGAGATCTATACGGGCTGACGAGAGGACTGAAATGGAGAAGGAGAATCAGCAAGGGCGTTCAAGAAGGATTGGATCTTCGAGGACCACCGGTGCTCACATACGACACTGCTGTTGCCGAAGCGTCAAGCTTCTCCGGGATGAAGTCGCCTCAGATCAGGGGGTTCCCGTTCCTTCTCTTTGCTATTTGCTTAGCTTGCTAAGCTTCTATTTCCTTCTGTTTTACTTCAGTCCATTACTTGCCCTCACATGAACTTTGTATCGTTTGTTCTCGTTTTGGCCTTGGAGCATATTGGATGACATCTAGAGCCGGGGACATAGGGATTAGCCCGAACCTCGTAAACATATCGTGTGTGTGTCCATGTTATCTTTCCTTTTGGTTGCTTTGTTTAGGATCGATCTAGATCCTTGTTATTAAACCGGACTAATTGACCACTTCGACCTTAATCGGACTTTGATCGAGTGCAACCTTAAATTCCTAACATATTTCTTGTAATTAAAACAATTCCAACACATCTTCCTACTCAACCTATATATTTACAGTCCATCATGGCTTTCTCACCAAGTCCAGCTGAGGTTCCACCAAAAACCCAAATCCCTTACCCTCGTCTACAAACAACGAGTCTATTACATACCCTCAATTGTTGGTGACGAGCTACCTGAATAACCTCACCAAGTCAAGCTAGGGTCCTACCAACAACAACCCAAACGACGAGCTGACCACATATGATCGGCCATTAGAGCCGAGGTGCATATGCTCGGCCGTATTGAACAACCTCCCACCCCTGATAGCAAGAACCCAAATCGCAAACAACTCCCAATTTAATCCATTTCATTCCAAATTTCTACTCATAATTTGGCATCCACATAACACAAATCTACAATAATCAAACAAAAACCACAAACAACTAAAATTTCATTAATTTTAATTTTAATTTAAATAAATCATAACTCAATCTCACAAAACATACCAATCAAACCATAATCAAAATTATTATCTTCAAATTGATAGATCTATCAAAATCCTTTGCAAATCTACCCAATTCAGTAGCAAAGGGGCGAGCCTTCTTCCAATGGTAGCGGTGTCGTGAACATTGTTAAATATGGCCGAGCTTTGTGCTTCGGCTGAATACGTTTGGGGAATTTATTTCTCTAGGGCAAGTTTGTAAATATTTTCAAATTTTGGAAGGACCTGTATGCAATTTTATAGAAATAACCTTGCTCATAGCCATTTTCCCATCTTGCCTATAACCTTTATGCCAACTAAATATAAATTTTTTTCACTTAATCACCCATTAAATTAGAAATTAGACAAAATCACCCATTAAACACAATCTATTAACAAATCACCGCCCATGATAAAATTATGTCAAGATGTTTTTGATAAAATGTTGTAAATGGCCAATTTGATCTTTTTTTTTAATGGATTCAACATCCGTATTTGTATATACTAGTTTTGTATTAAAAAATTAATGCATTTGCTCTTAAAAATATTAATGCATTTGGTATTAAAAAAATAAGTATTAAAAAATTATAATTAACCCTTCTTTTAATATTTGTTATTGTTATATCAACTTTAAGATAATAATCAAATGAGAAGAAATCAATATATATATATATATATATATATATATATATATATATATATATATATATATATATATATATAGGGATTGACTCCGGTGAAAACCTCAAATTGTGGTAAAAACTGTGAGGACTAATTTATAGCTTGGTTTATTTGAAACCCGTGCTAAAAACCTCAATCACATGGTGACTTTACAACCCGTGCTAAAATTACATAGTGACTTTATAGCTCGATTTTATTCAAAACCGGGCTAAAATTTATGACTTTATAGATCGGTTTTATTCATAACCGGGCTATAAAGCAAGTGAACCGGGCTAAAAAAAACCGGTCCTCACGGGTTTTTACCGCAATTCTGGTTTTCACCGAAGCGCACCCCTATATATATATGTATGTATATATATATATAGGGATTGACTCCGGTGAAAACCTCAAATTTTGGTAAAAACCCGTGAGGACTACTTTATATCTCGGTTTTTTTTAAACCCGTGCTAAAAACCTCAATCACACGGTGACTTTACAACTCGGTTCAACCTAAAATCCGTGCTAAAAACTCCAATTTTAAAATAACACATGACTTTATAGTTCGGTCAAACCGAAAAATCGTGCTAAAAAACTAATGTTTTAAAATTATATAGTGACTTTATAGCTCGATTTTATTCAGAACCGGGCTAAAATTTGTGACATTATAGGTCGGTTCTATTCATAACCGGGCTATAAAGCAAGTGAACCGAGCTAAAAAGCCGGTCCTCACGGGTTTCTACCGCAATTTTGGTTTTCACCGGAGCGCGACCCTATATATATATATAGGTTCAACCTAAAAACTGTGCTAAAAACTCCAATTTTAAAATAATATATGACTTTATAGTTCGGTCAAGCCTAAAAATCGTGCTAAAAAACTCATGTTTTAAAATTACATAGTGACTTTATAGCTCGATTTTATTCAAAACCGGGCTCAAATTTATGACTTTATAGATCGGTTTTATTCATAACCGGGCTATAAAGCAAGTGAACCGGGCTAAAAAAAACCGGTCCTCACGGGTTTTTACCGCAATTCTGGTTTTCACCGAAGCGCACCCCTATATATATATGTGTGTGTGTATATATATATATATATATATATATACATATATATACATACATACATACATACATACACACACATATATATACATACATACATACATACATACACACACATATATATACATACATACATACATACATACATACATATACATATATATATATATATATATATATATATATATATATATATATATATATATATGGGGGATGGTTCATTTGTAAACAGTCCTTAAGATACAATTTGTGAACAAATCTGGATCATTCACTGCATTGAAATGGATGGTGTAGATTGAATTAAAATTACTGATTTATTTTAATTAAAAACAAATGGGTCCCACTTAATTTCCAACTCACTCACGGTTTTCTCTTTGCCGAGCCGCGTGTGACTCACACATGTAACTAACAGTATTTTTTTTCATTCAATTGGTAGTCTTGGAAGTTGGACGTAATTTTATTATTACGTGGTCCCACAATTTGTTTTTTTAAAGATTGCCAATAATGAGAGTTCATAATTTAATTTTTTTTATTGAGATTATATTTTTTATTTAGGATATTAATTTATAATGTTATTTTTACTACACCGGAAACATTTTCATAAATACCAATAATATTGTTATGACTACTGAATAATACTCCCTCCGTTAATTAAAACATGGCGTTTTACTATTCACGTAAGCTTTTTTAGTTGTTAAAAACTATATATAAAATATTAACTTTTTTAAAATAATTTCATACTTATTACAATTAAGTATGAATTTATAAAAATAAATGTCAAAAAATATTAACATTTTATATAGTTTTTATAATTAAAAAAACGTACATGAATAGTAAATGACAAGTTTTAATTAACAGATAAAGTATTAATACACAAATAAAAGCATTCATACATATGAAAAAACTTTTATTAAACAATTTTTTTAATTAAAAAAATATGGGTGCATTAAGGTAAATTTTGTTACTCACAATAAATTCGTTGATTTGTACGAATAATTTCTCGTCAATCGATGAATAATTACATAATATGGATGAATACGGAGTATATACTTATGTGTTCCCATTTAATCGCACATTGCCCAACCATAAATAAGAATATTGTTACTCAAAATTTTATTAATTTCTATGAATAATTCCTCACCAATCGATGAATAATTGCAAAATTTGGATGAATAACTTATGCTTTCTCATTAAATCGCACTTTACTCAACTAGAAATCCAAGTATTGTTACTCAAAATTTTGTTAATTTCTATAAATAATTGCTCATCAATCGATGAATAATTGTAGAATTAGGATGAATAACTAATGCGCTCCTATTTAATCGCACATTACTCAACCACAAATGCAAATATTGTCACTCAAAATTTCGTTCATTTCTACGAATAATTTCTCATCAATCGATGCATATTTTCAGAATTTGGATGAATAATTCCTTATATATCGATGAATAAGTTTGTTATATATTTATATATATGCATAATTCCTCTTATTGTTTATTTATAAATATACGCTCATTATTTGTATAATTTAAAAATTATTCATAAATATACGCTCATTATTCGGTGTATTGAGAATCATTATTCATAGATATATAACCATATATTGTTTGTATACTACTATAATTTAACAATATATTATCCGGAAAAAATTGACAAAATTCGTATAATTTAAAATTTATTCATAAGTATACGATCATTATTCGGTGAATTGATAATAGGAAACGATATCTACACCGCTAATTTTTACTATTTCCACCGCTAATCACCGCATACCTATGCGGTGAGTTAATGACCGACTTAATGACGGTCAACGACCTACCGCTTATACATGCGGTAAATCACCGCATATACATGCGGTGATAGCCACCGTATAGAGACATACCGCATATTCATGCGGTGAGTACCCCCGTTCCGTTCCAACCCCACCGCATACCCATGCGGTGGGTATCGGATAACCCGATTCGCGCTTAACTATTTGGAGGAGCTGAGGGGACCGATACGAACCGACACACACCGCTTAGGGTTGCGGTATTCGTCCAAACTACGAATTTTACGAATTTATCGTATAATCCATGGACATTGCAATGCTATGTCCTACTATAGTGGAATTAACTTCTAATAAACGCCGTGATCTGAAAAAAATCATATGTTGAATTGAAAACAAAGATGATTAAAACGAAAGTGCGATAGATATAAGCGATGACGAAAATATGGAGTTCGGATGTTCGGATGTGAAATGGAATAGAGAAAGATACAACCCAATTGAACATATGAAGTTCGAAAAATGACATCAGAAAGTGGGAAATGCTAATACGGTAGGGGACGGCCACCATCACGACAACGGTAAGCTCTATATCGTGCAATCCTCGCTGCAAACTGCTCGTCCCAACCGTCGACAGTGCGATCGTGATGCCGTGTCCATGTGACGTAGACTGGAGGAAGAGGTGAACCAGGCAACAACCAAATCTGTGAATACAAGGTTAATATTGATGTTAGAAAAGAGAAACAAAACAGTAACAAATTAATGAATACGAAATACGAAACGTACCGGAACGAAATGGTTGCTGTTGCCGACTAAAGCTATTCCATCTAGCTCCTCATATGCCGGTACTGACGGGCCACCGGTGGCGTACAGAGGTAGGCACAACATAGGCATCATCTGTGACAAAATCACCAAAGGACGCTGGTGAAGCGTGGCAAACACCTCGCCCATGATCGGAATCTCCATCCAATACGTAGCATCATGACACGTGCCGAAATAGTTGACCCTCATGATGAGCTCCTGTAAGGCCGGATAGTAATGGTATCGATCTGAATGCACCTGCAACTCAACGGCCAGCTCTCATCGAACTCGAGGCCATGCGTCTTGTCCCAAGTTGAGAAGACAAGCTAAAGACCTATACCCACAGTGACCATCACCTGCAACATTTGTGACGGCTCGTGCGAAAGTAATCATGAATTCGTCGACGTTGCCAGTGCCCCAATTGAATTCTACTCGAGGTAGATTCTGTGGTGGAAGCGCCGTAGGTGCTGGTGTTGGAATGTCACTTACAATCTCCGGAGCTGGCTCCGACGCCGATCGACCTCGTCCACGTCCCCTTCCACGTCCCCTTCCACGACCCCGTCCTCGGCCTCTGCCTACTCCTCGGCCCCTAGGAGGGTCGTCGATGGCAATGTCGTTGGACCCAGTGGCCTCCTCAATACCTTCCACGTCATCTGTTTCGTTTGATGCCGGTTGACCTCGGCCTCGCCCTCGTGCGGATCCAGTGGTCGCTTGTCTATCTGCCCGACGTTCAGCCCGAGCACGCTCACGTTCCCAAGGTAGAGGGTTCGTCTGACAGGGGTGGCGATTCCTCGGTCTCCCGGGCGGTCTACGGTCCTCCGGGTCAGGGGTGGTCAACGGTGTTTGGGAGGGACGATCCCCGTCGTTGAATGCCGACGCGATTCTCCAACGAGTATCCTCGTCCATAGCTCCGCTCTGGAACAAACTGATCATGCGCGACATGTCCACATCAGCTCTGCTGAGGGGAGTGTTATCCTGGACGTTGTCAACATGAGGCCTCTTGAAATCCAATTGCTTCCAAAATTTGTGTATCTGGGATGGTCTGATGGGTATCTGCGTGTCCCGACAAGCTTGCATGTCATGTGTGCATGGAAGACCGTAGACGTCCCTCCAGTATGCATCTCTGCATGGTTGCGAAGGTGGCTCCGCTTCCATCTTTGTGTAGATTTCGAACAACAGGTTGAAACATTCCTTCGACACAATATTCCGAATTCGATCGAACATCCATAGGTCGTGGGAGTCTGTAGGCCAGGTGTTGTTCGCTCTCCCCAGTGTATTTTTCACCTCTCATATTTGATCCGCCATCATCAGATCGATTGTGTTTATCACGTGAGTGAAATCACCGACTGCAGAGTTTAAGGTCTTTTTCAACACAGAATGAGCCGCCTCAACCCTAAAAGATAAGTGAGACTCGTAGGTGAATATCGTTATATGTAAACAAATTACGTGTATAATGAATTTTATAATGAAAACGTAGGCGCACCTGTTCGTTGTGGTCGTACCAAAATGCCGGATTGCGTCTGTCCATGCACGAACTATCTGCTCCGAGTAATCTCGTAACCACGTCGCCTCCAAATACGGCATAAGCCCTTCGATATGCCCCCACTCTGCATGCATACCCCTCCTTCTAGCGGTGAAAGTTTCAACCGATCTGGATTGGAACAGGCCAACACATGCGTTCTTGAAACGCCTAGCAACATCAAGATTCTTTGACTTCTGAAAAGCAGCTTCTTCGCATCGTCGGAGGACGTGCACTGTGCACAACATATGCCTGACGTTGGGAAGAACTTCTCGTAGCGCCGCAATCAACCCCAATTCTCGATCAGTGACAATAACGTTAGGAAGATTACCTCGCATGAGGTAAACGAGTTGCCCCAACGCCCAAATGTACGTATTTGTGTTCTCGTGCGACATGAAGCAGAACCCGATGACGAAGTTCTTATTTGTGCAAGTAAATCCAACGAACTCACACAAAGGGATCCCGTACCTGCACAATGAAATATTTGAGTTCGCATGCCGTGGTGGGAATGGGTAAAAGAATAAGTGTATATAGAAACTTACACATTCGTCCGGTATGTACTATCGACGAGGACGACGTATGGAAACATGGCTAGAAGATGGCGAGCGTCTGTATGGGCGATGAATAGATCTTGAAGCCTGTTGGGATCGTCAGGGGATCTCCTCGTACAATAGTAGTAACCCTTATCCCGCAAAATGCGGAGTGCTTCCTGGGAGACTGTTCGATCTCCTCTCGCTTCAGCTTTAAACTTTGCTCTCGCATTGTACACTTGGCGCCGCGATGTGAAGTTCAGCTTCTGTCGTGCGTTAGCTGTCATCTTCAATGTAGCTAAAATCGGTTTTGGTGGGGTACCAGCGACGGTAAGGGCCAACGTAGTGTCTCTTTCATCTGCATCCATCCGTCCGACGTACGGGTGACCGTCCAATGCACCGGGGAGTAGATGGTTGTGCTTGCCATGAATAACGTCCAGGCCCCATTCCCCCCGTTTGAACTCCACGCCAGACAATGCAAACGGACACCCCTCTATCTTCGAAACAGCTCTGCGCGTGTTCCCGCTTGCATCATCTCCGGCTACTCGCTGTCTCTTACGGGGAGTGTACTGGCCGTACTTCTCACATGCGAGCAATAGACTCCCACGCCTTGTAGGAGTGCTCCCCCAAGAACGCTTGATTGTCAAAACCATATTAAGTTTTAATGCTGTGCCACGACAGTGTTGTAGGAGATCGTCGCGATTGGTCCACGTCTGGGATGTAGCAAATTCGGGAGTGTAATCGCGGTACTCCTGGTTACGGGCCTGATCGTCCTGACCGTCTTCCGGCATCGGATCAGCCTGCTCCTCCAGTGGTAGCTGCCAGCATGCAAACAGTGCATATATATTACGCGAATCATTCATGGTTTCTGTCTGCTCTACTTCAGAACCTAATTTATTCCCCTACATAACCGGTACCTATATCTTGGTTTCCATTCCATATGATTCCAGTACCTATATTCTACCTACAACGACATTCCAAATGATAAACATTAATCACATACCGGAAGACGAGGTGGTGGTGAGTTATCGGCCATTGGCGTCGTGTTAGGTGCTTCCTCCCCCGGGCTTGAAGGTCGTCGGCTGGTGTCGTCGTTAACCATATTAGAAAATGACCGTTGATGGGGGGTGATGGGATTGGATGCATTCCAACGGAGAGCGGGTGACTTCTTATACAGTAACACCGCATGCCTATGCGGTGTTTCCAGATGACCGTTGGTGTTGAATTATTTGAATTTGTGGGCCCACCGCATAGGTGCACGGTGCAATGGATACCGCATATGTCTGCGGTACATCACCGCATAGGTAAACGGTGAAGCACCGTGTACCGCTTGCCCATGCGGTATGTATCTATATATACCCCCATGGCCGGTTCGTGACATTTGTCGTGGCGGAAAAGCGATGATACTCTGTGCGAACTAGTCATGGCCAAAGATTTGTGTCTTCAGATCGAAATTTTTGACCGTTGACTAGTTTGCACGGGTTATATCGCTTCGTCTTATAAATTAAATAAAATTTATGCTTTTTTCATGGCTCAACAGCGATGATAGCCTAGGCAATATGCCACGGCCTGCGATTTGTGTCTTTTGATTGAAATCGCTGGCCGCTGGCATGTTGCTCGGGTTATATCGCTTCGATGTGGGGTTATGTAGCTTCGATCTAATAAAATGCAATAGGTATCCGCAGGATAATGTGAAAGACGTTGTGATAGTATATATGTACGCCCATGACGTCTTTAACATTATCCTGCGGATGACTATTGATCATCCAAACAAAACTGTAAATGCTTCAGAAACGTACAGGTACGGGTACACCGTCATCTTCGTTCGTCATCGGAGTGGGCGTCTAAATTACATCTGTCAAGGGAGAATGAACCTCTTACAAGAGGACGAAGCTGGGAACTTTCGTCGGAACTCACGACGGAATCTCTCAGTTTCGCACTTTTATAAGAGGCTCGCTCTCCTTCGACCGATGGAATTTGGACGACCAACTCCGATGGCGGAAGAAGATCACGATGTACCCGTGCCTTTACGTTTCCGGACTTTTTTGAACACCGCATTGATATGCGGTGAACCACCGCTTACACATGCGGTAATGTATACCGCATGTATATGCGGTATAATTCTCGCATACAACGGGACATGTTTTCCCGCTATAAATGACCCCCGTGCGATGTGGTGATTATTACAACATGGCGGCTGGTAATACACCAAGACCTTTCTACTCAGTCTCAGGGAGCGGACCGAGGGATTTTTTCTGGTGGGTAGAAGACGTCTCGCTGACACAAATATTGGTAAGCCCCATTCTGTCGTCTGTCATATAATTCACACTGTTCCGAAGTCACTAAGTACATCTTAAAAATTGCAGCCTCTGCCTTCCAACTTCGAAGAAGAATACGGGCTGGCCGGCGTCGAAAGAATAACGCTGACTAATGGGGCACGGAGGAGAGGCACTAGCATCCGGGTTGAGCGCAACAGATCCGGGGCGCTCTGGCTCGCACAAGGATGGAATAATTTCGCGATATCCCGTGACTTGCGTGTAGGGGCGGGGTTGATGTTTAGCTACTTAGGCAACTCTCGGTTTCGGGTAGTCGTAGTGCCGCCGGAGAATGTTTCACCATCAGATGAATAGAACAATAATGATTTCCTTTGATGTGTGACATGACGACGATGCGGCAAAACAAAGTAACTGAGTTACTTTTGCTGCAATGTTATCTCTTTAATTAATATGAAAAATGAGGCACTTTATCCGTTTTCATGTAATGTGTTATTCCCTGAAATTATCAAAATTCGTACCATGCAATGGTGTCGCCGTGCTGGTACGTTGCATAATGTCTTCGCTTAGACTCCAATCCACGTGCTGGGAAGATGACGCCATGCTGTATACATGTCTTCACTTAGACTCCAATCCACGTGCTGGGAAGATGACGCCATGCTGTATACATGTCTTCGCTTAGACTCCAATCCACGTGCTGGGAAGATGACGCCATGCTGTATACATGTATACTGCATGGTCATGCGGTATACATATACCGCCTGAGAATGCGGTAGATGTATACCGCATGGTCATGCGGTGCATGCGGTGGTTTCAAAAGACAACTATAAAAGCGGTTGTTTGAGACTTTCAGTACACCATAACCACTATGGCAACTACCAAAGTGTATGAAGCGGAGACAAGATCGGGCAGCAGGTTTAGACTTACAGTCGAAACTTTTCGTACGCCACCAGACGATATATTGTGCAACTGTCAGCACAGAAGCTCGACAGGATGGCCGTGCTGCCTTTGCCAAGTTGTATGCGAAGAACGCGATACAGCAAGAGTTTCCGATTCAGTGGACCTCGAGTGCGTTGAAGGAGTGACTTACGAGGATGTCCGCATGACAAGGCCGTACTCGTATAGGGATAACCCTGCAACATATTATATTCACGCGACGGAGGCAATTACGGAGCTTGTTAGCGACTTTTTCTCCAACTTCGGATTGGCCAATGCAACGCAGGTGGCAAGATACACCGTGGAAAAAGTTGTGCGGCGTGCAAACACAAAGCTTCGAAAGTACGCATTTCACCGAATACATATTCACATTTTGCCGAGCAATGTAGAGGAGTCGGTTGGTAGTTGTTATGTACCATAGGTAAAATGTTGTCGTGTCCTAAATTGTTGTGTATCATTTATAGTGAATTTATCCGGTCATTTATAGTGAATTTATCCAACATGGGGGTAGCGGGAGCGGATATGCTGTATGAGGGCTATAAATCATGGCGTCCACCCAAGTGCGGCAGGAACCACCACGGCTGTCCATCTAATCCCAAGATGGTAAACACTTTAGACACATATCGGCGAACAGCAGGTTATCTCGAGTACAATGTTACATTAATTCGTTGCATGGAGCCACGGTGGCCGGAGGAATGCAACTGCAGGCATCCAGCATATATTCCGGGAAATTCGTGCGTAATCCTACAGTGTCAATTCGAGACAGACACTGACATACCATATCCGATCGAGTTTTCTTGTGCGCATTGTTATGACGACAGGGGATTTCCCGAATCGTATTACTTAGATGCAGAGGCGCGTATTGCGAATCACATTAGAAGATATTGTCGTTACGATGTTTACATGTTCGAGGCTGATGGCCTATATGAGCATGTTATACGGAAGCTGCGATCATTCAACGCAGGAGAAAGGCACTACGCGTTCAACCAAATGAATATTGTCATTTCCATTAATGAGAGGTCATCAGACGAAGGTAGTGATTAGACATGCATTACCAAGTATGTAGTGTGATGTGCATCAAACTTTGTTTCCTAAGCATCTGTTGTATTTTCATTCCTAATCAGTTCAACCGTTTAATAAAATTCTGTTTCGAATCCCGATCGGTGATTTATATGACATATTATTTCACATGTGCCAAGGAAAATAGAAATTATGTTGAAAATAGGAAACCAATGACACAAATAGCGTACAATCCGACTGATTATTCAAACAACATTGTTACAACTAGACGACAAACAAACTACTGCACAACAAACAATAACAACAACTTCATTACACTGCAACAAACGAACGACTACACAACCAACAATAACAACAACTTCATCACACTAACACATACAAACGACTACACATAAGTCGGATAAACACATAAATCCTAGATCTCGTCGGCATGCTTGTTGTTGATGTGCCTCTTAAGATGACCGTGCTGCAGGTTGTTGGTCACGGTGTAGCGATGGCCGCAGTGACGGCACGTTGCAGTAAAAGCGATACCTCCAAGCGGCTCCTTCTTGTAGTGCCTGGTGAACATGTCTTCACGTGGAATTGGCCTTTGTTCGGACGACATTGTCGGTGGGGGTGTGTCTCCGGCGGTGGTGTGTTTCCGGCGCCGAGTATGGTCCTATTTATAGACTCGGTCTCACCGCTTATAGACATAGGGTATACCGCCTGTGCATGCGGTATTGTATACCGCCTGTGCATGCGGTATTGTATACCGCCTGTGCATGCGGTATTGTATACCGCATGGACATACGGTATTGTATACCGTATGTCCATGCGGTGCCTGAAACCTATATAACCCGGGGTCTCTGGCCACTATCCACACACCTCAAAATGTCGGACAACAGCGGGGAAAGCTCAAGCAACGACATAATACGTCAAGGCACGATGGAAGAGTTTGAGGCGGTTCTATACACTGGTAGTCCGCGATCAAAGACGGTGGAGGCGATGATAAAGAGACTACGTGATGAAAATCGGTCGCTCCTGGTCGAAAACCAACAAGCCCGTTGGCGGATTGATATCCTGGAAAGTCAAGTTGCAGTTCTGGAAGAGGAAAAAAAAGCTCTTGTAATGAAGCTAGATCAAGCTACTGTGCGTTACACTTGAGTATTAGGGTCATTTGTATTTCGTTGCTTGTAATTTTATAAAGTTCGTTTCGAATCATGATATTGAACGTTGGGTACGGAAATACTATTCACATTTGAAAACGATCTGCAACGGTAACAAACCATCAAATCCACAAAAAACAATCCAAACTACTGCACAAAAAACAATCCAAACTACTGCACAAAACAAATCCAAACTACCAACTACTACACAAATAGTCATCTACCCGCAAACAGAACAACCCCATACATCATCCCAGATCGCACCGTCACGGTGGGGCAGGCCCCCAAAATTGCTCATAGATGCGAGTGAGGTGTGCCGGAGTCAACTCAACTCCAAGCTGCCTGAGTCGCAGAATCTCCAACCCAGCCGCATGATGGCGCTGCTCAATAATGGTCGGCGGGGGTGGCGACGGCAGGTGTGGCGGCGGCGTGGTGGGCGGCGTCGGGGGTCGCGACGGCGGGGGTGGCGGCGGTGGGATGATGGGCTGGTGTCGAGGAGTGTCAGGAAGTAGGTATGGATGACTATGGCGGTGAAACCACTCCAGATAGTCATCGGCCACGCCATATGGGTACTCTTCAGAGGTCCGTGGCAACTCCTCCATGGGGAAAAGATGATCGAACCTGTGCGCCCAGTGGTTGTCAGCTGGGTGGAACGACGCCTCCTTCTTGCACTTGGCGGACTTCGGTCTGAGCACTACGGCAGGCCTGATTGGATCAGCGGGAATGTGCTGAACCCGACCAAACTGTCGCAGCACACGGTCCGGCATATACGGCTCCTCCTCGAATAACCACCGAATGGTGCCCCTATATCTCGAAAGACGCAGATCTCCATCAAAATCCAAGTGTCTACCAAATGGCATGAACTCGATCTGCAATGGAATAGAAATTGTTATTACGACTAAAATCTGGTATATAGTATGACAAATGTAAGTGCGGATATAAATTGTGTTCGTACCTCGTCGACTGTCATCTCATCCAGCCTCCGCCGCAAAACATCCAGTCGCTCGATGCGAGGCCTATCATCCCGGGTGACCGTACTGGAAAATGGTGTCGCCCCCAGGACGTACCTCACCCCGCGTCGCGGATCCCGAGCTAGCCTCCGATCGAGCGTCATGCCGGGCTTGAACACCGGAAAATGCAACCATATCCACACCTACAAATGAACAATACTATCAGCAACATAGCCATTATAACCTAGTTACAGAACTTCTAAAATAAATAATCACAGAACGAATGCCTTACCTCCAATAGTTTTGTACAACCGTCCATGTCTTTGGCCAACTCCCGAGTCGCCTCGCCCAATCCCCGGTACAAGCACGACAAGACCCCTGCAGCTAGAGAAAGATGCGACACCTGCGCTGCATCCATAAACCTACGGATCACCTCCGGTCGCAATCTTCCGCCCGACTTGTCGATGAACAAGGTCGCAGTCGCAATCATCCCCAGCATAACACCCAAGATGCACTCCATATCATGCTCAAGTGGGGCGCCATCTCGAACCCGCTGTCGCATCGGTGCTATCTTCTGAAGGAGGAGCTGAACAGTAGGTCCTCCATGGGCCCAAGCGCTCTGCCGCTCGTTCTGGGTCAAGCCGTAATACTCCCCAACTACTTCCCTCCAGGCGACAACATCATCCAAGTGAATACACTCCTCTCCGTCCAAACCAAGGCCAAGTATGAAGAGCACATCGTGCAGTGTGATGGTGATCTCTCCCCATGCGAAGTGAAAACTGTTCGTCTCGGGGTGCCAGTGCTCAACAAATGCCCCGATCAGAGTGTGATCCACATGATCCCACTCGAAATCTCTGAGGTCCCAGAACCCAATCTCCCACACTGCGAGAAACCAGGACTCCCGTCCATCGACCTCCAACAACGCCTCTACACGGCCCAGCGACTGCCCTCGTCTCTGCACACGCACACCCCTACGCAAGGCTTCGTCCTCCCGTCTCCAAATGGCCTGTGCAATGTGCGTCTCGTAGTCTCTCAGAAGGGAAACAGTATGTGGCCCCCCCGGCCATTCGGGCAGAACAGCCCGAATGACCCCTGTCCTGCTAGGCTCGCCATGCTGCCCATCACCTCCTGCACTACTGCTCTCTCCACGCTGTCTCCGCCTCCTCTGCACTGCACGGACAGGGGGTTGTGCCACCTGGTCTCCTCCCAAATCCTGACGAACATCATCAGATGCCCCCCACATCGGATCATGCATCTGGCCTCCTCCCATATCCAGCAACACATGCCTCGAAGGTCCAGCTGACTCAGTAGGTGGGGCCGAAGAACATCTCTGTCCACGTACATGCATCTCATGCCCCCCGGCAATCGGCACACCCTCGGCAGTCCTCGGCGTCGACGATGGCGCCGCACGCTGAATCCAAATGATCGGCTCAGGCTCGGCGGTCCTCGGCGTCGACGATGGCGCCACATGCTGACTCTCAGGCGTCCTCCCTACACCCGTAGAACCGACCGGGGTGAACGACGCAAAATCTATCTGCGCAACGGCCCATGGCTCCTGGTCACCACCTCGAGCATGACTCGTCCCAGCACCCACATCTCCGAACAGAGGTGCCGTGTCGTCATACGAGTTCAATTGTTCGCTCGCAAACTGAGTCCCAAAGTAGTCCCGATAACTGTCAGGACAAGTCTGCACCTGCTCTACCACTCTCTCAGCTCCAGTCTGCAAGTGCTCACCCGTATGACGTGCTCGGTCCCCTCGTAGGTACTCCTCCAGCATCTCAATACCTTGGTCGCCTTGACCAGACTCTCCAGTCGACTGCACCACTGGGTCATCCGTGTGGTCAGACATCAAGTGCAGCTCAATCTGCACCAGACTCTGATATGTCTCTATAGATGACTGGGACGTGTGCCCAGTATCAGCTCCTACCGTCTCAGTGTCCCTCTCCGGAGGATCCACTACATCCTCCAACGTCTGGGTCTCCCTGACGGCAGCCGCGGTATCATCATCTACCGCGTCGATATCCGTCTCCATCGGAACGGATACACCCTGCAACGTCTGCCTCTCCCTAATGGCAGCTCTCCTAGCAGATTGTAATACTACCCTCTCTCCCAAATTTCTCGACAACACAGACTGTTTAATTTAAAATATATTTGTCAGAATCCTATCGCTCAATTACAATACTATATCGTATGACTGTCTAAATGTGAAAACATTTTCGTAAGGTTTATTAATGATATCATCTTAATACTAACAATTCATAATAAAACATAAATATATACTTATTCGATTTCAATTTCCCTACACCTAGTATTTGTCAGAATCCTATGGCTCGAATACGATACTATATCGTATGACTGACTAAATGTTGCAAGATTTTCCAAAGGTTTATAAATGATTTCAACCTCATACTATCAATTCCTAAGAAAACAGAAATATATACTTATTCGATATCAATTTCCCTACACCTAGTAACAATTTTAACATACCGTAGGGTGAGGCTGTGTCTCCAGCGGTGGCGGTACATCTATCGTCCTCCGCCTCTGTATAGTGGGCTCCGGCTACATTATATATAACAATGAAATGTTAACACTATTTCCTTCAAATTAACAAATAAAGCAAATTGATTATTATAAACATTAAATGTTACCTGTAACGGATGTCTCCGAACATGACTGACATCATCAGCTACGACTTTCCCACGGTTGTCCTTCACCATCTTAAAACCCGGGTACAGAGTGGTGGTAGATATGGGGACGGGGAATGGACGGATCCAAAAGTCGGGCTCGGAATCAAAGAATGGGAGAAGATTCGAGTCGGAAAGAAAGAGATCGGAGAAGATTCGGTGTGTCGGAAAACTGGGCCCCCCACGCCTATTTATATTGGGGCCCAACGGTAACAAATCATACCGCATCTCCATGCGGTATTTTTTTACCGTTGTGGCAACGGTAAAAAAATACCGCATGGAGATGCGGTATTGTTTTACCCAAAATTCAAAACCATACCGCATGCCCACGCGGTATTGTTTTACCCAAAATTCAAAACCACCGCATGCCCATGCGGTGGGTTTCGGATAGCTCCGACCCAACCGGATTATCGTATTACGGACTCCGTTTTAACCTAACTCACCGCAAGTACGTGCGGTGTTTTTATACAGTCAAACGACATACCGCATGTACATGCGGTATATCGAGCTAAAATTTTCTTAATCCACCGCATAGGGATGCGGTGGATTAGCGGTGTAAATAGTAAAAATTAGCGGTGTACATATCATACCCCATTGATAATCATTATTCATAGATATATAATCCTATATTATTTGTACAGTTGAACAATTATCTGAAAAAAAATTGGAAAAAGAAAATGGCACCCACGTACTTGCCAATTACCACTATGGAACTGTACATGTTTCAAATAGTTATTACGGTTTGTTTCCACGCGCCTATCCACCCATAATTGTACCGGTGGGGGAAGAATAATAGACGTGGGGCCCGCCATTTTTAAAAAAAATTCTAAAAAATCACAATTAATCTTCACCTTTAATTTCAACCAATTCAATGGTCCAGATTCGTTTACAAATTGTATTCTAAGGGGTGTTTACACCGTAACCATCCTCTCTCTCTCTCTCTATATATATATATATGTATATATGTATATATATATATATATATATATATATATATATATATATATATATATATATATATATATATATATATATGTATATATATATGTGTGTGTATATATATGTATTCTTTCAATTTTTTGAATTTAAATAAATTTTGTATTTAATTGTTGGATAAAAATTTGGTAAAATTATATCTTTATCATAGATATTTAACGAACTTAGTTAAAATGTTGTAAAAATATAACAATATCTAATAAAATTGAGTAAAATATTATCTTAAATATATAATAACATATTGATATTTTATGAAATTGAGTAAATCTTATCTAAACTATATAATAATATATCGATATCTAATGAAATGGAGTATACTCTTATCTTAAGTATATAATGGTATATAAATGCTATACTGAAATGGGGTAAAATTTTATCTAATTAAGTAAAATCAGATAAAATTTTCAAATTATGCATTTTACTTTTATTTTTTTATAGGCATATATTTATAGGTTGATTTGAAAATAAAATTTAGGCACATTATTTTTTATGGCATATAAAATGCATGCTAGCCATGTTATAGGTTAATTTCATATTAGCCAATTTCACATAAATTTTATTTTTATTAAAAAAAATTAACGTGTCTAACTTGGAGATTATAGGTTAATTTGAAAATGCATAATTGAAAAATAGTTAATATCTTCTAAAAATATGTCCATATATAAAGGAATGGGGTAAAATCTCATCTTAATCACATGGAATGGGATAGGAATTGGAGGATATATTTTACAATGTGAAATTGGATAGAAAGTGTAAAAAAAATTATTGATAAAAAAAGCTTACAATTAATCTTTATTTTTGAGCAAAATAGAGAATAGATTTTAATCTTTATTTTATTTTAAAAAAATTATGAAAATTACATTCATATTCAAAATTTCTATTTTTATATGTTCATAAAATTTTATTTTGAAAAATAACACTTTCAAATTTTTTTAAATTATATTTTTTAGATCTCATCTTTTTCATTTTATTTTTTTAATATATGATTTTTCAAGATAAAATTTTATAAACATATAAAATAGATTGTTGAATATGAATGTAATTTGTATATTTTTTTAAAAGATAAAATAAAACTTAAATAATTTTGTGTTAAATCAAGGGAAATAGCAAGTGATATGTGTACATTCCAAACATAGTGGCATTAGGTATGAATAAGATTATGCCCAAGGGATAAGATTATGCTAAAAGCTAAATATTCGAGCCTTCTTTTGGCCACATTTGTTGCTTCTTTTGTTGCAAAGGTATTTTGACGTTAATGAGAGCGACAAACGCACACCTACTAATCTAATATCCGAATATATTTAATTGTGTGCATATATATAGTGTAATTAATGTTTATAATCCTTATTATATGTCCTTACCAAAAAAAAAAAATCCTTGTTATATGTATTAAACAAAAAACATTTAGTTTATTTTGTCGTCGTATGCATAAGCACTAGTGTTAGATAAGTCCACTCAAACAACGAATATTGTGACCAAGGAAAAGCTCGTTGATCCGTTACCTAGTTAAGATGGCATCGATGGCTAGCTATAGTCAATGGTGGATTCAGAATTTCTTTTAGGGGTTTTTAAAATTGAGAATTTTTTTTTACATGTATATGAAACATGTCTTTTGTTTAAATATATTAGAAAAAAATTTCAATTTATAATTTAAATAGTCATTTTTAGTAGAAAAATTTAAGAGAAAATAAATAATTATCAATAAATGAGAATTGTTTTTTGTATGTATATATGTAAAAGAATATTTTTCTTTAAATATAATGGAGTAAAGCTTAAATTTGTGATATAGTCATTTTTTAGTAGAAGAAACTAAGGAAAGAAAAGATTATAAAAAAAAGGCGAAACTAATTAAAATAACCCAACCTTTGAGAGGGTGTTAAAAATATATCCCCACCTTTCAAATGTAAGATAAATATCCCGACCTTTATAAGTGATGGTAATATAATATCCTAATGATTTCTCTCCAATAAAATTCTTATTTTTTGTATTGTATCACTCATGTATTTTCAATTTAAATAAATTAAATTAAATTAAATGAGTTTAAAAGTTTATTAAATAAACTTTTATAGTTATAGATTTAATTCGTACCTAACTTTTTATATCTTTTTTTAAATCAATAATATCTATAACAAGCCAAATAAATAAAAAATGTAAAGCAAAATAATATATTTTCAATTAGTAAATGATTAGCTAGTGATTTAACTTATTAAAACTGAAGAATATTTTGTCAGTTATAAACTTTATGTTACTACAAAATTGAAATGAAAATTTAATTCTTTAGATTATTCAATGGTGCTCATATATATATGAGAAGTAAATTATTATTATTAAAAAAATATAAATGAATGTAAATTGTTTATTTTTTCTTAAATCCAAAATAAATAAAAATTAAGATAAACTTAAAAACCAATCTAATTTAATCTAATAAACTTGAATGATATTTTACATAATCAAGATATTGAAAACTATATTTTAAATATTTACTTTTTTTATTTTTGTTTTGATTGAATTTAATTATAATCAATAAATACATATTAAATTGAATAATTTAAATTAAATACGTATTTAATTGAATGTTTAGGGGCGAAACTAATCATTTTTGTGGGGAAGAAAGTTATGGGATATTATATTACCATCACTTATAAAGGTCGGGATATTTATCTTACTTTTGAAAGGTGGGGATATATTTTTAACACCCTCTTAAAGGTTGGGTTATTTTAATTAGTTTCGCCTAAAAAAAATAAAGCTAAAGGGATTTGAACTCATAATCTCAAGGTAATAAATACCCATCTTTGGAGGATGATACACATACACTTGGTGTATGTTGGTGTATCTTTTTGCCATGTGTAAAAATTTGTAAAATTTATCCACTACTTTTAAAATTGTAAAAATTAACCCTAAAAGTTTTCTATAAAACTCTATTATACTCATATTATAAAGAATAAACCCTAAAAATTTCAATAACCACTAATGATACCCTAAATTTTAAATGGTGAACCCTAGAAAAATAAATTTTTAAGAAAAAAAAAAGTGTATACATACACCAAGTGTATGTGTAGCCTTTTCCCCCATCTTTACCAACTAAGTCAAATTGTTTTTGTAATCTATATCTATATATATATATATTCTTAATTTAGAACACTTTAGGCTTATGTGTCAACTTCTCCTTAATCCTCTCTTTTCCACCAATCAAGTTTTTTTGTCCCTTTTTTAATTATTTATTTTCTTTAGTTATTATTTTTATTCTTTTTTTTTTACCTCTTTAAACTAATCACATTTTTTTTCTTTTATTCTTAACATATTTACTAACAATTGGGCTTAATTAAAAACATTAAAGAAAAAAATGTAACCATCTATATATACTCTTAATCTATATCTATATATCTATATGTATATCTTTATAAACTCTTAAGACAGAAGAGTTTGCGCCTACGTGTCACATCCACCTTAATTTTCTCATTTTCAACTAATCATTTTTTTTCTTTTTTCCCCATTTTAGAATTTTTCAATTGACTTTCACCTTGAAAATAATCAATCTATATCTATATCTATATAAAATCTTAAAACAGAAGAGTTTGCGCCTACGTGTCACATCCACCTTATTTTCCCATTTTCAACTAATCTTTTTTTTTCTTTTTTCCCCTTTTTAGAATTTTTCAATTGACTAATCAATGGGTTTAATTCAAAATATTAAATTAATATAAATCTATTTCTATTTGCAAATCTTCATTTACTATCACAATGGAGTCCATCTTGATTGAGCTTATTATATCTTACTCTTATGAGTTTGTTTTTATAAGTTTAAATATATAATATAAATTTATTTTATTACTAAAATTTTATTTTTTCAAAATCGCGCCATTAATCTATTTCTATTTGCAAATCTTCATTTACTATCACAATGGGGTCCATCTTGATTGAGTTTATTATATCTTACTCTTATGAGTTTGTTTTTATAAGTTTAAATATATAATATAAATTTATTTTATTACTGAAATTTTATTTTTTTAAAATCGCGTCATGGCGCGGGAACTATACTAGTTTTTTATTACTTTTAAACTGTTTCTTCCCTAAAATTAGTAAATATTAAAAAAAACACATAATATATATTTTTTTCTAGGTGTTTCTTATGGGCCAAGGGAGGCTTCAACTACCCCCGAATCCCCCTAGATCCACCGATGGCATAGTTCACTAGGTAGGGCGTGAGCTCTCTTCTCTCCGTGTAGAATAATAGAATTGATGTAAAGTTCTTCTTGAGGGTTTCATTCATTAGACAAAGATATATATAGGTTACAAGGTATTGGGCCTTTAGGCCCACTATACAATATGAGACCTATGTAATCTATCAAACCCCCGCAGTCGAAAGTGGAGGCTCCCGTACAGTGAGACTGGACCGAAAATCGAGGAACAACTGTCGAGGTAAACCCTTGGTGAATATATAAGCGTATTGATAGGAGGACGGGACATGAAGAACACGAACATGTCCAAGAGCAACCTTGTCCCGAACGAAGTGGAGATCGAGCTCAATGTGCTTCGTTCGCTGATGCTGGACTGGGTTGCTGGCCAGATAGACGGCGGAGACGTTGTCGGTGTAGACCAGGGTGGCCTTCTGAAGAGGGCAGCGGAGCTCAAGAAGGAGATTGCGCAGCCAAGAGCACTCGGAGACAACGTTGGCGACACCTCTGTACTCTGCCTCGGCGTTAGAGCGAGACACCACAGACTATCGCTTCGCGGACCACGGCACAAGGGTGTCATTGAGGAAGACACAG
Source organism: Persicaria maculosa (assembly GCA_963922045.1). Taxonomy (NCBI): domain Eukaryota; kingdom Viridiplantae; phylum Streptophyta; class Magnoliopsida; order Caryophyllales; family Polygonaceae; genus Persicaria; species Persicaria maculosa. The sequence goes on along the minus strand of OY998252.1, from coordinate 33,109,485 downwards.
TAGCCAGAGGTGGAGCGACGTGTGTCAGGACAACTACCCCAATCCGCATCAGTGTAAGCGACGAGGTCAACCCGAGAGGAAGGGGTGATTGTGGTTCCCAGCTCGAGGGTACCGCTGATGTACCGGATGATCCGCTTCAAGGCCTGAAAGTGCGGTTCCCTGGGCGCATCATCATGCATGAACAGGCAGATCTGCTGAACGGCATAACTGATGTCTGGCCTAGTAAATGTAAGATACTGCAAAGCAGTGGCGAGGCTCCGGTACAATGTCGGATCATCAAACAGAGGACCAGAGTGAGCACTGAGCTTGTTGGAAGTATCCACATGGGTGGCAACAGGCTTGCAATTACTCATCTTGGCCCGAGCAACAATCTCGGCAGCATACTTACTCTGAGAGATAAACAACCCAGACGCATGATGCTGCATGACAGGAGGAAATTGTCGTTGTTCCTATCAAAGTATAACTCAAACCTACAAACTAGTATAATAAGCAAGTAAGAGGTCGATCCCAGAGAGAATCAAGTATTTCTAAGCAATGTATATTTACCAATTAGTAGAAAAGAGGAGTTTTGGTGATTGAAGATAAGAAAAGAAATTGTAAACAAGTTAGTAGAGATAACAATTGAGAAAATAGTGATGAATTAGATGATCAGTTAGATGTCTAAGAAAATAACCCTAATAGTCCTTCAATATCCTCAAAAGAGTCGGCTAAATAATAATTCTAAAAACCTAATTAAAGAGATAAAAAGCCCATTCAGCAGATTCGACGTTTCTGCAGAGGCCGCGGGGCAGCCAACCCAAGCCATGGGGCAGCCAGGCAATCAGCAAAATCCTTCGTCAGAGCTACTAGCCGCGGGGCGGTTTCCTTGGCCGCGGGGCGTCTTTTACTGTTCACAGCAATTTTTCCTCTTCAAATTTGGTCCCGATATCAACACAAAAGTTGTAGATCTCGGAAAGAGCTTTCCAACGCATGCTTATAATAGTCAATCGGACCACCGAGGCCTCCAGAAAGTGCAAAACAAGTTCAGCATGTCTGGCGACAACTTTTGCTGACTTGTTCTTCACTTAGGCTCTCTAACTTCGATTCCGCTCCCGTACTCTTCACCTTTATTCTTCCTCTTCACTCTTCCTTCATCCATGAGCTTCCTCATTCCTCGTCGGATCCACATATACCTGAAATAATCCATAAAAGCGTGTAGATTCCGACTCCACCAACAAAACGAGTATAAATGCAAATCTAGCTTAAACTATGCATTATGCACATCTAAATCATGCTAAATGCAACCTAATATGCCTACCTAAATGCATGCTATCAAATTCCCCCACACTTGAACCTTTGCATGTCCTCAAGCAATAAAAAACTCAACTCATAAATAATTCCCCCACACTTAAATTTTTCATTGTCCTCAATGAAAATTAAAGACAACAATATCAAATCAACAACCCACAGGCAAGCAATCCATGTAATAACTTTGGTAAAACACTTAAAAGCTTAAAATAGGGAAACGAAGATTGACAATTAACGTCTTAACATGTATAGGTGCAATCTAAGGAATAAAGCAAGCATATTCATTCAACCTCACCAGGAAAATGTGTTTTCACTCTCGCTCATGTATTTAGGGTTAAACATTCGCGCTCAAACTCAATCCTTGAAAACTTAACTACAACAAAATTGCATCAGTGGTCTAAATCTCCACCGCTAGTGACTTCACATGCAACCAAAATCATGAGGTCTTTGTATAGGTTGTAATGGGGTCATGGTAGGAACATAGGGTATGGAAATTATTTAGGTTATGTGGTGCTAAAAATCCGAGAAAAAGGGTTAGTAAATAACCAGAAAAACATCAACACCAAAACACTTCATATACCATTCCAATAACACTTACTCCGTCACAATTCAAATCCGAATACAATTTTCAAATATCCACACAAACTCATTCATTTTTTTTTCTTTTGATAATGATTTTTTTTTCTTTTTCTTTTTTTTCTTTTATATTTTCTTGACTTTTACCCCTAAGTGAATTTTATCCTCCTTAGGTCACAAGTAATAAGCACATAAAAACCATCTCTATGAAGTACAAATGAATCACCCAATACGATTTCTCAACTCAAAGCAACTCCATCAACACATCAATATATTCACCAACTCTTCTCCTAATTCCCTGATGGGTCAGGCTAATAATCGGCTAGGAAGATTTTGTGGAGCTAACAAAATAGGCTTGTAAGGCTCAAATTGGCTTCAAGCAAAGGATAATGTGTACGGGTGGATAGAGTATAATATGGCTAAAATAAAATCATGCCTCAATCATTTTAAGGTTACATGCAAAAATCATGTAAATGCAGCCTCAATAAAGATATCTAAATGCAATTTAAAGAGGAAGTAATCAAGGAGAGTATTCACACACAAAAAAACTAGAGGACGTATATGTGTAGTCCCAATAAGGCCAAAATAACTCACAAGGTCAAATTGTTAGAACTTCAATACCACTTAAATTCCAAAGAGTATACATGCTCAATTATCTCATCAATCTTGTTCCCAAAAAGTCTATAAAACAATTCAAAAGTTTCAAACACTTCAAGCAAGTCATGGGCCACATGATAAGATAAATATAGAGGACAAGTAGCCTAGATGGGAAAATAAGACCTAAAGTGTATTAAATGCATGATTTTTTGGATTTTTTTTAACAAATACAATATATGAGTAAAAATAAATATGCAAACATAAATAAACATGATATGCAAAATCTATCTATATGCAATGCAATCCCTCCCCCACACTTAAATTTTTCATTGTCCTCAATGAAAATTAAAGACAACAAAATTATAAAAACACAAAGGAAGAGATAAATGGAATACTCACAATGTGGTGGAAAGGTGGATTTATGAACCTTCATGGATGAACAAAGAGTAACTAGCAACATCCGTAGCCCGGGGCTTCATCTCGATCTGCAGTGTTAGGTGCCCATACCGAAAAGGCCAAACACAAACTAACCTAGAACTAAATAAAAATGCTAAACAATAGCTAAACTCAAGATTAAAAAGATTATTACCTATCTTGGGTTGCCTCCCAAGCATCACCTTTCTTTTATGTCATTGGCATGATTTATTCTCAGTCTCAATTCCTTTCCTATCAGACATTGTCAAGGCCCTCAATAGCCTATCATATTCCTGTGCACACGTCTTACAAAAGACATCATAGCACAATAAATTGAAAGCATAAAATATGGAATTCAAAAACCCTTTCAATCTATCAAAGAGTCTAGCATGACTCTCTCCTGGAGGAATATGATACCACCAACACAGTTCCGTTGGTGGCTTCTCAAAATAGCAGTCAAAAGGATCAACATAACCATTATTACCTTCCAAATTGCAAAAGTTTACCTTTATTACCTCTTGAGCCTCAGCATGTGGCTCTAGACATGGTTCATCAACGGGGGAGCTGAGAAGGAATGCATCAGATGGAGTAGGAGACACAACACATGAAACCTCATGCGGCGACTCATGAGATTCCATGTCAGGAAGCACTAGACCCTCTTCTCCATCGCCAAAGAAACTATTGTTGTCTGTGAACAATTCCTCCTCGTTATGAAACCAACTAGGATGGAATGAATTAAGAACAATGACTTCGACATGATCTTCCATTCTTGCATCCTTCAATGTCTCAGGGGATGGCGGAATGGGTTTGCTTTCTTTATCAACTTGAGGGGTAGCCAACTGCTCCGTTATTATCTCGCTTGATGTTTGAGTAAGTTGGCTAATTTGTTCCCCCAAGTTTTTGATCCTCTCACCATTCTCCTGTATCACTTGAGTAAGGGCCTGGATTGCATCATCGAAGTGTGTGACGGCGTCTTCTATTGGTGGATAAGACATGGTGAGCAACTCTTCCTGTGCAGCATGGTAACCCATGTAACAGAAAAAATCCCACAACCCCGACAAACCTAACCGTGCTAAGCCTCTGTTACTCATATACTCAGCAAGCGCTCGTGTCTCAGCAGTCATCCCCTCAATTATGCAAACAATCATATCTCGGATGTTGTCTTGATAACCCCGTGAATTACGGATGTCAACACATCTCTGCAATCTGGTAAGATATTGGTGAAAGTTCTCACCTTCAGACTGCAATAACCTCAACATCTTAAAAGTCAGTAGCAATGGTGTTATGAACCGTAAGATAGGTTCACAACAAATTAGATATATAAAAAAATTGATAAACACACAAAACAAAGAAATAAACTTTGATTCCCCGCCAACGACGCCAAAATTTGACAGGAGGAAACTGTCGTTGTTCCTCTCAAAGTATAACTCAAACCTACAAACTAGTATAGTAAGCAAGTGAGAGGTCGATCCCATAGAGAATCAAGTATTTCTAAGCAATGTATATTGACCAATTAGTAGAAAAGAGGGGTTTTGGTGATTGAAGATAAGAAAAGAAATTGTCAACAAGTTAGTAGAGATAACAATTGAAAAATAGTTTCATCTACAAATATCCACTTTAGTTTGACTAGTTGGTCCTTGATTCTTCTTCAAGTTCTCTTTTCATCCTATTATTGTTTCTGTCATGATCTTGTGTAAATCACTAGTCCTACGAGTCCTAGTAACCCTTACTAATTAGATAACCCTAACACGGTCAAGATTCAACCTAATAGTAGCATTAAGATTAAGGATTAACCAGGATACATGCAACACCAAGCTACGAGTCAGCATTCAACATGTAATTGATTCTCTACACACCAGTTTAGTCCTATGAGTCATAAAAAGGCATGATTGCTACTATGGATTAAGGTTCGCTACGAGGAATCTACAAAATCCTAGCAATAATCCCAACTAGTTGTACGGACTAGAAGAAATCAGCAATATTCGCAAAAGAATCAATATGAATAGAACAAGAATAGAAATCTCACACCTTTAACAAACCAAAGCTTTAATCCATAGACGAAACAGAAGAGTTTAGCACTCCATGGCCATGGAGGCTCCCCTCTAGGGTTCTCTCAATTGATAATCTCCAAGTGCATAAACTAATGAATTAGATGATGAGTTAGATGTCTAAGAAAACAACCCTAATAGTCTTTAAATAGTCTCAAAAGAGTCGGCTAAATAATAATTCTAAAAACCTAATTAAAGAGATAAAAAGCCCATTCAGCAGATTCGACGTTTCTACAGAGGCCGCGGAGAAGCCAACCCAGGCCACAGGGCAGCCAGTCAATCAGTGAAATCCTTCGTCAGAGCTACTAGCCGCGGGGCGGCTTTTACTGTTCACAACAATTTTTCCTCTTCCAATTTGGTCCTGATGTCAACATGAAAGTTGTAGATCTCAGAAAGAGCTTTCCAACGCATGCTTATAATAGTCAATCGAACCACCGACGCCTCCAGAAAGTGCGAAACAAGTTCAGCATGTCTGGCGACAACTTCTGCTGACTTGTTCTTCACTTAGACTCTCTAACTTCGATTCCGCTCCCGTACTCTTCACCTTTATTCTTCCTCTTCACTCTTCCTTCATCCATGAGCTTCCTCATTCCTCGTCGGATCCACATATACCTGAAATAATCCATAAAAGCGTGTATATTCCGACTCCACCAACAAAACGAGTATAAATGCAAATCTAGCTTAAACCATGCATTATGCACATCTAAATCATGTTAAATGCAACCTAATATGCCTACCTAAATGCATGCTATCACTGCACGACGACACCCAAGAAGTAAGACAACGGACCCAGATTTGACATGGCGAACTCGGCACTCAATTGGGAAATAATAGACGTCCGAAGAGCATCAGAAGAGGCGGCGAGGATGATGTCGTCGACATATAGTAACAGAAAGGCCATGTCTGTGCCTCTGCGATAAATAAACAAAGACGTATCCGAGCGGCTGCCAACGAAGCCCAAACGTAGTAGATGAGAAGCAAAGCACTGGAACCAAGTCCGCGGAGCCTATTTCAGACCATACAGAGAGCGCTTCAGGAGACACACGTGCTTGGGGCAATCAGTATCAGTGAACCCCGACGGCTGAAACATGTAAACTGTCTCATTCAGATGGCCATGCAGAAAGGCATTCTTGACATCCAGCTAATGAATGGCCCACTGTCGCGACAACGCTAAGCTCAACACCACTCAGATAGTGGCAGGCTTGACCACGGGGCTGAATGTCTCATCACAATCAATACCTGTCTGATGAGATCAACCGTTAACCACAAGACGAGCTTTGTAGCGTTCCAACGACCCATCAGAGCAGAACTTGTGGCGGAAGAGCCACATGCAGCGGATGATGTTCGCCTCAGGAGCGCGAGGAACTAGAACCCATGTACCATTCCTTGTAAGGGCCCTGTATTCGTCGAGCATAGCCGCTTGCCAATTCGGGTCGAGGAAGGTTGTTTTGTGGGAGGTGGGGATAGGGGAAAGGGAGGTCGGGTTTGGGGCAGGAGAGATTTGGGAATCGGTGGGGGTGGTAATAGGTTGTGCGGCAGGCGCGGCAAAAGGCTGCGGCCGCGGCACGAGTTGATATGCCGCGGGCGCAACAAGATGTTGCGGCCGCGGCATCTGTGGTGACGGAGGGGGTGGTCGGTAGTACACAGGAGGAGGTTTGGCGGGGTGCAGGGTGGCGTTCATAGAGACGATATGACGAGGTCTGAAGACACCGGAGATGCTACGGGTGTGCGGTCTGGTGGTAGGAGGAGGAGGTGGCGGTGGGGGCGGTGTAGGGGGAGAGGCAGGAGCACTGGTAGAGCTGTGTGGAAAGAGCAAGTGTGGGAAGGAAGACTCTGACTCAGACTGGGACATATGAGGTGGCGAAGATGGGAGAGGATGAGAAGAGAAGGGAAAGCGAGACTCATCAAAAGTGACATGACGTGACACAATAAGCTTATGGCTCCGAACATCGAGGCAAAGGTAACCGCGATGATCAGACGGATAGCCTAGGAAGACACATGGAGTGGAGCGTGGGTGAAGCTTGTGTGGGGCGGTGGAGGACTGGTTTGGGAAGCACAAGCACCCAAAGGTACGAAGGTGATCATACCTAGGCAAGGTGCAATAGAGTGCCTGAGTCGGTGAGCGATGGTGTAGGGTAGTAGATGGGAGAATGTTGAGGAGATAACAATATGAGACCTTTTCTTCCTCACGGAACCCTAATTTGATCCTCCTGTCACACCGCCTCCTGCGTCCAGTCAGTCGTGCCCGGTCGCCCTCTCGACATCGTCGTCCAGCCTCTGGCATGCACGTCTAGGCTATCCCAGTGCTGCCGTTCTAGATGTCCTCCGTTCTCAGAGTCTTGTCATCTGTAATAAAGATCTACGCTCTAGTTTATGCTCTGATATATATACCATGTAGAATAATAGAATTGATGTAAAGTCCTCCTTGAGGGTTTCATTCATTAGACAAAGATATATATAGGTTACAAAGTATTGAACCTTTGGGCCCACTATACAATATGAGACCTATGTAATCTATCACTCCGAAGACACGGATTCCTCTAAGGTTTCTTGAGAGCTTCTCGGCGATGACGATTCCTAGTGGTTCTAGATCTGCTTAGATGTAAACTGAGATTTTTATGAAGTGACGACGATGAAGATGAAGACGAAGGATCCATTGGTGTGAGAATTTTCCCCATAAGCTTCTTGGCGTCCTTAATCAGACAATTTCCATCCTCTCTCATTGTCTATCTTCTAGTTGCTTTTTTTTTTGGAATCGCTACATAGCACTTGTGTATTCAGCATTACAACCTGTTTTTGGCTTTGAACGTCTAGTGGATTAGGTGAACCCAGACCTGTCAAAATGTGACCCAACCCGAGGACCCGACCCGACCCGTCAAATGTGGGTTTTGGCGCAAATATTTCAACCCAAAACCCGAAGCAACCCCAACCCGTTCAACCCGCAAATTTCTGGGTCGGATTGGGTCAACCTGTGGGTCACCCGTTGGGTCAAGCTTTAAGATAATAAAAACATAAATAAATTACAATTTAACCTAATATTGAAATTTATTACTATTAATAATTAGGATTGAATATTATATTTTTCATCATCAACTTTACTTTATAATTTAACATTACAATTTGTTATGTATATAAAATTACATATTACTGTACTATTGTAGCAACATTAATTATTATTTTTCAATAATATAACTATTATTAGGATAATATAACAATTTTAGATTTAGGAACTATGTAAATAGTTATTAAAAATGCTCCATCTGTTTACTTTTAAATGTCGTTTACTATTCATGTATGATTTTAAGGATGATAATAATTATATAAAATATCAATTTATATATTATATATAATTTCATACTTCAAAAGCTAAAAGGAATGAAATTATAACAAGTAATAAATTTTTATTGGTATTTTAGATAATTTTATCATTTTAAAATAACGTGTATAAAGAGTAAATGACATTTAAAAAATTATGGATGAGTAGTGCTCTTGACCAGTTGGGTCGACCCAAACCCGTTAAATATGGGTCTGGGTTGAGCATTTCACGACCCGTAATCCAAAATGACCTGATCCAGAATGAACCCGAACCCAAGACGACCCAACCCAAACCCGACCTGTTTGACAGGTCTAGGTGAACCTCGTCTATTGAGATTCCACAAATGTTGAAAACCCGAATTGCGTAAACAAAGTATTGTATGCTTCTTGCTTATCGTTTGCATTTGCACTAGGTTGTAGATTGTTCAACCGTCGGAAGATAAAACACAACATCAAACATAGATTTTGTGATAAGATTTAGAAAAAATATATAAAATCCATGATAATTAATACTTTACTTATAAATTGTGTCAATGGCTAAAACGACACTTATTTTGGATAAGAGGTAGTATAGTTTTTATCATCCTAAAAAAACATGAGTGAATAGTGAACGACATATTTGCCAAACTAAGAGAGTATTATATTTTATAGCTTTTATAAACCATCAATATATAAAAAAGAATATATATATATATATATATATATATATATATATATATATATATATATAGGGTGTGGTTCGGGTGTGCACACCCCTTGGGGTGTGCATTGTGCACAAATATTATTCGGTGAAATGTGAAACATTATTCGGTGAAATTTGAAGCATTATTCGGTGAAATGTGAGTATTGTTTAGGGGAATGTGAAACATTATTTGGTGAAATTTGAGGCATTTCATATAAATTGTAACTATTGTTTAGGGAATTGATATATATATATATATATATATATATATAGATCTGTTATGTGGCTTCAATTTTTTAGTTTGCTTAGCAATATGTCATTTATGAGGATTAAATTAGGTAATAATAGGTCATGGGACTGATAAAATTAGCTAACAAATCATTTATGACTATTCTACCTTGAATGAAAGTTATGAAACTCTCCCCCCTGATCGACTCTAAGAACCTAAGATGAACCATCTCCGCATAGTCTTTGCGGTGCAGGATACATGAAACCGAGTATCACTTGGAGTTGTGAGGTAGCTAACAAAGATTCAGGCAATGTTATGGACGAACAAAACACCAATTCCCTGCCAGAGGGCCACTTCTCCACATATCTACGGGCATATGCAACAGGATCGCTTGGTGCACAAGGTCTTGCTGACTCACAGCTCTCACACACAAAATTTGGGTAGTGCAAAACAATAAAATGTTCAAATGTGCTACTAGTTATCAGTTATCACCTATAGTATTTGGTCCAAATTTTTGGTCCCGGGTTTGGCTATTGAAGGATAGATTTTCATCAGCTCGCCCATTCATGAGGCCATTCCAACTTCCAGGGAAAGGGGAATATAACTAAAAGTGACCTTTGGGGGTCAAAATGTATTCACAAATTTAGGTAAATTAGGCCTTGACTAAGAAAGGAGTACCTTTCTTCCTTTTTACTTTGGCCGACACAATTTCCAAACATATGTACACGCACGTAGCATTAGCATAGGGTATTTGTTAGATGATTAAACAAAGCTTAGAAAAATATAAAATAAATTTCAAATAATGCTTGGTCGTACATTGTTTCCTATACTTCTATACAGTAGCAGATATAACCTTCTATGGAGCACAAATGCAATTATAAAGAAAAACACTGCCAAAGCACCAATTTGGTGAATCAACCAGAACAATGAACAAACACGAATTTAGTAAAAAAGCCAAGGGAAAAGAAATCTGCAAAACTTCCTGTCTTGGTTTGGACCTTTCAACATTCAGTATACAACAGAAATTGCTTATCTTGTTGTAACAATGAATACAGAGAACAAGCAATATCAGATAAAGTAATAGTTGGGTGCATACTTACATAATGAAGTTATCAATCATATGAGATATCACTCCAACACCATCAGAATTCAACCAGTAGCGGTTGACCTATATTCAATAAGGAAACCCTCGTTAGTTACCTTGTAAATAGTTAGAAAACTGGAAAGGTTCACCAAATTCCAATTTCCCGATAGCCACTGCGCCAGAGAATTGATTGTTTTCCAATTTTTCCTTTATTTGGATAAACAACAAATTTCGATAAGAAATAAATTTGATATTACAGAGTGCCGAACTGCCAATTCATACAGGATTTATACAACATCACAATTCACAAGTGTGGTCCAAATATTTTGAAACTATTTATGTTTGACAATAGCTCCATCTGGTAATTAGAACAGCATTTTCTCTTACGCTACTTAGTGCTCCAAGGTAACAATCTCAAAGCAGAACTGTAATGCACCTTCCATGACAACTTAACTGATTTAACTCTCTTGGCAAGTGGACAATATCATTTTTCATCCACACAACCTAATGCTATAGTACAAATCCAGGCCGTTTCCCTAAATTCTTATCAGCATTCAGTCATTCACATATTCAATTATTTCTTTTTTTTGGTCAGACATATTGAATTATATCTGGATCTGCATAAAACACTCCATAAATATCAAGAAACAAATAAATAATATTCCCTCCGTTAAGAAATATCAAGTCTTTTGACCTTTTGCCACATTTTTTAAGGAGCTAAAAATGATATAAAATATCAACTTTTTGACTAATTGTTTTTTTATAATTTCATACTTGGTAATAATAAGTACTGAGTATAAAATTATTTTTAAAAATTGATATTTTTTTATAGTTTTTAACCCCGAAAAAAACATGGAAAAAAGTAAAAGGACTTGTGTTTTTGAACCGAGGGTGTAAATAACAAACAAACCAGGAAGTTCTACAAAAAGTACCAAGAGAGAAAATTTTCAGCAAAATTTAACCTCTTGCTCATGACTAGGTGAAGGACAGATTATCTTTTAACAGCTAGTACTTTCAGTAACTAACCTGAATGGTATTGTGTGCAACAAATCGTTGACTACTTTTGTGGAAACTCACATCAACACGTACCCAAGGTACTTGTCTAAGCCCTCTAATCATCTCCTCTACAAATGGGTAAAAAAGCTCTTGTAAGATAATAGAACACATTAAATTGCATGGAGAAAAAAACAAAAACCATAAAAATATGGCACGGAGAAAAAGCAAAAATACCCATTTTGTCTATGCTATGGCTTATCCAATCAAGGGGGAAATCTACAAACTTGATAAACGAACATAGTTTTCAGTCAAAGTATAAGCGCAAACCTTCAAAATCAATATTTTGATCTTGAGTATATAAAGATACTTGACAATGATTGTCTTCTGAACTTTCAGGTTCAACGTAAACAATATGAGGATATTCATCATTCTTCACAAAAAGATCGACCTGGAATTCAAACGAAACCATAATTAAGTATTTTCAGACATGATCTTACAAAAATAAAATACATACTTTATGATAAAGCTCTCCACCTCAGGAAGTTCATGTGGGCGTCGGATAGATGATGTTCTCCAGCCAACCACATCTTAATAACAAGTCAAGATAACCTACTCTTAAATAGAAGAAAGAAAGAAATAAGCTAACACAAGGTTTTTTTTGTGGCAATCAAGTCAAAAAGCTGAACTACTTCTATAAAGGATACAATCGTAACTTGTATTTGCATAAGCAACGCGGCGCTTGAAAGAGCGTAAAGCTGAACTGCAAAGGAGAAAAAGAAAGATTTAGCAGATGTTTTATTGATAGACATAAGGATTTTCACGTGGTGATAATCCAAAGCTTTTACTAACATGAATTTATAGTCATATGAGTCAGTGACCATTCTAAGAAGAAGTGGAGGTTTGCCATCATCATTGTCTGTAAGGAAAAGATGCTTTCCAGACTTTCCTGCAATCAGATGTGCTGTTTGAGAGGCTTGCCTCTCCAAGAAAAGAAATCCACAAAGGGCAGGCAACTGTGACAGACACAAAGAAGGGAGTAAAAAAAAAATTAACAAGTTATCCAACATTTATGTAGTCCAAAATAGACAAGTCTGCATCATTCCAAATATATATATCTTTAACTTCAGTTCAGGTATAGTAGTTCTTCTCCACTGTAGAGAAAGCATACATCACAAATCTAATGAGGGTCGCCTGCCTCAACACAATCTACTTCATTGATTTCATTGGCCCACATATCCCACTCATTACTCCCACCTCTTTCGAACAAAAAAAGAAAACATTTATAACGGTCAAAAAGTAAAATGTCCTGCCTGTTTACAATAAAATAAGTCTAGTTCTACCCCAAATGCCGTTTACCAATGCACCATTTCTCTTCTTATTTTTACTTTGATTTGCTTACGTTGACACTAAAAATAATTTAACTATGTTTGTTTGCTTGTCTTTGGTGAAGGCAATTTATATGTCTTGCAATCCTAGGTTTTGCTGGACACTTTGAACTTCACAAGCTTGTTGCCTGGAGCAAAGAAAACCATATCAATTGGCTGAAGATGATCGAAAATGCCGAGACTCAGTTTTGAATCAAGGCTCGTGGAGAGTATGTTACTTAAAAGAATAGCCACGAGAATTCCGAAGGTTATACCTTCTTTCATGCTTAAGTTTGATTACCATTGGAAGTCTTTATTTTTAGCATTTTCTCCCAATAAATAATAATCCTCTGCTTGTAGATTGTGAATGTATGTGAGAAATTATTAATAAAAGGAAGTTTTAGTGGAGATTCAGTTGTTATGCAAGCATGCAACATGTTTTTGCTTCTTTTTTCTGCAATTTGTGCCTCTTAAATGAACTTGGAAAAATATATTTTGGACATTTTACTCCCATTCAATGCTAGGATCATCGATCAAAGTATACGTGGCTTGGTGTGTGATTAGAAGGAAAATGTATTGGAAGAAGTGCTCAGCAAAAAAAAAAAAAAAAAAAAAAAAAGGCAGCCCTTAGCAATTTCAGGAAAGAACAACTCAACAAAACAGTGACAGAAAAGAACTTTATTTTTAAAATTGATAAATGCATACTTGTTGCCAAACGAAAGTCAGGGTAGAACTCTACTTCTCTTGTCAACAGACAGAAACATTTTACTTGTAAGAATCATAAATATTTTGATTGTGTTTTTTATTTTTTGAAAGGTGGGAGTGGGAATGTGTGGGCCAATGTAGAGTCTGTCTGGAAACATGCTAATCAGTATGTTTATCAATAACAAGTTCATTATCGGCAGAAATAAGTTTGTTATTGGCAATCAACATATTGCACCACACAGGCCCGTGATTAATGATGCAGGGAGTGCTATAGGTTGGAAGTAGACAACTCCCACTGCCACAAATCATTTAAACAAATCCTTACAAAAACTACATCAACCTATTAGATGGGAGCAGTGCTGCATGGCAGAGAATCACTAACTCACATAGCTCCCTGAATTAGAAGGGAAGACAACTAGCATAAACCATGTTTGACATTGTGTATTAACACTTCCCAGTAATCAATATCAGTCACCAATGATACTCAACCATATAATTGAAACTGCTAATTTTAAGAAACATACAGAACACATTTGTTCAGAAAAAAACACAGATAGAAGCAACTTAATATTGAAAAAAGAGGTCGAACAGTCTATAGAAACATCCTCCTGACTTGTTTGGGGAATGGATGCGTACACCTCGGACACCCAAACCACATCTTTGGCAGGATACACGGGTTAATGTTGTTTTATAGGTCTAATAGTATTGAATGTTTGGGGAATGGATGTGTACACCTAGGACACCCAAACCACATCTTTGGCAGGATACACGGGTTAATGTTGTTTTATAGGTCTAATAGTATTGAATGTTAACAAAAATCCTAGCTTCCTATCCCTTGAAAAAATTATGTCAAAAGTTTAGGGTTTAGGTTATGATCCATTTCCCTATAAAAATCTTAAGCAGAAAATAAGTTGAAATATAGCAAGAAGCCAAGAACCTAACCATACATCTTACTATCTTCGTATCTTACCTGTCTGTGTCCACCTGAGCCAAGGTGCGGAGTTGCAACAGTTATAAAGTTCATAGGTTCTAAACCAGCGATTCTGGCCTTGTCCGTTTTATTAATATGACTATCCGTCAAGCAATTACTTTCACTGCCCTTGGACTCTGATTGTTCAGGAGGTTCATAAAGCTTTCCAATAGCATATCTCGCAACAAGACCACCCAATGAGTGAGCAACAAAGGATATCTTTTGCAATCCAGGCATACGTTGAACAACACTCAACACCTGCACTAAATTTCAGATCAACAAATGTGACAGATTAGAATATATTTTCCTTTTTTCCACACAAACAAGAAGTGATTGGCAACTACCTCATCAGCTAGCCTCTCACCCATCAAATCAACACCATCCATAGTCAATTTTGCGTAGTTGCATCCACTACCTGCACCAGGAAACAAGGAATGTAAGACTTGGAAGTTTCACAGGATGTGGCTTTTCTCTGTTCATGCTTATTCAAACAACAAACTTTCCTTCCATCAGGTAAGTCTCAACCATTAAAAGTTTTCTTCTTCTTTTGGACCAAGAGAAAAGTGGTCTAGTGCTCTGCTAGAATCTATCATACTCACAGCTACACTGGGCATTAAGAAAATTTAATGCAGTACTACTAATCTAACTAACCAAATTGATGGACTGAACCCCTACTTAATACTGGCATCATTTCATGCTCTGATTTTACATTGTCACATATAAGCCTTTACCAATCTTCACAGCTGCAATGACATCTTTGACAAATTTTCAAATTTATCACAGGCCAAATATACTAATTACACGTGCATGGGTAACAGATTTCAGTTGCAGTGCAATGGCTTTTTTCCTATTACCAAATTACCACCAGCCACAAAGAGAGTCAATGAACTAGCTTTCCTGTACTCTTCAGTATTCTAAGAGGGGACAATCATAGTTTAGCTGCCATACATGATTCGGGTGAAGGATATCTAGTGATGCGTGCAACTCAACAAATCCGTGCACCTAGTTCCATTTCACCCTCTGCTAGGGTTCCTCTCAGTGCACTCTGTTCCCTTTCATTCTCAGGTAGTCAGGTAATGAGGTAGCCAGGAATACATATAGCTTCCCAAAACTACAGTAGAATTCTCAGTTAATTTTACTGAATTCATCACTTATTCATGCCAGATCAGGCAAGTAATTCCCCCTATTTGAATAAAGCAGTGGAAAAAACGCCATCAGAATACTTCAATAAAAGCAGAACAACTTACAGTGAGCAACCACTTTATCAGGAATCCTCTTCACAAACTGCTGCGCAGCGAATTTCCAGTCCGCGGAGCTATAATCACCGAAAACAAAAGAAACCGTCCAAGTTGAGAGATCAAAAGCCAAATCACAGTGATCGGAAATAGAAAGAAAGCAAAAGAGAAATCAATACCTTCCCATGAGACCATTAACCATGACGACGAGATGCTCAGGAGGAACCCTAGCTCTGGCCATGTCGGCGTCAAGCACATCTACGCCGGGACAAACCGGCGAATCTTTGATCCCGATCTCGGTATCCTTCGTCTTGGCGGCCATCTCAGGAGTCCCCTGAAGATCACTGAAACAGCAAATCCAGGACCTAGCGGGGGAATACCGCTTCATGAAATCAAGGGAATCAGGCAAAATCGGGTCCCTTGTGCTTCGCTTGAATCCGTTGCTTGGGAAGGGGAGATCAATTCCTTGAAGCGCGAATCGGAGGAAGCGAAAGTGATTGGGAGTGGAGGAATGTGGAAGAGGGATGGAGTTGGGGTTGGGGCTGATCATATGTGGGGAACCCAATTGGTACGTTTTTCAGTGATAAAGCAACTGTGATGGTGAAGGCAGATTGCATTGCAGTTGCAGGAACTGTAAAATTCTGTAGAAACATTCTGGATATTTCTATTTTGTTTTTCCCTTTTCTGTTTTGGTGGGAAAAATAAAGGAGATTGGGCCCATTTGGTCTCATATTTCAACATTAATATGGGCTATCTGCCAAAATTATTCAGATGGGCCACCAAGTATGAAGCCTAAATTATTCATAGAAATGGCCCATTATGCACTCAACGCTAATTGGGTAACTGCATAAAATCCACCCCTTATACTTATAAAACTAGAAGCAAAGTCTTTGTAAAAAATTGAGCCACGTGTCCCCGTCTGAGCAAAATTAAGAAGGAAAATTTTCTGGCCACTCCCCCACGTTCTCTTTGAGAACTCGAACAAATGAATTTTCAGCCATGCCTTTTTCCCTCCACGATCAAATATCTTCTTCCTCACAAGGGCGGTCGTTGCTAGAGATGGTGGAGATCGGTGCCGTTCACGCACCCGGGGACGATCAAAACGGTCACGATGGACGCCGACGTGAAGAGCAAGGTGAAGACGGATCTCGAATCTTTCCTCAAATTAATCAAAACAGTACTACCACCGCCTCGGCCGCGCGTGGCGCCGGAGCTATCTCCTCTACTTATTTGGAGGCCGGGAGGGAGTCGGTGGACTCGTCGGACTCAGCGATGGTTGGTTGCAGGACGGCGTGAAGGAGTTCCGCAAGTTCTACGGGCTGTTGATGCGGAAGAGCATCAAGAAATCTGGGCCGTTGGATCTTGATTCTTAACAGTCAGAATCGACGGCTGGTGATTTTTCTTGACAGAAAAAAGGGGGTACGAATCCCTGTTACGCTTTTCATGTTACCTCTCTTAGATTGATATAAATTATAAATAAAATTGAGAAAAAGATACTTTAGTTTAAATCTATAAACCCTAGAAGCTAAAGCATTAATTTAAAAAAATTGATGTTTAAAATGTATTTTTACAATTTTTTAGCCTTTTATAAAAAGATACCCTATGATTAGGTGCATAAACCCTAAGAAGCTAAAACATTAAAATATACCTGCAAAATATTTTTTATACTTTAACCACTTAGGTTTATATATATATGTTAAAACCTACGATGTCATATCATAATTTGATTCATAATTTAGATCAAATTTAATAAGTGTAATAGGGAGTGTAAAACAAAAAGTGCAACAGGTGATCTGAATTGGAAAAAAGGTTACTATCCTTCTCGGCGGTGTCGGTTCTAGGTTCCTCATCGGCCTCCCGCCTCCCCTTCGCCTTCGTCTGCCTTCTCATCTCCATCGTCGGTGTCCAGTACTTACCTCCGTCATGGTCGTCGGGTAATTTCCTAGCTCTACCTTCATCTTCAATTTTGATTTTCCAATCTCCAAGGTATTGATTAGGTCTCATAGATAATGGAATTTCAATTGCAGGATAGGAGTTTAATGGTCTAGATTTTGGTCTTGCTTTACGAATTATGATTAGGTCTATGTTTTGATCTGCTTTCCGATCTTGTGTTTTGCCAAGTGATGAATATATTAGTTTTTAGTCCTAAGTTTATTTGACGATGAAAAGTTAATTGGAATTTTTGTTTCAAGAAGAATTATGCCACGATGAAACAAAACCTTTTCCAGTTAGGGCACAATTTTGATATATGCACAGGACATCTGAAAATGATTGGACAGCCTGGCGGTTAGCCGGTTAGGAAGGAAGAAGAAAACCCGGAGGAGATATTTGGAACAAGTCGAAAGAAGCTCAATGCAGTTTCGATACTCAGGAAGAAAAAAAAAAGAGAAAACAATGGTCAGGTTGTAATTTTTTTCGATTTTTATCCTTTTGCTTTTGTTTTATTTTAGGGTCTACTGTAAATTTATTTGTTCATAGATATTGTGGCCTTGTGGGGGTGTATTTTAGGACTTGATCAATTTTCAATCATACTTATATTTTACAGAATTACACGTAGGCACATTTTCTTAATTTGTATATAATCAAATTTAAAATGAGGAAACAAAAGTTTTCTAAGAAGATGAAGAAACAGGAACCTGACTAAAACCTCATACCCATAAAGTTCGCCATAAACCAAAGTGCCATGGTCTAAGCCCAGGCCAGTAAGATGCAAGTTCAATCGATGGCTCAATGACAGCTCTGGGAACAAGCACGGTAGAGAACCCCAATCATATTGGTTATGAAAAAAATCGGATGTCTTTCACCTCTCAAGGTTGAGAGTTGAGACTCTGGCGAAAATATTGATATTGAAAATCAATTATCATGAGACTCTAATGAAAATAAACATAGTCTTAAAACAACTCATAAAAAACAATATTGATATTATTCAAGTTTGTTATATAGGTTAGCCATGAAAACAAAATAAGATGATGAAATTAAGGGGTCACCATGAAATACAATAGGATTAAAAATAATTTTTTTCTCATATGTAAAAGGTTTCGGTGAAATCCTTCGTACAAGAGTTTTAATATCACCTAAGGTTGTCCTACACGGCTCTTAATTCTTACAAATCATTCAATCCTCTAACCAATTTCTTCCTTCACAACCCATTCAAATATTGCTCAGGGTTAATCTTTCATCAACTTCATTCAAATTTTTACACTATAGCTCCATAGAGTTTATACATTTAAATCTACGGTATCTTTTTTTCTCAAATAATTTAAATCAATTCGAGAGGTGTAATATGATGTGTAATATATAAAGTGTCATAAAGAACTAAACTCGGTTTTCTTATGCGAAGAAGTACAATGTCAAGAGAAGTGTGTAAGTGACCGATTTACTATTCTTCATCAAATTCGATGTACTAATTGTCTCGAGAAAAAACTTCACAATGCCAACTGAAAACTTCTAACAATGACGTAATGAGAAGACTAAGCAAAATGGTATGTTATGGAAAATTGATTATTTTTTTTTCCGTTTTATAGAGATTAGTGGAAAATTGATATGTGTTGAGTATTTTGTGTGGTGGGTCAAATATGACCGAAAATATTACGAAAACAAACCCGAACATGGTTCGGGAAAAGAACTAGTTAGACTTTCTAAAATTTGTTATTTTCCCTCAGACCATCCGCAACCATACCTCTTATCCAATTTTTTTCCTCTCTCCCTGTAATATTTTAACACCTCATTTATTTTTTCTTTTAAATAATTTTTCACTTTATCAAACTCTTTCTTAAAGGTTTTCATATTTTTACTCCACAATCATGAGTTTACCTCATTCTTCTCTTTTTCCCATTTATTTATACCCACTATATGATTTCCACCAATCATAATATTATTAGTTAAATAAAAAATATAAAAATAAATAAAGTATCATGCTTTTGCACATGGTCCAAAGCACTTCCTACCTCTCAACACCAAGGTAACCCCTTCCATCTCTTTACTTTAAGGTTTTGTCTGCAACCATGGGGTTACCTTTTAGCAACCTTAAGATGAGCAAAACTCATGGTTGCTCATGCTCTCAACTCCAAGTCTCCAACCATGGAAAAGATTTTGCAAGAGCATCTTCAACAGTTTTCTCAGTTTGGATGTTTTAGATTTTTTGAAGAAATTTGAGATATTTTTTAGTTCAACGGATTTCTCATCACATTTTCCAAAATGAAGAAGCAATAGAAAAAATAGAGAAGATCCTAAATCTACAACATTCTCCGAACTTAATGATTTTTCAAATCTTTTAAATAGGAAAACTGTTGGAGTTAAAGCAAAAAATAATTTGAAGAATATGTATTTTGTTTCTTATTTGGGAAAATTTTAGGGAAGCCGTTAGAGATGTTCTTAAATCATTTAGTTTTAGAGAATGGTACAAATTGAGGACAATTTCTCTTTTTTCCATTTTAGACAATGAGATTAGAATCTATTAAACCAAAAAAATGATTAACATTCTTTAAAAACTCTAAAATCTCCAAAATATGAAAGTTTTTTTATTTGATAACGTGGAGATTCCGAGGTTATCGACTAATACTCCACGGGCTCGAGCACTAGCCTGTAAAGCACTTGAGTAGGAAAGTCAAGCGATAAGCCACAAGACATGCTCAAACCCTATGCCAAGGTAAACCAAGATCTGAATACCCACCCTAGCACAATTTGCTACTAATGGGATTTGAACCCTGGTCCTAATGGTAGTGAGGCATAAAAAACACCTATCTCTTGTCACTAGAGTAAGAGATCATTGGTTCCAAAATATGAAAGTTGTTGTTACGCTTTTACACTATTTTTAAATCAAGAAAGTTCTACTTCTCTAAATAAGCTCAAAGAAACCAAGAAATTAGATAAGTTGGTAGATTAAAAATCATCTTAGACAAACAAACATATGTAAATTTAAAACAAACAAGAGTGAAGATTAAATCTCAAGCTACATGAGCCATAATACAAGTTCTAAAGACTAAAAGAGTGAAGCAAAACAACAAACAAGAGACGTACACAACAAGCCTAAAAAAGAGCAATTGTGCGCACCTAGATGATGAACCCACATGAACTTTTAGGTATCGGTCACAAACCACAACATAAAAAATAAAATAAAAAAAAAAAATTAAAGATTGTTTATAAAGAATCAAAATCCTACAACAACAACATCAATACGAGAAAAGGTTACCGAACCAAAATATCAGCACCACCACAAAAGTATTTACAAATTGCTCATAAGAACGGTCATTCTACCACTGTCAAAGTAATCCCTCCTTCCTAACTCGGCAACTTTTTAGTTGAATTTACATGGTATTCGAGGCTATTAGGACCCGAAGGACTAACTCGACAACTTTGCTCACAAATATTGGCCTTAAAAAATAATAGAGTTGAATACTTGTGCTAAAAACAAATGCGAAAATACAAGAGGGTGTGCTTAAATGAAAAGGAAGGGTTTAGGAAACAAACAAGACGGAATCACGGGTGCAACAACTTATAAATCGCCCCTCCTCACGGACCTCACATTCATTTCCATGATTATGCCTCGCCATATGTCAACATAAATTATTATTTCTTCTTCTCGAAGATTCACTCATTTCTATATATGGGCCTTTGCATAATTGCATTTACACTTCTTTCCCATGTCCACTATGCATAATTTCGTAGTTCATACAATCATACATGTCTAAATGTGCATAATTCGAAGTTCATACAGTGCAGTTTAGTTTGGATTAGGTTCAGTTATAAAATGAGATTTGCTAATTAAAAAGGGCAAAGGAAAAACAATCAATGAACAAATTATATAATACCTATTGAAAGTCTATAACGTATAAACCTTACTAACTTAGTCATGTGTATACTAGTATCTATTTACAGTCTTAAACCATGCATAAAAGTTTATAACAAAAAAAATGTTTATAATAGGTAATTTGACATTAGACGTCTGAATTGAGAATTATGTCGCATTTGCAGAAATCATCCTACATCATAAATTTAAAAATTGATAAACCTAAAACCGAATTGAGAATTCGGTTGGATCCAAATTATGAACACCCCTGCCTGTTTGGAGGGTCACTGGTCACAAATGTGTGGTCGACATTGACACATTCGATTGGAAAATCAGAGTACAACTTTGTGATTTTATGACATCTGTTCACTCCCAAGTCCTTATGTTCCTATGTTGGACAGTTTCAATAATACAATTGTACATACCAATGACAACCAAACACACATATATATACACTAAGCTAGCTAGCTAGCAACGGTACCCCATCAAACAATGACAACCAACTACATAGTTGTCGTTTGTGTCCTCCTCTTCACCACAACAATAACCGCCGCAACCGCCACACCCGAAAACCGCCCGCTAAGCCCAACGGCCACCAACGACACCATCTACAACGTGTCGAAGCAGCTCTGCTGGGGCTGCATAGGGGAGTCCCTGGACTTCCTAGTCGCCCACAACCTGGTGCGGGCGAGGAAGTGGGAGCTGCCGCTGATGTGGGACCCGCGCCTCGAGAGCTACGCGAGGTGGTGGGCCGGTGTGCGGAGGCAAGACTGCAAGCTGGAGCACTCGTTCCCGGAGGACGGGTTCAAGCTGGGGGAGTGCATCTTTTGGGGGGGAGGCGCGTCGTGGACGCCCCGGGACGCGGTCGCCGCGTGGGCCGACGAGGAGAAGTACTACCACTACGAGTCGAATAGCTGCGATGAAGGGGAGATGTGCGGCCACTACACGCAGATCGTGTGGAGCACCACGCGCCGGGTTGGCTGCGCTCGGGTCGTTTGCGACGACGGCGACGTGTTCATCACTTGTAACTACTACCCTCCCGGGAATTATATTGGCGAGCGTCCTTATTGAATGATAATGATTCAACATTGATCGATCCATCTAGCCTCAAATATTGTGAATTTATTTCATTTTGCCAGATGTTTGTGTATTGCAGTATATGTTATAGAAATCAAAATAAAATGTTCACCTAATTGAATTGTGTGATTTTAAACAAGTAGACTAAGAAATTAAAAAGGGCATGCGAGTTTTTTCAAATCCACCCCTTATACTTATTATTTTAGAAGCAAAGCCTTTGTAAATAATTGAGCCACGTGTCCTTGTATGAGCAAAATGAAGAAGCAGTTTCCCTCCCTAACCCACGTTCTTTCTCACCCACGTTCACTTGACTGGCGATACCAAAAACTGAAATTTATTTTCTCAACACGCTTACCTTCTTGCTCACAAATCATCTTCTTCCTCATAATCCTATGAACTATCACGTTCTCCCTTGACTCCCCATACCGATTTGTTTGCAGGAGCCTTCTTGACGCCGGGACAGACGAGAGTGGCGACGGTTGGAGGCGGCTGGGCAGACGAGGGTGGTGACACGGGAGGCAGTTCAGTCGTTTGGCAACTTGGGTGGAGGCGACGCAATCGAAGGAAGAAGGCAACTCAGGAAGGCTCCTGAGTATATTGATCTGTGCTTCAGGTAACTTTCTCTTTTGGCTGCACCTGTTCCTGCCTGATCTGTGCTTCTCACCAAGAATCTCTTTGTTCACATTGGCACAAGTTCTGATAGTATTAGTACTACTTCGGTGATGAGATTATTTAAAACATTGATTTCCACGTATGAGGTCCTTGAAAGCTTTGCTTTTGATCGATTGTTTGATGCCAAGCACTTAAGTTTTTGCTGATTTGGGGATTTCAGATTCGAATGTGAACCAATTTTTCGCTCCTAGGGTCATGACTACTCCGAGCCATCGATTGCTTCAGCCATAGCCTAGAAATGAGGTTTGTCCCTATAAAAAATTAGGGTTTAGAGGATTCAATTTGGAGAATTTAGATTCAACCTTCTGATTCAGGGTTTTGGGTTTGATTTTCTCGGTTAAAATTAAGGTTTAGGGGATTCAATTTGTGGAATTTAGATTCAATTTCAGTTTTTTGGAATGAATAAGCCGTCGTGGGAGTTTGACATCAAAATTAGGGTTTTTTTCATCTAGAAGTATCAAAATCTGATTTTTTTTGTCTCTCAGCTATCTTCATTCTCTCTTGTTCTCTATCAGTTTGTTTTGCTTTTGGTTGGAGTATATTTACGCCACTGAATCCTTAGGTCTGATTGCTAAGTAACTTATATTGAACCTTCTGTTGCATTAATATTTTAGGTTGGGGCTAAGCTTTCTTCATGTGACCGCATTTCTGGTGATACACCTTCAACGGTTGATGGACGAGCGAAAGGTACTGGCATATTGATGAAAGTTTTAGTGGTGCAAGGCAAAGGTCGGGTCAAAGTCAGCCAGTGTGGATTGTGGAAGCAAGGTCAGCCAGGTGCTTATAAAGAAAAGCGTAAACAGATCAAGCACGCTCAAGGGCCTAAAGGAACTTTGATGAGAAGTGGGATGGTGCTTCTGAAAAATTACATTTCTGTCTCATAACAGGTGATCTGCTTTTATTTATATGGAGAGCTAAAATACTCTACCAATTGATTCTATATGCTGATATTCAAGGACTGGTTTTATTTGGCTTTATTTTTGGAAAAAATAAAATACTCTATATGCTGATATTCAAGTTGAATTGACTCTTGACAAGGCATTGAAGTATAGCAGCAGGACGAGAACGACTGGATCTCCATCTTCCCTGACTGGATCTCCATCCACAAGTATGTGTTTGATTTAAAGATGTCTTTTTTTTATATAATAAAAATTAGGGTTTAGGGGATTCAATTTGGGGAATTTAGATTCAATTTCAGCACAAAAGTTCTTCTGATTCATGGTTTTAGGTTTAATCTAGCGATCATGGCGGCTACGAATGCCAGTCCCTTGGTACAGAGGATTCCGTTGGTGGCTTAAAAGGTGAGCCGCGAGTTAGAGTTCGTGTTTTTTTTCTAAATTTTCGGTCTTCTAATGGGTGATTTTGATGTTTCATTTTAGATTCAGGTACTCTGCTGATTCTGGGTAACTAAATTGAGCTTTTAGTGAGTTTATGATACCTGGCAATTTTACAAGGCGGAATCACTAAATTGAGCTTCTGTTTTTTCATTTTTATTTACTGAGTTGTCAATTGACTCATTTCGAGAGAAAGTGTTCATCTTTGTGGCAAATGGATTTCCCACTCCATGGCAATCATACGCTTCTCTCTCCTTGACCTCTTTGAATTTGATTATCGCGATTCGCAAAAAAAAAAAAAAAATTTGTTGAGTTGTTCAGATTATGTCGCCTTTCTTAAGAATTCCAAGTTCTTGACATTTGGAGGTGTCTTCCTTCTTCAAGAATTATATCTGCCATTACCTTACCATGATGGACTCTCGAAGTTGGAAGCCAAAGAATACGAGAAGGCACGTGAACTTCTGGAATCAGTGTTGAAAGATCCTCTTATATCGAGTGCTCATGTAAGAAATCCTTGATGTTCTCAGCTAATGATCCATTGATTGTAATTGCATATTTGCATATATTTGATGTTAATAAATCTGGATTCTTTTTTTTTTCATGCTTTATTTATTAGGTGGATAGTGCTTTTGGTGATAGTCATCTCTTACAGTCTTACAACTTAGGTGAGAAGTTCTAAGCTTCATTTGTGCATGTTATTTACTTTGGCCTTGTGTGCATGGGTAGCTATGGTACCCCCATCAAACAATGACAACCAACTATATAGTTGTCGTTTGTGTCCTCCTCTTCACCACAACGTTAACCGCCGCAACCGCCACGCCCGAAAACCACCCGCTAAGCCCAACGGCCACCAACGACACCATCTACAACGTGTCGAAGCAGCTCTGCTGGGGCTGCATAGGGGAGTCCCTGGACTTCCTAGTCGCCCACAACCTGGTGCGGGCGAGGAAGTGGGAGCTGCCGCTGATGTGGGACCCGCGCCTCGAGAGCTACGCGAGGTGGTGGGCCGGTGTGCGGAGGCAAGACTGCAAGCTGGAGCACTCGTTCCCGGAGGACGGGTTCAAGCTGGGGGAGTGCATCTTTTAGGGGGGAGGCGCGTCGTGGACGCCCCGGGACGCGGTCGCCGCGTGGGCCGACGAGGAGAAGTACTACCACTACGAGTCGAATAGCTGCGATGAAGGGGAGATGTGCGGCCACTACACGCAGATCGTGTGGAGCACCACGCGCCGGGTTGGCTGCGCTCGGGTTGTTTGCGACGACGGCGACGTGTTCATAACTTGTAACTACTACCCTCCCGGGAATTATGTTGGCGAGCGTCCTTATTGAATGATAATGATTCAACCTTGATCGATCCATCTAGCCTCAAATATTGTGAATTTATTTCATTTTGCCAGATGTTTGTGTATTACAGTGTTATAGAAATCAAAATAAAATGTTCACCTAATTGAATTGTGTGATTTTAAACAAGTAGACTAAGAAATTAAAAAGGGCGAGCGAGTTTTTTTCAAAATTGCCTTATAATGGAAAAAAAAAAACTCATATTTTATAAATCATTTTTATTCTAACCTCCAAATATTTTTCCGGTTTCAAAAATGCTACTTACAGAGTATTTTTTTTTTAAAGAAAACTATTTTTGTTTGCTATTTTTATTTTAAAGAATGAGATAAAAAAAATGTTATAAAACAAACACAGAGTTCTCAAGAAAAAATAATCAAAATTCCAAAAAATAAAAAAGTTGAAGATACTAGCACCGGCACAATTTAGATCCCGTCTTACTAGGGGTGGGCACAAATCCCGCAAATCCCGGGCCCGTCCCGATCCCGGTGGGATTTGGAAAAAAAATAAGTAATCCCGTCCCGGTCCCGTCCCGCAAAAATTATGCGGGACGGGACGCGGGACGAGGATTTCTTATCCCGCAAATCCTGTCCCGTCCCGCATATATTATATATATACATAGGGAATCTTTAAAATGTAAAAACTCCTTAACGTGTAAAATCCGCTTAACGTGTAAAATTTATTTTTTTAATTAATTAGAACGCGCGCTGTACAGCTCCCTCTCTCGGCGTCCCGCTGCCCCGCACCCGCACCCACCTCCGGCCACGTCGTCGAGCCACCTCCGGCCACCAGCGACCAGCCGCCCTCGAGCCCACCCCGGTGCGCAACCCCCGAGCCCTGGACTGGCCTGGTTCGAGCCATCTGCTGCCCCGACGCGCCCACCTCATCGCAGCACCATCGAGCCACCAGCAGCCTCGGTTTTCGGCCTCCCACGCCACCCACGAGCCACCTCCGGCCACCAGCCCCGACCAGCTCGAACCCCCTCCCTCAGGCGCACCCCCCGAGCCCGGAACCCCCATGGTTCGAGCCCAGCCGAGCTCACACCGAGCCCATCTCTCCCGACAGACCTGTTCGACGTTTTTGGCTCGGAATACCTTCGAAATCCCGATTTTGCTCCTTGTTTCCACTCGAATTTGGTATGATTTCTAACCCTAAACTTGTTTATTACAACTATTTAGATTGTTTGAATGATTTAGGTTGAGATTGAAAACCTAGGGTTTGATTTAGGAGCGGAATTTGGGGCTTTTTGCCAAAAGCCAAATTGATTGAAATTGATGATATGGTTGTGTTGTTGGGTTGATTTTGAGCTAATTTCATGTTCATATCATTGTCAAATTGTTTATGGATCATGAGCTAATTGAATTTTAGAATTTTAGATTGCGATATGTTTTAGAATTTGGGGCTTTTTGCCAAAAGCCAAATTGATTGAAATTGATGATATGGTTGTGTTGTTGGGTTGATTTTGAGCTAATTTCATGTTCATATCATTGTCAAATTGTTTATGGATCATGAGTTAATTGAATTTTATAATTTTATATTGCGATATGTTTTAGAATTTGAGGCTTTTTGCCAAAAGCAAAATTGACTTAAATTGATGATATGGTTGTGTCGTTGGGTTAATTTGGAGCTAATTTCATGTTCATAGCATTGTCAAATTGTTTATGGATCATGATCTAATTGAAGTTTGGAATTTTATATTGCGATATGCTTTAGAATTTGGGGTTTTTTGCCAACGGCCAAATTGACTAAAATTGATGATATGGTTGTGTTGTTGGGTTGATTTGGAGCTAATTTCGTGTTTATAGCATTGTCAAATTGTTTGTGAATCATGAGCTAATTGAATTTTAGAATTTTATTGCAATATACTTTAGGTCGATTAGGTTATTCTATTTTAGCATAAAAATCATAATTTAGCCTATTAGCTCAATTGGTAGAGCAATGTGCGTTTGCACAAAAGATGTGGGTTCAAATCCCACATAGGTTACATAATAGACAAGAGCGCAACAATCGCAAATTGTTAATCATGCACGTTATAATCTAAGTTATGCACTTTTTAACCTTAATTATGCACATTTTAATCTTATTTATGCACTTTAATTTTAAAAGCTTATACGTAAAAAAATCGATTTCAAACTTACATCTATCAACCTAAATTATCCGAGAGGTGAACCCAAACTCTCAAAAGTAAAAAAAAAAACAAAATTAAAACATCGATTTCAAAAACACATCTTTTGACTTATTAATGCGCATTATGATTTTACATTTGCACAATTGTATTCTTAATCTGCACAATTGTATCTTACTTTTGCACAATTGTAGTTTAAATTTGCAAAATTGTATCATACTTTAAATTTGCACAATTGCACAATTAAAGTTGCACAAATGCACTTTACAGTTGCACAAATGCACTTCACAGTTGCACAAATGCACTTCACAGTTGCACAAATGCACTCCACAGTTGCACAAATGCACTCCACAGTTGCACAAATGCACTTCATAGTTGCACAAAATGTATCGAAAACGGGAAAAAGTGCATTTACACATAAAATTAGACATATTTACCAATTTACCCATAAATTAAGCCTATTTCAATTAAAAAAATTTATAATTGAAATAGGCACATTTACCTATTTACCCCATAATGAATTATTTGTCTGCACAAAATAAACTTATATTTGCACAATAAGATGTTATATGTGCACAAAAGCAAGTTATACTTGCACAACAGAAAGTGCTATCACGAAAAAAAAAATTCTGGGCAAAAAAAAAAAAAAAAAAAAACGGGTCCGAGAAGGGGGGCAAGGGGGGGCACACGCATGGGCAGGGGGGGCAGACATCCTACTCATGAAATTAGGCCCATTAGTAATTAAATTAGGCCCATTAGCTAATTTTACGCGATAAGCAAATTTTACACGTTAAGGAGTTTTTACATTTGAAGTAAACCCTATATACATATATATATATATATATATATATATATATATATATATATATATATATATATATATATTCATATTCATAAGAATATATAAAAAGAAAAAGAAAAACGATCTATATATATAAATATACAGTGGCGAATCCAGGATTTTGGTCAGGGGGGGCTAAACGTAAGTTCACTTTGACGGGTCTTCACAATGTCGGATCATATTCATTAACGGGTTTCCACAATGTCGGATCACTAATAATAAGCTATTGTTTCTCCAATCAAAGTCTTTTATTGCTCCTAAAATCACCTCTAGAAATATCTTATTCAATCGCAATCACATCACATTCTGAGATGAATTAGGAATCTGGTTGGTTGAATTAGTTGAAGATCCAACAATTTGAATAGATGAATTAGACCGTATAACAAACTTGTTCATATTTTATACTTTTATAAAAACGAATTTAGAAAGCACATTTTCAAATCACAAACCACAAATTTATTTCTCAAAACCATAAATTTTAATCATAATTTATCAGAATTTATTATCAAAATCATAAACTGTAATTGAAATTTAACTCAAATGACCAAATTATTATTCTCTCTAAATGAATTGAACATAAAAACAATTAAATTAAAAGGTAGAGATTTAAAAAAAATGCAATGGGTTTCAACTGGTATAAAAAAAATGCAATGGGCTCTCTGGACAAAATTTTTTTAAAAAAAAATAGGCCAGGGTGAAGATTCGAACCCGCGTTTCAAGAAACAATCATGAGCTTTCCGTCCGCTGGTTACCACTACGCCAACATGTTTCCTTGTTACATATTGGAATTTACTTTCTTTTATTACCAAAAAACCCCAGATAGATATAAAAATATAACCTTATTTTTCTCGGATTTGGGGGGGCTTCAGCCACCCCGAGCCCCCCACAGATCCGCCACTGTAAATATATATACATATCTAACACATACCTACTGTGAGTATATACTCACTGTATATGTGTATATATACAGCACGTACACTAGCTAGTGAATACATATACACCAGTATATATACACATGTACTTGGTGTATATACTATCAGTTGCTCACTGTATATTTTAAATTAATTTATATTAGTGTGTAATTATATGTTCAATGTGTCAAATGTGTATATATAATAAAAATCGTAAAATATAAACAATATTATAAATATATTTATGTTACGCATTTTAAAAACGTAAAATATATATATGAATTTTAGATTTTTTTATAATGTTTATTATTTGAGGGACAGGGCCCGTCCCGTCCCGTGAGGGACAAGGCCCGCGCGGGATTGAAAAAAAAATAGGGAATCCCGTCCCGGTCCCGTCCCGCAAAAATTATGCGGGACGGGACGCGGGACGACCCCCATCCCGTCCCGTCCCGTCCCGCGCCCACCCCTACGTCTTACACTTAATTATTTAGGGTAAAAATTCACATTAATTTTTTTTAAAATCATATTTATATTCTATACAGTTATATTAATATGTCTATAAACTTTAATTATTAAAATATATATTTGAAAAAACTATAAAAATTATTTTCTAAAATAATCAATCTTTTAATTATCCATAATTTTTAATAATAATTTTTTGTAATAAAATTTTATAAATATGTTAATATAAGTGTGTAAAATATAAATATTTTTTTATAAATATTTTTTAAAATTTTTTAATGCAATTTTATACCTAAAATAATTAAGTGTAACACCGAGTGTTACACCCGGTGTTAAAGGGGATCCGGACTGGCACAGGCAAGTTAATGATTCCAACTACTGCCGTCTGTCGCTGCCTGCCTGTACCGTATCACAAGTCTTGCAATCAAGATCTTCTACAACCCATTCCCTACTTCACAAAAATATTTTACATTTATTTAATCTTAAAAAAAATTATAAAAATTATATTTATATTCCTAACATCTATTTTAATATATTTATAAAATTTTATTTTGAAAAATCATGTTTTATAATTTTTAAAAATTAAAAAGGCAATATCTTACAAAATACAATTATTAAATTTTTTAAAATATAGTATTTCAAAATAAAATTTTATAAATATATTAAAATAGATGTTAAAAATATAAATATATTTTTTATAATTTTTTTAAGATTAAATAAATGTCCAAAAAATATATAGTGGAGTAGGGAAGGTTGTAGGGAGGGTTGCAGAAGATCTCATTTGCAAGTCTTGGGACATACACTAAGATTTTGTCTAGAGATGGTCCAACAATAGCTCTAGGTGATTTGAATTTTTTTTATACCGATGGTATCTCTGATTAGAGCTAATTAATTGTAACAAATAATGTGAATCTTAATTTTGTTGTAGGAATTGAACTCAAAAAGGTTGACGAGTCGACAGACGGAACCGTCTAAGCATACAATGAAAAACAAAAAACATACACAATGAAACAAGAAAAAAAAGCCCTACAATAAGACGACCTAGGAGAACTACTCCCAAAAAGTTGAGGACGTCGGCAAAGACCGAGGTCAAGCACCACCGAAACAATAACAACGCGGGTTAATCGTACAGAAGAAATCTATCTCCTATGGGCAATACAGATAAAACTCCAAGGAATTTCCTTCTCGACTACAGAGTCGCTCTGAAAGCACCACATCGACCCCAACCAGTCCTGACTCCATACTCCACGCCCCTAACCAAGAAGAAGAACACCAAGAAACATCAGAAGCACAGTCGCACATTGCTCGTGCAAAAACGCCATTAAGATTTAGCAAACTAGAATTTGGTCAAGCTCTTTCGGGATTTGATCAAGCTCTTTCGAGATTTATTTTAAACTCTTTCGAGCTGGATTTAAAACGCCATTATATATAAGGGGTGCGCTCTGGTGAAAACCAATATTGTGGTAAAAACCGATAGGAGTGTTTTGATTGGTTGATATTGTGGGGCTCACAGATGGGGCTATTTTGCTAGAGAGAAAATGGTACAAAATAGACCCATATTTGGGCCTATTTGCAAAAAACATCTAGCATGCCCAAAATTGGCTACACTAGACTAGTCTACCCTTTGCAAAAAAATTATCCGGTTTCTTGGCACTGTTTGTGAACGGGTATAACAGGTGAGGAGGGGGAATGGTGTAGCAGCGGAGAGGCGAGCATCGGCGAAGAAGAAGAGAGGTGAGGGTGAGGTGGTGGGTGCGGGTGGGCCTAAGGGGAATCCCAACGAAAGAAGCCGGGGCTGCGGCGGACGGCGGTGGGTGAGGGTGAGGCGGCGACGACAGACGTGTGGTACCCCTCCATAGCACCCTCCGCCTCCTTCCTTTCGTTCCTCCCTTCTCCGGCCAGTTTTCGGCGCCGCCCTACTGCAGCACAACCCCAGCACCAGCTCTGGCCCCTGCACTCCTCCTAGTCTCACAGCAAGCCCGCAGCAGCAGCTCAGCGCCCCCTTTTTTCCTCTTCACAGATTCGCACCAAACGCCTCCATCCCCTCTATTTTCGATTTCAATCCCTCGTTTTGCAACTCTTCTGGTATGGATCTTCTCCCTAAACTCTTTATTTACGGATTTAGATTCGATTTTGACGATTTAGGGTTAAGATTTGATATTCTCAGTAATAGGATATGTAGGCTCCTGTACTCTTTGCTGATTTTCTGTAGGCTTCTACAAGTGTTGGGTTCTCTATTAGCTTCTCTCCTTTCTCCCCCAAATCACGCCAATTCCCGCTGTAATTCAGTGTGTAGTTACCTTATTCTACAGGTGTTTGATTCTGTATCTCCTCGCCTTTGTGGCTTTTTTTCTTATGCTGTTTGTATTTTGTGTCCAACAGTTTCCATTCTTCTGCAGCGACAGAGAATATGTGATTGGAAGGAGAATTTGGGATTCAAATCGATCCTACTATTGTGTGACAAAGGTAACTTCTTGTGCATTGTTGGCTATTGATGTCTACTAAAATAGCCATGTTGAAATGCACATTTTCGCTCCTGGTTCTATATACTTTGCATATTTCGGGCTGGGTATGTCGAATTTATGTAATATATGCTTATTTGCAAGAAATAGAGATCTACATAAGTTTTGATTTAATATTACAGAATTTGGAGCCATTCCGTGACAAAACGAAAAGAAGAAAGCTGGAACCAAGTGTTACTCGATATCGAGAAAGTCTCCTCGATATCGACAAAAGGGTGCACTCAAGCCTGGTCAAGGGAGCCATATCCAGAAGCTGAGAGACGCAGCCAACTCGAGTTCAGATGTTTCTCGATATCGAGTACTTGTCACCGGTATCGACTAAGCCCTGAAGTCACACCCGGAATCGAGGAAGGAGATCTGATCGAGAAGAAAGAGACCAGGACATACCGAGCAACATTCTCCTCGATATCGAGGAAATTGCCCGATATCAACAAAACCAAGACCACTTGTCTGAGCCGGGTCAAAGAGAAGCTGCTCGAGAAAGACAGGCCAGCAAGTCGACAGACCCAGCTCCTCGATATCGACGACATTAGTCGATATCGAGTAAACCCAGATCACATGTCCGAGCCAGTCTGAGGAAGAGCTACTCGAGAAGCCGAGCAACCCGAAGTCGACGACACCTTTCCTCGATATCGAGGAAATTACTCGATATCGAGTAGAAAGTTCCTGGACCGCGACGCTGTTGGGCCTGTCTGATTACGAGTTGGGCTGTTGGGTTGCGAGATGTCCGAGTTCTACCCGAGTCTATCAAGTTCTATCCGAGTCTATCAAGGTCTATCCATGGAAAGAAGACTTATCCATACATGAAGATATTTAGATAGTTTAGATATAGTTCCTTTTAAGATAAATATTCCTTTTATTTAAGTTTTATCTTTAGAAATAGATATAGATTGCTTTCCTTGAATAGCAAGGATTAAGCCCTATAAATAAAGCCTTAGGGGCTGAGTTTTTATTCATTAAATTCCAGAGATACAATTCCACGGAGAAGTTTTAGGAGTTTCAAAGGTTTTAGGGTTTTGGCATTCAACGAAAGTTGGAGGGCCGGGATTGTAAAGACTTTGAATATAGAATGTAATTTATTTCTTTTAAATCAATGTCTGCGATTGCGATGAGGCGCGAGTAGTCAACCCACTTCTAGGGTTGGGGCGAGCCCGACGATAGCCCTGCGTGTTTGAGGTAAAGATCCGATCTTAGTCGTGTTTTGAGCATTTACTACCTGTTATATGTTTATTACCCATTAAATGGAGATCAATGCTAACAACTTGAATTGTAAACCTAAAATCGGTAGATACAATTAGGGTTTCTTGAAAGAGTTGTTTAATTGTTGGAAAAGGCGAAAGCTTAATCCTTCGATGTGATTGCATGATTATTTCTTTATCTTGCCTTATGCATGCTTGGTTATTGTCGTTGCAAACCCCAATCTTGGAAGTTTTTCACGCATAGTTTATTTCGAAATCCCGCAAGTCTTGTTCTTTATTTTTGTTCGTTTTAAATTTTCTGTTCTTCCTCGATCTCGACCAACTTTGGTCGATATCGATTACTGATCTTCGGTCGAAGAAACTGCTGTTGCTTTTGTGTCTGAATCCAGGAACCCGACGTCGACGAAGGCTTTACTCGATATCGAGTAACACTTCCTCGATATCGACCAACTGCCAGGAGCTGCTGCTGCTTGTTTTGACTTGTCTGATCTTCTGTCGACTAACCCTAGTCGAGATCGGGTAATCTGCTGTCGATCACTTGTGAGATTCTTCGCTGCCTAGGATCCGCTGACACGCTTCCTCGTGGATCGATCCTGACTTCCCACTGCTGCATTGGGAGGAAGTCTTGTAATCATTTGCAAGGGACGGAATCTGGTTTACTTTACTTTATTCATATTTTAATTGCAAGTCTTGATTTCCTCCTTATAAAAAATTGGCGCCGTTGCCGGGGAAGCAATCATTCGCGCCTTAGGTAGTTAAATCTCACGTTTGCTTTGATTTACTTCGCAGGTGTAAGCGCCGTTCTAGTCAATCACCTGAGTTTGACGGCTTAGACGAACCGGAACGCCTTATCCACATCCAAGCTAAACTAAAAAGAGCCATGGCGGCCGCAGAAACACAGGAACAGCTGATACAGAGGCTTCAGAGGGAACTAGCCGCCAAAGATACTGCTCTCGCCACTGAGAGAGCAGGAAGGGAACATGAAGCTGAGCGTGCGAGGCAAGCAGAAGCTGAGCTTGCCCAATACCCTACCACTGCAGAGGATTATATGCACCCGACTCTCGTCGTGCCTGAATCGGCTATTCTAATCCCTCAAAATAATTTTGAAACTCGTACTCACTTCCTTATTGAACTTAAAAATAATGCTTTTCATGGAAGATTTAATGAATGCCCTCTTGAACATATTACCAATTTTTCTGACATGTGCCGTACTCTTGCTGAAGGTACTACTCTGGAATATGTCAAAATGAAGGCTTTCCGTTGGTCTCTCGCTGGTCCTGCATTGAAGTGGCTAGAAGGACTAAAACCACGATCCCTCACAACATGGGCTCAAGTAGAGCAGGAATTCCTCAACAAATTCTTTCCTCCTGCCAAGACAGCACTCCTTCGCCAAAAGATTACAGCTTTCAAACAGAAGTCTGGGGAGCCGCTGGCAAAGGCATGACAACGTTATAAAGAAATCCTGCGATCTTGCCCCACACATGGACAACCACCCTATTACATGCAAGATATCTTCTTCAATTCTCTTGACCAAACCACTAAGGATAGGATCAACCAGTATACTCGATATGAGTATCTGACGATGCCACCAGCTGACGCATGGGGTGTACTCGACAAGCTCACCAACTACGATAACAAGTATGGGGCTACTGCAAACTATGATGAGAACTCCTATGCCAGGCCAGCCCCATCCATGCCTCTCTACGAGCCTTCTAAGGAGATTGACCCAGATGTCAGGGAGTAGTACTACAGAGATCAGAATCGCAAGCTCCTCAAGCAAGTCAAGTATCTTTCTGTCAACCAGCCCTGCATCGAATGTAGATCACAGCGGCACACCACTACTGAGTGCCCACACACAGAGCAAGTAAGAATGGCAGAAACTCACGAAGAGGTAGCTTACGCAGGGGGTCCCAATCGCTACATGGCGGATCAAAGGTTCTATCAACCACAATGGAACCAAGGTCCTCCTAGGAACCCCCCGCCATACAGAGCTCCAGGATATCCAGAAAGGGACCAAAAGAAGAATGATTTACAGCTCATCCTTGATGAGATGCGCCGGAATCAAGGCACCATCAACAATCAGTTCCAGAACATCAATACAAAATTTGGAGAGCTGGATATCTGGAAGAGAAGCATTGAGACCCAGATGGGTCAATTCGCGGCGCAGATTCCAAGACCAACCGGGCAACTCCCTGGGCAAACAGAACCAAATCCTAAGGGGAAGACCGGACACGTCGCAGCTGTAAAGCTTAGGAGCGAGCACCAATTACGCGAGCCAGAGGTCGGAAAGCAGCAGGACATAGCGGAGCAGCAACTCGACATCGACCAAACACAACTCGATGTCGACAACAGTGGTCGATATCGAGGAAACTCAAGTCGATATCGACAAAAATCTTGTCGATGTCAAGGACTCTGCAACACCTCCGACGTCTGTTCTGGTTCTAAAGCAGAAAAAGACACTGCCTTTTCCTTCCAAAGCACTGAAGGATCCAACTGCAGGTAAGTTTAAACGTTTTGTTAATATGCTTCGAGAACTGAATGTCTCTATTCCTTTTACAGAAGCTCTGCAAGAGATGCCTGCTTATGTCAAATTCCTCAAGGAGATCCTGAGCAACAAGCGATCACTCTCAGAAATCGCTGGCGAATGCAAAATGCTCCACTTCCCTGAAAAGAGGCCCGATCCTGGTAAGTTTCCTGTTACTGTAGGACTTGGTCAATATAAATATGAGTCCTTGTGTGATTTAGGAGCAAGCGTGAGCATCATGCCCTTATCAATCTGGCGAAAGGTGAAGATAGGAGCTATAGAGCCTGTGGATGCCAAGCTATACATGGCAAATAATACAGTAGTCATCCCTACATGTATGGTTGAGAATGTCCCTGTCCAGGTTGTTAAATTCTTTATTCCCGCTGATTTTCTTATTATAGACTGTGCTGAAGATCCTACTAGTCCTATTATTCTTGGTAGACCATTCTTAGCTACTGTAGATGCCAAGATTAGTGTCAAACAGCGATTGCTCACCTTCACCATAGGCGACGAGGTCTTAGATTTCTCCTTTGGCCTACAAAGGAGGAAATTTCATGGCTGGAGGTAAAAAGCGTCAGCAACCACGGGATCAAGCAAACAACGGAGGAAGGTAGCCAAACTCTACTCGATATCGACAAGCCCTGCTCGATATCAACCAAAGAATTACTCGATGTCGAACAAGCTTCATCGACATCGACTTCCTCTGCTGAGCAACAGACTTGCCAAGAGCCTAAGTATGGGGTCCCTGTACTCGATGTCGACCACTCCAACTCGACATCGACCAACCCTAAGCCCAAAGATTTCTGTTTTGGGCCCGAAAAGGTAAGTTAAGGTATAAATTCTACTCCTCCTCAGTCCATTAAGAAATTTATAAATAATTTAAGGGGAGGTAAGGCCCCGTGGCGAGAGAATCTGCGGAAAATGAGAGCTGGAAAGAAGAAAAAGGAAGAAAAGGGGGATTATGCAAGTAACCACCTATCAGCTGAGCTTGCATACTATAACCAGGACCTAGATGATCCAGGAGAAGGGCCAAGCACAAGCGAGCCCCACATTGAGGGTCCTTAAGCACAAACGGAGAAGTCGGCCTAGCGACTCTAAAATCTAGAGCATGCACATAAAACTTTTTAAATTTTGGGACTTTGAAACTTTTGGTTTTGGTTTTGTTTATTTTTTATACTTCATGTGGAATGTCTTGTCTTCGTGTGAAATCTAACACTTTTAGGTCGGCAAGCATAAAAGGGATCGAAGGGTGGAAAAAGAAGTCCCTGAAAGTTAGTCGGAATCGACAAAGGCCAAGTCGAAATCGACCAGGAGGAGCAGCCCAGTTTTACCCGATATTGAGTAGGCCAACTCGATATCGACCTAGTCGCCAAACTCCTTGACTTCAGCATTCCACTCGACGCTGACAGCTTACTCGATATCGAGTACAGTACTCGATATCGACCAATCAAGTTCCTCGACATGCCCTGTTTTGCCTTCCTCGACGCGTTATTTGGTGAGTTTCTTCCTTTACCTTTGTTTTATATTGATTTTATACAGTGGGGACACTGTATATTTTAAGTATGGGGTGGGGGAAGAACTCATTATCATTATTATATATTTTATTCTTGTTTTTGGTTTTACATGGTGAATTTTGAGTAAAATTTTAAAAATTTTGTGCTTAATTACTAAACTCAAAGTTAAGTTTTATGAGATATCTCTCATTGCTTGTAAATTGTCTAAAGAAATAGTGTCATGGAAGCTAATATTGAACTCAAAGATGTAAAATTGGATTCATTAGAGATATAGCATGAAATTGCCTAGTAAAGGGAAGTCACAATGAAGTGCATATTTTATTGAAAACCATAGAATGAGGTAAAATTTGAAGTTGCTTTTGGCATGTTGCATGATAAGAGGATAGAGGACTTTATGCTTACATACAATGCTCATTGTTTATATTCCTAGCC
Source organism: Persicaria maculosa (assembly GCA_963922045.1). NCBI lineage: Eukaryota > Viridiplantae > Streptophyta > Magnoliopsida > Caryophyllales > Polygonaceae > Persicaria > Persicaria maculosa. Next base: position 33,071,247 of record OY998252.1, on the reverse strand, counting down.
TTACCTATGCTTATGCATCACAAAAGCTATATATATGCCTTATTTCATATTTTGCTCCACATGTTCTAAATATTTTCCATTCTTTACCTTATTTCCTATCCGGGGATTATGTTGAGAATGATGTTACATTATGGAGATGTTATATGGTGTTTGTGTTGTTGTTATCACTATTGGAGTTTGGCGGAATTGTTTGAAATATATGGAAAATTTAATGAGTGAAAGAAAATCCGATCAAAGATCGACCCTGCTCGTTGAGATAATAGTTTGGCGAGATGGGACACCAGGTGAGGAGTCCAAAGCACTAAGTATCCGGGGCCATTCATGACACCCATGTTTGCGACTCGCGAGAAGGCAGTGCTGATGTTAGAGAGGTAAAAGCATTATTATTGATAAAAGCAATATAAAAGGTGATGAATCTTATGAAGAAGGAATGTGGACATTCAGTTTGGAAATACTCCATTTCCCCGGATCATTAAGCACCACATTGCCAAAAATTGCCCACATTTAGCCTTTTACCAATTCTACTCCTTATTGAGCTTAATTAAAGTCCTCTTGATTATTAATGCTTTGTCACATAAATTGTTTTTGCATGACCCTCCTTTTATGAGTAGATGTTGCTTTTGTTTGCACATGCATAGATTTGTGGCATTAGTACCTTTTCGATGATGGTAATTGACTGCAGGGTTATATAAAAATGAATCTATGATGTTGAGAGTTTTGAATTCTTCCCCTGAATGACCATCCAAGTTATTGCTTGGGGACAAGCAAGCTTGAGTATGGGGTGATTTGATGTCTACTAAAATAGCCATGTTGAAATGCACATTTTCGCTCCTGGTTCTATATACTTTGCATATTTCAGGCTGGGAATATGTCAAATTTATGTAATATATGCTTATTTGCAAGAAATAGAGATCTACATAAGTTTTGATTTAATATTACAGAATTTGGAGCCATTCCGGGACAAAACCAAAAGAAGAAAGCTGGAACCAAGTGTTACTCGATATCGAGAAAGTCTCCTCGATATCGACAAAAGGGTGCACTCAAGCCTGGTCAAGGGAGCCATATCCAGAAGCTGAGAGACGCAGCCAACTCGAGTTCAGATGTTTCTCGATATCGAGTACTTTTCACCGATATCGACTAAGCCCTGAAGTCACACCCGGAATCGAGGAAGGAGATCTGATCGAGAAGAAAGAGACCAGGACATACCGAGCAACATTCTCCTCGATATCGAGGAAATTGCCCGATATCGACAAAACCAAGACCACTTGTCTGAGCCGGGTCGAAGAGAAGCTGCTCGAGAAAGACAAGCCAGGAAGTCGACAGACCCAGCTCCTCGATATCGACAACATTAGTCGATATCGAGTAAACCCAGATCACATGTCCGAGCTAGTCCGAGGAAGAGCTACTCGAGAAGCCGAGCAACCCGAAGTCGACGACACCTTTCCTCGATATCGAGGAAATTACTCGATATCGAGTAGAAAGTTCCTGGGCCGCGACGCTGTTGGGCCTGTCTGATTACGAGTTGGGCTGTTGGGTTGCGAGATGTCCGAGTTCTACCCGAGTCTATCAAGTTCTATTCGAGTCTATCAAGGTCTATCCATGGAAAGAAGATTTATCCACACATGAAGATATTTAGATAGTTTAGATATAATTCCTTTTAAGATAAATATTCCTCTTATTTAAGTTTTATCTTTAGAAATAGATATAGATTGCTTTCCTTGAATAGCAAGGATTAAGCCCTATAAATAAAGCCTTAGGGGCTGAGTTTTTATTCATTAAATTCCAGAGATACAATTCCACGGAGAAGTTTTAGGAGTTTCAAAGGTTTTAGGGTTTTCGCATTCAACGAAAGTTGGAGGGCCGGGATTGTAAAGACTTTGAATATAGAATGCAATTTATTTCTTTTAAATCAATGTATGCGATTGCGATGAGGCGCGAGTAGTCCACCCACTTCTAGGGTTGGGGTGAGCCCGACGATAGCCCTGTGTGTTTGAGGTAAAGATCCGATCTTAGTCGTGTTTTGAGCATCTACTACCTGTTATATGTTTATTACCTATTAAATGGAGATCCATGCTAACAACTTGGATTGTAAACCTAAAATCGGTAGATACAATTAGGGTTTCTTGAAAGAGTTGTCTAATTGTTGGAAAAGGCGAAAGCTTAATCCTTCGATGTGATTGCATGATTATTTCTTTATCTTGCCTTATGCATGCTGTTGTGAGGAGGAAATCGAGTATGAAATATAATAAAATAGATCAAACCAGATTTAGGCCCACGCAAATAATTACAAGACTCCTCCAATGTAGTAAGAGAAAGTCAGGATCGATCCACGAGGAAGCGTGTCAGCGGATCCTAGGCATCTGTAAATCTCACAGAAAAGCAAGCAGAAAACAGAAAAAAAGAAACAAAGAAAGAAAGATAGAAATAACAAGTGAAAGCAAGAAAAAAGGCAAAGACAACAACTTTACTCGATCTCCACAATAGGTAACTCGAGATCGACAAAGAGCAATAGAAACAGAAACTAAAAATCGATGACAGAAGCACAACAGCAACTCGACCTAGACTAAAACCAACTCGATCTCGACCAGTGCGTACTTGAGATCGACAAGCCCCTCCTCTAGATCGACTAAGACACAGAAAACTGTAAACTTGCAGATTCGAACACAGAATTCAGAATTTGACAGAAATAAATCAATATATAAAGAACTTCCAAAGCCAGGGTATCAACACCACAACGATAACCATGTAAAGTAACACATAAAGGCATAAAAGATCACGCTTTCCATCAAAATAACTTTCGTTACTAACAAATAGGCATATAGAGGCTTTCGCATAAACCCTAATTGTTACTAACCCTTTTCACATAATTAATCCAAGTTGCATTAAGATCACTTTCGCTTCAATAATACAAACAAGGATCACCTTCAACTCTCGCAAGAGAATCATGCTCATAGGGATAGAAGATGAATCGCATAACAAGATTGTACCTTTACCGCATCACCTCACATGACCACCGTCGGGCTCACCACAACCCCAGAAGTGGATGGACTACTCGCTCTTCATTATCAAGAAAGACATTAAATAACAAAAGAAACTAACTTGCATTGAATTGAATAAAGAAAGCTTACAGCCAACAACAGAAATCCGTTTTCGCCTTTCCACCTTGCTCGCCACAAACTCTCTCTCTCTCTCTCTACTCCTACTTACTTGAATGGAATTGAATTCGAATAAGATTGAATGAATGAAAAACTAGCCCCTAAGGCTTTATTTATAGCCTTCTATTCCTTGCTATTCAAGGATAGAATATCTCTATCTTTATCTAAAAAGCTTAAAAGATAAATAATAAGCAATAAAGGAATTAAATCTATAAGAAAAATTATATCTAAATAGGTAAGTCTTCTCATGTTGATAGATCTTGTCTTCCATAGATAGAATTTGATGGATTTCGGATAGACTCGGCTTCCTTCGGCCCCAAGGATTCCCAAACCGAGTAGGATAGTCAAACCGCGTAACGCGGCTTCGGGACGCGGCTCGTCGATCTCGACTAAGCCTCCTCGAGATCGACTAGGGTTTGTCGTCGACCATGGCTGGCTGGACTTGGTCGGGTTACTCTGCTCGACATGGCTCGGACTTGTGCTCCTTGGCTCCTCGATCTCGACTAAGCAACTCGAGATCGAGTTGGGAAGTCGTCGAGGATGGCTGACTCGTGATGTTGGGCAACTTCTTCCTCGACAGGCTCGGAAAGACTCGGTGCTGGTCCTCAATCTCGACAAACCTCCTCGAGATCGAGTAAGGTTGGCTCGGCGTCTCCGTCCTCGGCTTCTCGGCATAGCTCGTCGACTCCGGACTTGGCGTTGAGGTGTTGTCGATCTCGACAAAGGAACTCGAGATCGACTAGGGTTCCGGAGTCGGGTTGCTCTGGCTCAGTTTCTCGATCAGTGCTTTAGTTGACAAGGTCTGTGCTCGGACATGTTCGTCGAGATCGAGTAGAGTGTACTCTAGATCGAGTAAACATGGGCTCCTAGCTTGATTCGACTGGTTCCGCCGCATCTTGACCTTGGACTTCTGTATTTGATTTCCGAGCTTTTCCGACCTTTCTTAAAACTGCTGTAATTTGCCTCGAATTCTGCGAAATTAAACAGAAACTGGTGTAGATTCCATAATTTGGCAAATAAACATAAACTACATAGATCCTGTACTATCGTAGCCCAAATGCATGAAATGTATGCAGAAAACGATATAAAAAGTTACTGTAAAACATGGCAGATTCAGCTCACAACACATGCTTGGTTATTGTCGTTGCAAACCTCAATCTTGGAAGTTTTTCACGCATAGTTTATTTCGAAATCCCGCAAGTCTTGTTCTTTATTTTTGTTGGTTTTAAATTTTCTGTTCTTCCTCGATCTCGACCAACTTTGGTCGATATCGATTACTGATCTTCGGTCGAAGAGACTGCTGTTGCTTCTGTGTCTGAATCCAGGAACCCGACGTCGACGAAGGCTTTACTCGATATCGAGTAACACTTCCTCGGTATCGACCAACTGCCAGGAGTTGCTGCCGCTTGTTTCGACTTGTCCGATCTTCTGTCGACTAACCCTCGAATCCGCTGACACGCTTCCTCGTGGATCGATCCTAACTTCCCACTGCTGCATCGGGAGGAAGTCTTGTAATCATTTGCAAGGGACGGAATCTGGTTTGCTTTACTTTATTCATATTTTAATTGCAAGTCTCGATTTCCTCCTTACAACAGCTATTTCAGTTCTCTTTTCTCGCAATAACTCGTTTGGTAAACGAGAATCAATTCATCAATTAATTGATTCGCATTCACTGGCATGTTCTGTAGTCTAAAAGCAAGAGCGGGTGAAGATGGGAAATTAGGAACATGAATGAATGACCCTTAATCTCTCGGTGCTTAAACCACTGCTAGTATTCCCTCACTGTATATCTCTTGCTATGGTTTATGCCTTCGCTATATGCTTAGTCTTACACCTACTCAGGAGTCAGGAACTTTGTATTCTATTGCCCAAGTTTAGAACTTTGTAAACTCGGTGAAAATTTACTATCATTTTTGTCTTCTGTCACAAGTCTCCTACAAAATTCTCAAACTGGTTTTGCAGTTAAATTCTGAATATTTGTTTCTAAGGTTGTGTTTGTGCCGATGGTATTTCTCTGTGTTTTCCAGGGTGTAACCAATACATCAGTTCCCAGGCGCAACAAACCAAGACGTGTTGACCTCTATTATTCAAGTTGGTGTATTCGTCCAGGTAATTCAATATGGCTAATTTTTTTATTTCTCCGTCCTTGTCTTAGTATCATATTATATTTTTTTGTTTTGGCTTATTGAATTCTTTTCTTCATTAAGGCTATGAAGAGCCTATTAAAAAATGTGTGTATTTATTTATTAATGTCAAGCAGCTGAATCACAAAGAGATGGACAGATGACTGCATGCGAGGTTCTACTCTTCCATCATGAGGATATGGGAATTCCGTGGGAGATCGCTAAACTAGGAGTGCGTCAAGGTATGTGGGGAGCTGTGAAGAAGATAGAATCTGGTTTGCGGGCTTATCAGAAAGAGAGATTGGGTGGAGCCACTCTCTCATTGTGCTGTGTTGGCTCAGTTAAACACCAAGGTTACTGCAGCCTACCTCAACTCCCTGAAAGAGGGCAACAGTGGTGATTTGGCTGTAGAACTTGTAGACAGAGATGCCTCAACGACTTCTGGTGAGCAGTCTGGGATAAACATTCATAAGCTTCTTGTCATTGGTGGGGCAGTTGCTATAACATTTAGTCTTGATCAAGGATGGCTGACAAAGGCTGTGATTTTTGGAGTTGCCTAGGGATTTGCTCGAATCGGAAAGAAATTGTGATATGGGATGTGTCTGCTGGTAATTGATTTCCAATGGAGCACCACAGCTGCTTATGGAACAATATACTTGCAAACGGCGCCTCGAAACATTTTGATCTGTTTATAGCTAGATCCAAAGAGATTTGATAGAAGAGATGGCAACTGAGTCTTAGCTGTTGATAGTAATGTTGAAACTAAGTGTCAAGAGACTGCAACATAAGGAGTATTTGTTCCATGTTCATTGTTTTTCTTTACGGGCAAATGCCTTTTTTTATATATACTGGTACAAAAGTTTCTTATGGTTCTCCTTGCTATGGTTGCTTGCATACTGATTCATGGCATCCATGTAAACTTACCTATTCATTAGATTGCTTGATATTGTAGTGTAACCATATACTGTATTAATGTTAGTTGAACCACTAACCCAGAACTAACAACAAGAATCAGATAGAAAGCTAAAAAGGGAGATGCTTGTGATGAATGCTTTACAATATAGCCTAGTGTATTTGTAAATAGGCTAATGTGGTGTATGTGTTCATATCTCTCTGGACTTATACGATTGAACATGGTAGGAAATATATACACTAATGGCAGGACAAATTTGTGAATCTAGTACGACAAATTTATGAATTATGAATATCTCTGAACTTATAAAATTATGAACTTGGTAGGAAATATATAGACTAGTGGTAAGACAAATTTGTGAACCTGGTAGGATAAATATTCGATATTGGTATGATAAAAATGTAATCATCGAAATTCCAAACTAGTAATGGTAGGATAGATGTACACGAATGGTAAGATATATTTGTACTATTGGCAAAGAAGTAGAATCAATATTGACCAATTCACAAATCCCAAACTAGTAATCATTGAGGCGTGAATTGACCCTAATCTCAATTACCAATCCATAAATCCCAATCTCAATCCAATTTCTATCAATCAAAATTCATGAATTCAATCTAATTCAATGCTAGAACGACTGAATTAGAGCCTCTACCCTTGGAGATAATGTTACTTATGTTTCTTTCATCTTCTGTTGTAGACTGGAAACCCTCTACCCTTGGTTGTTTTTCTGAAAAATGTGGAACATAATTTGCTACGGGTTCTAGCTTGATTTTCCTTGAAAGCTATTTAAATTGGTAGGATAGATGCACAAAAATGGTAGGATAGATGAAAACTAATGGTAGGAGAAAACAACGATATTGGTAGGATCAGAATGGTAGAATTGATGGAAACTAATGGTAGGAGAAAACAACGATATTGATAGGATCATAATAGAAACCCAGTAATTCCTGTATAACTTGACACTAATGGTAGGATAGATGCACACTGATGGTACGATATATTTATACTATTGGAAAAATGTAAATGCATAATTGACTTTACGAAAAAAAATTTACTTCCACATGAATCTCAGAAAAGCAAAAGGAGAAGGTAGGCTCTACAGGCAGAAACTGAAGTTATATGAACCACATATGCAAAAGCTATACATGGATATATCATGTGTGATGATGAATATCAAGCTATGGTCCATATCCTGGATAAAGTTAGTGCTGCACTGAAAGACAAGATCCAAGTAGTGAAGATTGACACTCAGAAGTACCCAGTCATCGCTGACAAGTTCATGATCATCATTTGGAGAAAGAAAATTGAGCAAAACCTAAACTTCGAAAAGAAAAGGGGGAAAGTGAGACAGTGGAAAAGAAAAGGGGGAATTGTCCCTACCAGATTCACAAATTTATCCTACCACTGATGTATATATTTCTTACCAGGTTCATAATTATACAAGTCTGGAGAGATTTATGAATTTGTCTTACCATGTTCACATATTTGTCCTTCCACCAATGTTTATATTTCCTGTCATGTTCATAATCGTATAAGTTCAGAGAGATTTATGAATTTGTCCTAACATGTTCATAAATTTGTCCTACCATTAGTATATATATTTTCTGACAGGTTCATAATTGTATAAGTTCAGAGAGATTCATGAACACATATCCATATTAGCCTATGTGAGAGTTGAACTCACATCTTTGTGTGCAAACACAACGCTCTACCAATTGAGCTAATGGACTATTTTCAATGGATCTTTATGATCGTCTAGGCATCCAGAAGTGATAATTTTGCAAGAAGCAAAAATAGCGCTTGAATTTGTAATCTTAATTTGCAAGTTATGCAACTGGTCTCGTGAAACCGTCACCTTAGGGTAGTTCTGTTATAAGAAAAAGGAACAACTACGTACAAAGGATAGGTACAAGATCACTTACTCATCGCTGCCATTGTCATCGGACAAACTTCTTGCACTTTTTCAGGTATGAAAGGACAGTTGTACACTATTGGTAGGACGGAAATCAGTGGCGGCCGCATGAATCTTTGAAAGGTAGGGCGAAATTACAGACGAAAGTACAGACTTAAGATTTGGAGGAGCGTTCAATCAATTTTGAAGGCCCTATACAATTATTAAAATGAGACCTATGATCTTATAGTCATTCTTGGCACTTGGATTCCTATACAAATTAATATTATTATGTATGTAAGAGTATTCAAATTCTTACAAACTAAATTAGTTCTCATAACATTAAAATATTTCCGACTATAAAGTTCATTGTAGAGATTTTTTACAATAAAAAGTTTATATTTATGTCATATGATATAGTACAAATATTATAGATCATTATACAATATAAATTATCTTTTTCTACAAAGGTTTCAATTAATTATAAGTCTCTTTTCATTATAATTTTTTAATTTGCCTATTTTATGGATTTTAATTAATTTTAAGTAAATTTAATTTGGTTAATAGGATGTTGAAATTTTGAATGTTGTATTTTTTTAAAAGTATAAAATATTTATGAAATCTTATATATTACTAAAGTCGAGAAAAATAATTTGAAATGTCATCATCCTATAATTGAGTCTTTTAGGCAAAAAAAAACATTCAAGATATGCTAAATAAAAGGATATAATTAATTTTTTCAACATAAATAAATTGTTTACCATCATTATAATTAATAAGATAGAAGAGGTAATATGTCTAAATTCACTATAATTATTATTTACGATCAAAGGCAAAATGAAGATAAGGAAAAAAATTGAAATAAAAAAAGGATAACAAAAGCAAGATATAAAATTGAAACAATAAATAAAAGGGTGCAGGGAATCGAACCAAGACCTATTGTATCATTTAATCCTCACTCCTTCCCATTTACTGTAACGGTCCGAGATTATGATTCCCGGGTTACGTTTCGAGGGATGAAACCCCTCGTTAGGATCTTGCGCCCCGAGTACAGGTTGAAGGTTTGAAATTCTATCCTAACATTTTAAAGTGGGATTTCATACCCAAAATTCGAAGGGATCGTTGGAATCCCCGGGGAAGTCCCCTGTACCTGTCATAAGTCTAAGCGTGGAAAACCAACAGTCATGCAAATAGTAGAATCAAGGTGTAATACAAGAGGGTGACACGGCAGAGCCGAGTCAAAATCAAATCAATAAGCGTATTTATCGAAATTTAATATACAATGTTAGTGGAGTTAAACCATTTCTTTGAGATCGCCCAAGAGAGTTCCCACGTCACGGAAACAGTGAATAATCATGCTGCAAAGAAAACCTAAAAAAAAATGTATGCGGGGCGGTGTCAGATCGAAGCCCTACGCAATATAATCCCAAACAAGCAGACATATACACACGCTAGTCCTAATAAAGATGCTTCTAGATGCAAGGCGGAATATTAACACACTAGCATGGTCCTAAGATCAAGTGCATAAATATAATAAGGCCTTAGCACCGAATACCAAGTGGTATATCCCTCTCCTACCTCCACCCCCTTCCGATAGGGCGGAGACTGGCCAGCTCGTGAATGCATTCCATATAATCGGGTGGCACGCATGCCCAACCCGTATCCACAATAAAGCCCGCAGGCATCTCATAATATAAGGAAGCTCATGACTCGATTGACTCAGGACGGGACCCGATGAGACTAGGTCGTCCTATGACCCTAGCAATGACTCTAGTTACTTCACAGATAACGGCCGTTCTGTTTACAAAAGCAATGAGTAAACGAATGCTCAATCATGAGTGCAATCCTAGCAGGATACTACATGGCATGCTTTATTATGAATGCAAGCACCTAGTATGCACATGGCTACAAGCAGGGAGATCTCTTTTCGAATCTGAGTGAGCTCATATAGGAACTCACCTGGCGGTGCAGAACAGCAAGGCAAGCATTACGATAGATTAAAGATCACCTAGACCCATATCAGAACACATATATAAGTCTACGTCTAATCATCCAACCACTCAAGCATATCATTCAAGCACACAATCATCGTTCCGTCAAATTCAACCATTCATCATATTTCCACATTCCACAAGACCGTATATTCGCATATCACATAGCTCAAGTGCATCATATTCATCATATTTCAATGCATAAGTTAACGATAAATAATCTTAATATTTCATCATGCTATTAGTCAACCAATCATGCCATTAGTCCGCACAAATCATGATATTAGACAATCATCGCACCAATCATGCTAGTTAGTCATCGAGCACATAATTTCCGAGTTAGTCCCGACACCCGTTTCGAAAACCAAGTTGACTAGTTAGAAATTCCGTCCTTGGGAAATGTTCATCAAATTCCTTTTTCTAAAATCCAAGTCTCTCATAATATTATATTTTTTTTAATCACCATAGTATTATATCTTTAAATCTCAATAGTAATATTTTATATTTTAAATATCGCATAAGATTATATAATATTTCAAATATCATTTATTAAACAATTTCATAAATATTTTCAAATCCCTTAAAAAGCTCAACCCTTTTTTGTTAAATAAAATCAGTCCTTTTGTAGTTACCAAAATCGAGCCTCACTTATGTTTTTATCTCCCAAAGCCGAACATATGTATAAAATTGGCCCACAATTTCTTTTCTTCTTAAAACCCTAAACTGGTAAGCCCATTTTTTATAAATAGGCCCAATACACATTGTTTTAAAACAACAAATCCCGGCCCAAAGAAAGAAATAGGCCTATTTCCAGCCTTTCATTCTTCTGTTCGAAAGCTGAGGGTTAAAAAAAAAAGGAAGGGGCCCAGCTGACTTGGCGTATGATGTGGCGAGGGGGACCCACAAGGAAGAGAAAGGAGGCGGGCCCCCACTGGTCTTCTATCTCCTTCACGGGTCACGACGCCTTCTTCTTCTGTTCGTAAAATCCAACCCCGCCTCCGATGGTGCCGCTCGCGGCTGCTCGTCCTGGTTCAACTGGCAGCGGCTCCCTCCTCCTCAGCTTCCTCGCTCTCCGGCGCTCGCTCTCCCGCTCGGACTCTCTCTCTCTCCCGCGCTCGGCCCCGCTCGTACTCACGCTCACCGACCTCGCTCTCGCTCCAAATCTCGCCTCTCGATCTCGCCGTTAGCCTCACTCTCGTAAATCTCTCCCCGGGTTAGTGCAAGATAAGGTTAAACACACAGAGATTGAAGTGAGAGAGATGAAGGATGGGTTGGAAAGCTCACCGAGGCGCATTTTCGACTTCGTCGGAGATGGTCATCGCGAATCCTTCTTCGCCGGAGGCGGGACAGCTCGGGCTCAGCCTAGATCGGGGGCAATGGGTCAAAGGGAAGAACTTTACAAGGATTTGGACCGAGAAAAGGGAAACGCTTACCGGGAGTTTGGACCGAAGGCAGGGGAAGGAGGAGAAGAGCTTGGCGTCGGCGATGCTGGCTCCGGGCTGCCCAGCTCGGCTTGGAATCCGTCTCAGACGTCGGATCTCAGAGGTGGTGCTAGGAGTTGTTGCTGCACGAGCTCAGAGAAGGAAAGAGATGGGGTGCGCGGCTGGTTTTGGGAAGGTGAAACAGGGCTCGGGAAAATGGGGGTTACAAGGGTGGTCTTCTGGGTTTGTGTTTGGACCTTACAAATGGAGAAGGGTGATGCTCAGTCAAACGAAAGTGAACAGGGGTTTGGCTTAGTTTTTCTTTGAAAATGAAATGTGGACAGTGGGGGTGTTTGGATTTAATTAAAAGGGGAGAGAGGAGTGGAGTCCTCCAAACTTGGTCAAGGGGCTACATAGAAAAGTGACTTGTAGGTTTTAGGCTAGATGGAGAAAGAGGGAACAGGTAAGAACTTACCTATTTCAAATTTTAATCCTGAAAAAATCAAAATAGGAGAATCAAAGTTAAATTTTTGGATATGGCCTATGGGTGGGCGGAAAAGACGAGAACTCGTGGTCCCGAAGTCAGATATTTGAATTTTCGACGATTGGTCTTTCGAATCTCGCTCTTTCGATTAATTAGATTTTTAAAATCCGAAAATCAAGATTATAAAATCCGAGCCTTTACATTTACCAATTGAGCTAAATGAATTAATTGATTCAATTTCCATTCTAATTTTACTTATTACAACAAAATCATATATATAAATAATTTTTTTTCCTCTAAACTCCGGGGCTCGTGGGTCGAAAGGTGGGGCGGCCGCGTACGCGCGCCCCACCCTGGGGCCGCCCCTGGCGGAAATATTCTACTGGTAGGATGGGGACTGTATTGTTTCTTGGAATGAACGGGTAACTTTTTCCACGTTCTTTCCGCTTCTCTCCTATTCTGCCTCACTTTTTGCAGAGCATGTTATGATGTTTCAGATCCTCCTATCAAGCTTATATACGTTCTTAGGGGACACCCATCAATGCAATAATTGCATTTTCCCCTCATAAATGCTCTCCCCTTTTCCCCAAAGGAGGAACCCTGTTTTGGCGCCAAAACTGAACTGAAAGCTCGACAAATCAGCTACAGTGAATCCCCTCCAGATTCTCTCCAAGTATGGAAAGACAGGTTTAACCTATTGGTAGGACCAATTCATTCTATTGGTAAGATGGGCAGTGTACAGTTTACCCAAGCTTTATAGAAATTACATATTCTTTCAAACCTTTTATAATTTTGTTAAAATGAAACAACGAAGATTTATAAATGACTTTTGGTGGTACTAACTACCATAATCTACAAACTATATTATGAATAATGAATTTTCTATGGTTTCAAGCTCACCACGCTCTGCAACTAAAAACTTAAAGATAGAGAGGTTTGACCGATACCTGAACGTAGTTACACTGGACCACTTGCGTTCCTTAGCTTCCGGATTTCTAGAGGTGGCTAACCTTCAACCAGGCCTCCCTTAGTTCAAGAACAATACAGATCTGTTTCATTTTCTACCTCAGACCGTAGTCTCTAACTCTAAGTTTTTTTTGTTTTAGAGTGTGAAAGGATTGGAATCAAGAAAACTAATTATTCAAAGCATAGAATTCGATTAAGTAGCTTTCCCTTTCTTAAAAACAAACTTTTATTGAATTTGGAAAATATTACAACACACAAGCACTCCTAATTTAGAACTTACAAACATACTAAATTCTTACACCAGAAAGATCCATCCAAGGATTCATAAGTCTTTGAGTGATGGGAAACCAGTATACTCATAACTCAACAATGCTTCTCTTTCTTTTTCTGTATTACAAGATTTCTCTCTTCTCATATGTGTTTATCTCTCTCGGGAATTCGGGGAATCCCCGATCCCCGTTGCGGGAACGAGGATGGGAAAATTAAATGGGGATGGGGACGGGGATGGGGGCCAAATTGATTCCCCGCGCGGCGATGGGGATGGGGACGGGGATAGTAGTCCCCACCCCGATCCCCGCCCCGCCCCGCCCCCGTTGGGGAACCCCGTGGGGATCCCCTGATGGGGAGTGTAAAATCCCCGTTTTTATTTAGATCTTACCGAAGTTTAAATAATTTTGCTTTTAATTTTAAACTTTTACCTTATAATTTACATTTATGAGATATTATATGTAATATTTATATCATATTTTTTTACATAAGTTTAATAATATCTTATAGTTTTCTAATAAATGAGGGGAACCATGAGTTTTAATTGGGGAACCCAACGGGGCAACCCGTGGGGAATGCAAACGGGGAAAATTACGCGGGGACGAGGATTCCCCGATGGGGACGAGGATACAATGGGGATGGGGACGGGGGACATTTTTGATCCCCGAATGGAGACGGGGACAGGGGGACTTTTTACAAACGGGGACGGGGACGGGGACGGGGAGGGTACTCCCCGCCCCGACCCGCCCCGTTGCCATCCCTAGCCCCTACGCACTCAGAAAGCAATAAAAGCACACAATGCTGACTCAAAAATACCACTCACATGTTGAACAATAAAAAGAAAAAGACAAAGCCTGTAAAGGCTGACTAGATTCTTCAATAATTTAGTTGCATTCGTCCAGGTTCCAGACTTCTTCACACCCATATTAGCCTCCAAATCACCATCATCATAATCTTGTACTAAATCCAGAGTATTATCAATCTCTAGATCTTGGTCATTGTCTAAGTCGAGATCAAGCATTAATCCTTCAGTGTATTCTCCATCCCATGCAATTAGCATATCAATCATTTTCTCGTGACCTTCTTTATCTAAAAAGTGACCAACTTCTATTTGTGCTAGATAGAGCTCAATGGACTCGGATCTGTGTATAGCCTGCTGCATTAATGGCTTGAGTTGTGGGGTTACGATGAAGGTTGTATTTCCAACTTTGAATATCCCACAGTCAGTGTGTCGATACTTGGTGATGTAGTAGTAGATGTAAAAGAACCCTTTCGCTCTGGCCACCCATGGATGCCTTACTGGCTCCGGACTTCCCTCTACTGGATCCGTCACAAACCAGTACTCTTCTGAGAATAAAATGAGAATTAAATAATGTTGTCAGCGGATTTTCCATGGTTAACATCCATACAGGCACAATGAACTCGACATCCTGATATCTTCTCCATGTGTTCGAACTTTGCTACTCTGAGGAAGACCTCCTTTTGGAACTTGGTGAAGTATTTGAGCATAATTCTCTGTTTTTCTTCTTTTTTTGGCCACCATTTATTGATTTTATAGAGTCCGCTACACATCCCATATTTCCATGACTTTAAGTAAGCTACATCTTCAGCTGGCATGATGAGCAATGATAATCCTCCCAATCCTGAATGGTTGTTTGTTACAAAGTGTGTAAGCCATTCGTCTACTACTCCTACAATCTTCTGACCCTTTCGGACACCGTCCAGTAGAAGTGTCTGAAATCTCTCATCCTCCACCTTCTACAAATTTCTTCCTGAAGTTCAACAGGTAGTTGAAGAACTTTGATTATCATTTCCATAGTTAGGAATCTTTCAACCGTTCTGTGTCTCGTTTGTAAGAGTCCACGACGGAATCTAGTTTGAGTAAAATCTCCAAAATCAACAGAAATGTAAAAACTTGGAGGGGAAACCCATCTCTACTATTCTCTTATTTCTCCTAGGAAATCAATATCCTAAGGGTTGGTTACCCATCGGGGATTTTCCCAGCGAGTTTGATGTCTTTGGTCCATTTGCTAATTCTCTAGTTAAGCGGTCTGCTAGAGAATTCTTTGATCCTTGCACATGTTCGATAGTAAGTTAATTGGTTAAGGGCTAATTGCCAACGCAGGAGTCTCTCATGCAGTTTCATATTATCAAGATTGTTATTTATAAAACCCAATATCCTTTTACAATCTGTTCTGACTATAAATTGTTTAGGGGCTAAGAAGATTATAAACTTCTGGATCCCTCGATAAATCGCAAGGATTTCCTTCTCCGGCAGTGTAATTATATTCAGATTTGTTGAAACTGCCACTACTATACCTGCAAGGCTTATTATCTTTCTTTAGTTTCAAAACAGCTCCCCAATGATAATCACTGGCATCTGTTTCAAGAACTAATTCATCATCTTAATTAGGTATTGTCAATATTGGAAGTTTCTCACATCTTCTCTTTAACTCTTGGACTATTTTAGTATCTAAATGAGCCCAATTCCAAACTTGATCTTTCTTTAATTTCATAAGGAAATTTTCCTACCTTTTCCAAGATACGTTCTTCCAAGATAATTTGACCTGCTTTAATTTTTAATCCTACGAAATCAATTTCATGCTCAGCATAAATGCATTTCTTCTATACTAGAATTATTCCATGGTCAATGCATTTTTGGGTTATATCTTTCAAGTCATGCTTATGTTGCTCTATGGTTTTAGAGAAGATCAAGATATCATCAATGTAAACAAGATAACAATGTTTAAATTCTCTGAAAACATTGTCCATCCTTCTCTGAAATATATGTGGTGCATTTTTCAAACCAAAGGGCATGACTACCCATTCATAGTGTCCTTGTGGGGGCATTAAAGGTAGTAAGTGGAATACTCTCTTCATCCATCTTTACTTGCCAATAACCACTTTTACAATCCATTTTAGAGAACCAAGTTGATCCCTGTATTCTATTAAATAAAACTGTCTTGGATATAATATCCATAAAAAACATTATTATCGTTAAGCTTTTTATAATTGATAACCATTCTAGCTTTTCCTCTTTTTTCTTTAGCATGATTCCTGACTATAAAGGCAGGGCTAGAATGAGAACTTTTACTTTCTCGAATTAAACCTTTCTTTAAGAGCTCATCAATTTGTTATTTAAATTCTTATTGATCCTTGTAAATGTAAACCATTTGTTTTACCCTAATGACGGATTTTGGATCTATTAATTCTATGATAGCAAATGATTTATCTTTTTTCCCAAAATTTTAAAGAATTTTCAAAATATAACTCCTTACACATTTTTTCTTGCTGCTTAAGAATTTTATCTTTTAAAGTTACCTCACATATAGAGAGTGCAAATTCTCTGTGTAGGAAGAATATATTCCTCATCATGCTTAGTGCTCGTAAATTCTATTGCTTGATGTGTGTAGGCTTGTTTAATCTTTTTCACCCAAGCATCTTCTCCATGAATGTTGAAGACCATCATATCTAGGTGCTGAGTAACTGAAACATGGAGTCTTTGGAAGTTATTTCCAATTAACATATCATGAGAGGGCTAATTAGTAGCCCAGAATGTAGGAATTACACATTGGACTTCTCCTATCATAATAGGTACATCAGAAGCTAATTCTGAATGAACCATGATACTATCATCAGCTATTCTAACTTGAATTGGTCTACGGGATTTCTGCCAAATAAACTCTGGAAATAATGCCTTCTTACCAAAGCATACTGAACATCCAATGTCTACAAAGACACATAATTCATATTTATTGAACCCTTCTAAGTAAATATTTATTGGGATATAAATGCTATTGGGGTTGGTAATTCTATAATTTTTCTTTAGTGATTCTCTGCTGACATGTTCAAGGCTTTCTTCTACTGTCATGTTATCTTCATAGAGATGTTTGAGGTCTATTATTTCCATTCTCATACCTATTTCATCTTCAAATAATGGATATGTGAGAGATTCTTTGAACTCTTTAGCCCTTGGATCATTTTCATAGATAGGTTCACTAATGGTTTTAGTGGAATATCCTATTAGCTTTTCTTTTGGCTCGGAACTAGATGATCCTTCTTGATTTTCTCTACCCTTTAGGATTGTTGGAGGAATTGATGATATTGAATCCCTAAAAGGATAAGAACCTAGATCTAGACTATGTCTGGCTTGTTCTCTTATAATTTTATTTTCTAACCTCTTGTTTAATGTTGCTATTATGCTTGCTATGTCTTCATCTACCACAAACGATTTATCTTTTTTGCTCGTAGTAGCTCCCTGATTCTTCGAGGTAAGACTAAGATTAGGATTGAACCTAAAACTAGTATTTCTAGACAGACTTGGACATCTAGAGAGACTGATTGGTGGTTTAGCATTCGTATGGATTCTACCTTCTTCATCTATGGTTAAAACCTTATCACTACTAGTAGTTGTAGAATTTTCAAATGCGCTTACCCAAATGGTTTTGAGTCTTATCTGATCGGGTCTTAGCTTAACAAGCACAACCTCTTTACTTGGGCCTACAACTTCGTGTTTCTCAGCTTCCACTATATGACACTTTCGTGGAAGATTTGTAGTATTCTCAAGTTTATAAACTACCTTCCATTTTAATTGTAAAGGACAAGTTCCCTTATGGATACTAATACTTTCTGTTAACAATTTTATGGCTAAGAATTTAGATGCACAATGATCCTCTAGACTAACATAATAGTTAGGTCTACAGATCCAAGAAACTACTCATTTGACTCAAATTACAGACTATTCCACTAATGCATTGATCACTAACTTTTTTATGCCTAATGTCACAAACAAAATTAATGCATTGCACATCTTTTCCATAGTCTTGTAATGGAGTTATAATTACTTGAATGCCACATATGAAAATATATTTAATTTTTTTTAATCTTTGTTATGTTTTTTAATATTTGCCCAATTGATTAAGTTTACTTCAGTTGCTTGATTTTCATTGTTCTTGACAGTTACGTATCCATACATTTCTTCGCAAATATACTTAGCATATTTAGAGAACAATGATTTTTAAACAAACTATTCTTTAGCGATGATCGGGAAAATGAACCCCTGATCTAGTCATTCCCTCAACTTGTTCCTCATCAATAGAGGTTTCAGCTTGCTGAAGTTGAGCTAAGGTGGTCATTTCATATTCATCGGAAAACTCACTAGGAGGTTCTCCTTCCATCATTTCATTAATCTCTTCACCTTCTACTGACTCATTTTCAGACTCTATCTCTTCTTCAAGCTTTTCTTCTATTATTTCTACTATATATCCCTTCGTTATTTCTTAGGGCTAGATCTACTGCTTCATCTTCTGATAGCTCGATGTAATGCTTCATCTTCTGATAGCTCGATGTAATTCAAACTTTCTAAGGCTTCTGCTAATCTATTGTTCTTCTTGTTTTTGCATTCATTATCATAATGATCGGACTCTCTGCATGCCTAACATTTTCTGTTTTTCTTTTTCTTGGGACAAAACGAGGCTTTTTGAAAAAATCTTCTGTTTTAGAGAATGGTTTTTAATAATACTTCTTATAGTATTTTTCACCTCTTTGTTTGTTGAAACTTTTTCTCTTATAGTTCCTACTTTCCTAATAATCTCTATTGTTACATCCCCACTCTGTTGGCGTCTCCCAACAAGTTTAGAATTGTTTTTTCATTCTTTGGGTGCTTCTCACGTCTCGACATGTTTTCTCGATCCATTTTCTAACATAGGAAATTATGTTGCCAAGAGAATCTTTACTTCCATTTTTTAGTAGCTCTCGATATTCTTCACTTATTTGTTCATTAATTGGGGCTGGAAGTTTATCAAAGAACATTTGCAAATTAGTGTTGTTTTCTCCTATCTTGTAATAATATTTCTCAAACTCGGTTATGTAGTTATCAACGTATTTCATGTTGCATATATATTTCGAGATTGTTTAATGTTCTTTGCCATTTTAAAGCTTCCTTATCTTCATATTCTTTTTCTCCAACGAATTCCTCTTCTATTAATTCACATATTAATGTGAACATATTCACCATACTTGCCAAATTCCTAAGTTCTTGTTTCACTTCATCACCAATAGCTCCATACCAGTCGGTGATGTCCATGTTTTGTGCCATGTTTTATACTAACTTTTATATCGTTTTCTGCATACATTTCATGCATTTGGGCTAGAATAGTTCAGAATCTACGTAGTTTATGTTTATTTGCCAAATTATGGAATCTACACTAGTTTCTCTTTAATTTCGCAGAAATCGATGCAATTTACAGCAGTTCAGAGAAAGGAGTAAAAGCTCGAAGTCAACTACAAAAAGTCCGAGGTCAAGGAGTAGTGGAACCAGGACAATTCGAGCTGGAAGCAAGAAAATCGAGTCGAAACACACAAGTCGATATCGAGTACTGCAAGTCGATATCGAGTGAAGTCAAGCCGATTTCCACTAAAGAAGCCAGAATCAACTAAGGAAGAACACAGTTGGTCAATATCGACTTCACTTAGTCGATATCGAGTAACCCAAAAATTGGGCAGATATCCGGGAATCGACCGAGGAAGCTGAAGAAGAAACATGCAGGTCGATATCGACTTGACCTTGTCGATATCGAGTCACAGTTAGTCAAAATTCATCCCTGGAGGCCGAAATCGAGTTGCTGAGCTGAAGCGAAGAAAAGCCAAGTCGATATCGAGTGGCTGAAGTCGATATTGAGTTGACCACCAGTGGCCGATTTTGAGCTTGTCCGAGTTCTAGTTAAGGTTCTATCCCGAATCCAATGGAGATATTTTCGAGAGGAGATTCTTTACACATGAAGATTTGAAGATTTTAGATATTTTATTTATCTTGTTTTATCTAGTTTAAGATTTATTAGTTTCCGAAGTAGAATTATATCTTCTAGTTAGATATCTTTAGATACAGATAGAATTTCCTTCCTTGATTAGCAAGGATTGGAAGCCTATAAATAAGGCCCATGGGGCTAGTTTTTGATTCATTCCAAGCTAGAGACAATTCGAGTAGGAGAGAGAGAGAGAGAGGGAGAGGGGGAGAGAGAGAGAGAGAGAGAGAGAGAGAGAGAGAGAGAGAGAGAGAGAGTGGAGGCCAAGAGGAGTGAAGGAGCGAGAGCAAGTTGGCTTCGATCGGTTGTAAGCTCTGTTTAGTTTATTAATGCAACTTTCTTTTCCATCAATGATGTCTGCAATTGCGATGAAGAGCGAGTAGTTCACCCACTTCTAGGGTCGGGGTGAGCCCGACGATGACCAAGCGTGTTTGAGGTAAAGATTCGATCTTTATTGTGTTTTGAGCATCTACTGCCTTTTATATGTTTATTGCCTATTTAATAGAGATTCAGGTTAACCACTTGGATTATAAACATAAAATTGGTAGATACACTTAGGGTTTCTTGAGAGAGTTGTCTAATTGTTGGAAAAGGCGAAAGCTTAATCCTTCGATGCGATTGCATCATTATCTCTTATTCTTGCCTTATGCATGTTTGGTTATCGTTGTTGCAAACCCCGATCTTGGAAGTCTTTTTCATACATTATTTAAGTTCGAGATTTGCATTCATTTAGTTACTGTTTCTGCTCGACTTCGACTAGACCCTAGTCGACGTCGACTACTGACCTTTGATCGAGCAAGATCGCTGTTGCTTCTATTTCTCCAGTACTGGACAAGTTACTCGACTACGACCAGATCTACTCGACGTTGAGTAGGGCTTGTTGACGTCGACCACCACCCAGCATCTTCTGTTGCTCGAAATCGACTGTACTGACCCCTGTCGACTACCACATAGTCGAGGTCGAGTACTCATGTGGTCGATCACCGTTCGTGAGATTCACCTGCTGCCTAGGATCGCTGACGTGCTTCCTCGTGGATCGATCCTGACTTCCCACTGCTGTATCAGGAGGAGGTCTTGTAATTATTTGCATGGGACGGAATCTGGTTTGCTTTGCTTTATTTATATTTTAATTGCAAGTCTCGATTTCCTCCTACAACAGTCGGCAATCTATATCTATCTATATACCTTTAAAAATTGTGTCCCAAGGCCTCTTAATGGCTCTCAACATTAATAACTCTCTCACCAAAGATTAATTCATGTTTTTTGTTCTTCCTTTTATTTGAGTTGGATTTTTTACAATTGCTCATATAGTTACTCCGTATTTTGTAAGGAATTTCAAAATCACATACGTTTTAGGTTCTCATCAATTAAATAGCATTATTACAATTTGATTTGAAAATAAAAAAAAAAGACTTTTTTATGTTTCTTTTGCAATGCTTTAAATATTTTGAGCGTAATGATTTATATTTGATTTTAAAATTAAAATATAGATGAGAAAAAAACTTAACAGTTTGATTTAAAAATGAAAATAAAGGCATACAACATACATTGCCCTCATTTTGAACTTTTATTTGTTTCAAATTATGCTCAAGTCCATGAAATAATTTTTATTTTTTTTTAAATAATTCTACATCTATCTATATACCTTTAAAAATTGTGTCTCAAGGCCTCTTAATTAATGGCTCTCAACATTAATAACTCTCTCACCAAAGATTAATTCATGTTTTTTTGTTCTTCCTTTTATTTGAGTTGGATTTTTTACAATCGCTCATATAGTTACTCCGTATTTTGTAAGGAATTTCAAAATCACATACGTTTTAGGTTCTCATCAATTAAATAGCATTATTACAATTTGATTTGAAAATAATAAAAAAATACTTTTTTATGTTTCTTTTGCAATGCTTTAAATATTTTGAGCGTAATGATTTATATTTGATTTTTAAATTAAAATATAGATGAGAAAGAAACTTAACAGTTTGATTTAAAAATGAAAATAAAGGCATACAACATACATTGCCCTCATTTTGAACTTTTATTTGTTTCAAATTATGCTCAAGTCCATGAAATAATTTTTATTTTTTTTATAATAATTCTACAGTTAAAATTTAATAATTATTTTTGAAAAAAATTGTTTATTTTATTTTCAATTTAATTGAGTTTTTTCCTATTTTTTTTTTTAAAAAAAGATTCATTTTCCTATTTATTGCTAATGTAAAGCTTGAATTAATATAAATCTTTTTTTTTTATTTTCAAATGAAACGGAAAATAAAAACAACCTACATGAAGTTTTGTATTCTTGAAAATTAAATGTAAGTGGCCGGTTGCAACATAAAAAGATTGACTAAATTCTTTGTGTTATAGCTCGATAAGAATTAACAATTAATGTATGACCAATTGTATTCTTGAAACTACAATGGTCTTATGTCTCCCCATTTATTTTTTAGTTAATGTCTCTACCTGGACACCTATTCCATTTCCACCTTTATATATAGTGATCAAATTAAAGTTCGAAGTAATTTATACTGGGAGATACATTAACTTTCTTCATCCCACTTTTTTATTTTTTGCGTTTGTATGCTAATCTTCGGCCTCTCTTGGTGAGATGAACAGAATCTATATGCAACTAAATGTCTTACAAAGCTACAATCCAAGGTATAACATTAATATATTGTTTATATATGAGGTGTTTTCTCACTTAATTTAGTTAGAATTTAAGGTTCCATCTATTAAGTATTTTTTTTTCCTTTCAAAATGAAATATTGGCTTACTTTATAATTTGTAGATATTAAATCGAGGTGATATGTATGAGTTTAAAGTGATGATCGATTATTTGATAATTATATAACTTTTTCCTATCAATTTGTTTATATGTGTAGATCATATTATAACATAGTTGTCCATAACCTTATTAAATATGATTGAGGAGATCGATCAAGGAGCCTTTAGATCGAGTTTGGATATCATATTTCAGCATATAGTATGAAGATTTCTAACTAGAAACTAGGGGCTAGCTTGGTAAGGAACTCCTTAACCGTAAATCTCATCATATTAAGGTGCATGCAATCATTTACTTTTTTTTTACTTATAAAAAATACCTTACTCAAAATAATAAATAGCTTAAAAATATTTTTAGATACATATAAATGTTTTTAAATAAGATAAACGAACATATAAAATAAAAAAATTTCTGCATGTATGCATATGGTTTAGTTTAGTCAACAATGTGATAAGTATTAAAAAAATATGATATTTAATAAAAACCTCTTCAAAAACATGGACTTCCACATGCTCATAAGTCTCAATAACTTTATTAAACGAAAAAATTTCAAATTGATTATTTAATTAATAAAAATATTATAAATAATATAATCCAACTCCTTTTAAAAAAATATTTTAAAAATAAGTTTTGGTATTTTATTTAATTAATAAAAATATTTTAGTTGTAAAATAAAAGTTGGTGCTTCAATTGAGTGAATACCTTATATTATATAAGGTGTTTTTGTTTTTAAAAAATTAAAAGGCTTTTTTATTAAGAAAATTATTTTACAAGTTGTCTTCTTGAAAAAAAAAACTCATAAAAATGTAAAGATTTAATAAATAACTTAAACCAAATTATCAAGTATATAAAACCAAGATTTACTATTTGTACACATATACTGTTTAGATTAGTCAACGAGGATATAAAATTAGCTCTTAAATATATAGACTTTTAAAATAGAAAAATTATATTTACGTCCCGTGCGTAGCAAGGGTATGCCTTGGCTAGTACATCCATAGAAACTATGTTCTATGTAATTAAGGAAATGAGAAGAGTTTCATCCTACATTCATGTTTAATACACTCATCATACTTTTCTTCCAGAACTCTATGATCTCACGCCTATTCCTTACACCGTCTAGGTTTAATTTATAACATGTTTCGCTTATGGGTTCTTGATTAATTTCTCTTTGATTTGGCCTATGGTTTGGCATAATGCTTACTCCAAATATTTCCTTCTTCTCTAGAAATTCTTTAGGCTTTAACCTAGGTTTGAAATTACTGGTTGAACCATTCTCATAGCGTCTGTAATGTCTTCTAGCTTCGTTATGTTCTACCGGTTCATTTTCATTCAACCTTCTTTGCCTTAATATTTAATTTCATTTAACCTTTGTTGAACTTTAGATATGGGAATGTTTTCCATGTCTTTTAGATTAATTAATCCCATCTGCTGATATACAGCTTCTTCATCTGAGTTCTTTTCAGACTCATCGTCACTCATAATTTCTTGATTCATGAAGTTGGTTTCAATTGTTTTTAGTTTTTGTAATTTCAGCTTCCATTATGGGTTATCCAACTTAATGTTAAATCTCTTTATTTGTCGAAATGGATGTTGATTCATTTTTAAGGATTTGATTTTCGTCTTGGTTTTCTTATTCTACAGTCGCTTTTTTCTTTATAGTGTTATCTAATTTAGTAGAAAACTTCTTTTTTGATTTTTTAAATGGATAACTACATTTAAAAGGATCTCTTTTCTTGATTTCACCACCTGATGTTAGGTTTCTCTGATGGTTAATTTCGTTAATGGCTTTTAGAATGGTTGAGTGTTGCACTTCACCTGTTTCTTTTACAATCTTAAAGATTTTACTGCCAATATTGATATATAATTGTTCTAATTTTCTAACTTCGAGCTTTAGATCTATAAGTTGATCTAAAACTGCATTTAAAATTGCTCCAAAATGCTTATCACTTACATCTAAATGTAAAGCATGAAGATAAGTCTTATGAGGGCAATTAGTAGACACATCCAGATTGTCTTATAGATAAAATACAGATTATTTTTAATTAACTTGGCTCTGATACCAAATTGCAGGATCACAAATAACAACAAGATAAATGCGGAATATTAAAGAAAACTTAAATAATACACAAATTAAAGCTCTAAAAATAGTGGCTATTTTATGTAATTTTGGGTTTTTTTTTGTTGGATTTTAGTTAGAAAGTGGAGGGGTCCACCGTTAAAAAGTAATCAATAGGAATGGTCCTTTTGGTGTTCACTATAAGAAATGGTCATCACTCGAGTCAATCCCTATATATAAAATACTACACAATTTTTCCCCTTTGGACTCCTTTGGGCGCAAGCAAAAAACTTGGGCCCAAAGCACTAAATTTCAGGCCCACACGTCAGCAGAAGGATGGCTACACAAGGAAGACGATTGAGATAAGGCAACCCGACAGTATGAGAGAACGACACTCTGGCAAGGCGCCTAACACCCAGGCAAGGACATCAAACAAGTTGGAGACCCAAGAAACCCGGAAGCCCCAAACTAATTTCACGAATCGAGGGAGGGACAACCTTGATTAGGGGATGGTAGCACGCCGGCAAGGGACCGAAGCATCCAGACATCGGCGAGGAGACAACAATCGGACAACAATGGGCCATTGGACACCCCTACAACGCTAAAGCTCCAGCCCAATTTCACAAATGGAGGGAGGCCCGACACACCAACCTAACCAACCCTAACCGGAAGGCGAGCCCCACCCAGACCTAAAACATGACAAAAACTAACCAACTTGTGGAGAGGAGGGTAGCCAGAGTAGGGAGACAAGGCCGACGACAGGTGAACAAAGGACAACCAAAACCGAAGAAACCGACCACAAATCATCGGCAAAACGATGGTTTGGAGGGGATGCATCCGACGAAGAGTATTTGGAGATGAATATTAATAGGCCAAAAACAGGATGGATTGGAAGATTGATTTGGAAATCCCGAATGATTAGCTACTCAAATGAATACCCAACATTTGTTGTTGCTAGAATTTGAGCCACCCTGTATGTGTGGTGGTTCGGGTGTACTCGGCTCTTACGGTGTATCATGTACGTAAATCTGAGTCGTTAATGAGGATGAGATGGATGGTGGAGATAATTTGAGATATATACCTTTTTATTTAATTAAAAAGCAGTGGGCCCACATATTTTATTCCCAAATTACTGAAGCGGGCACGTGTAATCGCACATTTCGAAGAAGATGGCCCAAAAATTGTTATTTAATTAAAAACTAGTTGATTATTCGGTTCTGTTGAAATGATTATTCGCTAGTATATGAGTGTGATTATTCACTCATATATATCTATTAATTAGGTTAGTTATACTCGTGTTGTAATGAATGTGTATACCCACTCCGTTTAATTTTTATTCATTCAAGTTTGAAATATTGATAGAATAGTTATATTTTTTCGGGAAATAAAAACAACATTATTCGGTAGAATAGGTGAGTATTTGGTCGTATATGAGTGATTATTCACTCGTATATGTCTGTTTAGTTGTGTAGTTATACTGGTGTGTGATGAAGTTTTTTATGTTGTTTGTCAAACAGAAGACTCCATATACTATCGAATTATCATTCATATCTAAGCGAATAATTATGTCAAACATACCAATCATACCACATATACAATTACATATTCCCTAACAAATGATGTCAGATATGAATGCGTAATACTTCATATTTAATAATTTTGTTTAAATGCATTGTATTCAATAACTAGCTGAGTGCATATGCAGTTACTTCCACATCTAATTTGCCTCATACTGACGAATAATGAATCAGATTTCAGTGAATAATTGACCAACTCATTAACACTAGGGCCCAAAATTCGCCACATACGTCTGAATAATTGACGAATAATGAATCAAATTATGCATCTCGAAAACCCTACACTAAATTAGACTAAATTCGACATATACGTCTGAATAATTCGTCGTTTTCCAGAATAATGCAAAGGGTACCCAATTGTCTAACATAACATATTTCACAATTGAAAGTTTTGGAATATCATATACCAAAATAGGGACTTCGTTTGGGATTTTCCTCGAATAATGCAAATTAGTGGCCGCTTTCGGAAGACAGAGACTTAATTTGTGATTTTTGACGAGGCTTCCTGTGTTCCCCTTCCTTTCAACTACTCAAAATCGGGACGACTCCACCTTTCCTAAAGCTTCTCGAACCGTGGTCCTACTCCTTTTATCAATAGACCGTAATTCGAAATCCCTAAAATCGAAATTTGAAAAAAAAAAAATCAGTTGAGCGTAAAAATTGAACTCTCAATTGAAAGAGGATTCGAGTGAGAATCTGAAATGTAGGCCGAGAGTCATCTAAAAATCGGATTGAGCTACGAGTTTTGGGGCTGAAATTCTCATTAAAAAAAAGCATAGAACATACTTGAGCACGAAATCTCTCCGGTTCATAGTGGCGAAGTACGAGTCGCTCCGCCCTTGCTCTGTCCTCCTCCGTTTCAGTTGCCAAGGTCGAAGATCTGCCACCGCCGATGGTGTCTACGCTTCGTCCGCCCAATCACACACGAATCGGCTCCGGGTAGACCTCAAAGGCGCTTCATTTTCCACCGGGAATTTGGACTCCACCAACTAAATGAAAAAGCCAAAAGGGTGGGCTATCTCAAATTCCTACACACTACTCACTTTTACAGGTGCATCTGGGCCTTCTTTTCCCCGGTTTTTTTTTTAAAAACCCCCCATTAACGCGGATGGGATGAGCTGTCCCAAAAGGGACAGCCCCTGTTGTGCCCTCCCCTCCCCCCAAATTAAAAAAAAATGATTGAAATTTGAAAGAAAAAAAAAAAGTAAATAGTAAAGGGTGGGTTTTTGTGAGAAGGGTCAGGGACAAGGAAGAAAAGGGACAGCAGATCCTCACTGCCATTAACGTGGCATAATCCCAACAATCTATTTCTTATAAATCAACGGTCCGGATTTACGTACATGATACAACGTAAAGACTTAGTGCATATTATCTATACTCTATATATATTTGTGTGTATGTTGTCTTGTCTAATCTCGCTCAATAAGTCAAGGAAGATCTTAGTCACATACGATAAACAGACTTGTCAAAACATAATTCCATTTAATCCATAATGCAATTGATTTAGAACCAGATTGATGCTTGACCAAAAAATCGAATGTGTACTTCATGACTACATTGTGAATCTGTGATGGTATACGTGTTGAATTTTATTTACTTGTGGCCATCTTCTAGAAAAAGCACCAAAAATAAACAGTGCACAAGAGCATCTAGAACGCAGTTAAGCTTGAAAAAATTATTTATGAACTCTATATATAATATATTTAGCTTGTCCAATATGTATGGACTTCTAAAAATTGCAGTTTTTGCAGCAACAGCACTGCAAACTGTTATTCATATTGAATTCTATATATGGTATCTAACCAATCTCAGAACACATTATTAAGCAACCGAACTCCTCATTCGAGATCGCTCTCCGATCTCGTATACACAGCCAAGGATAACGGATCACTCTAATCCAAAACAAAGTATTACAAGACAAAAAAATCGAATGTTGTTTCGCGAGATCAATCAGGGCCTAGTTCATGCTGAGCTGCTGAGCACAGGCAGCTCACCGATGTAATTTTCTGCTTTCAGGGGCTTCTTCTTTTCAACCGCGGATTGATTCTGATCAAGGAGAGCCACTGGCTTGGGTGACAAACATGTTTCTTGCTTCGCCATGATCGCGTGGAAGCATGGCTGGTTCGTTGAGGACAGCAGACGAGCCCACATTCGATCAGTGATCACCACATGGTTACGCTTCTCAATGATGTGCTGCACAAGAGAAACTGATCTTTAGTCATGAATGATCATATCAAAGGGAGAGATTCTAAGAGTTACTGTAAGTTGGTAACTCACCTGGAAAGGTATGTAGCATTGTCTTCCATTGACTTGGCCGACAGTAAAGCCGGTGTAGCCAGCCATAGCTCCATGAACCGCGCTCTGAGCAAGGAGAGTGCAATACACGTTGTCTGAGGCGTTACTTGGAATGGCTCGTATCATGTAGGTAGGATCTGTGAAGAACAAGAGCCAAAGGAAAAAAGATCAGCTAGTGTTTCGTGTTTCGCAGGCAAAATAGGATTGATTGTGGCTTACCGATATACTTTAGAACGATTTCCATCTTCTTTGTCTTCTTAAAATGATCCTGCCATCAAGTCATACGTTAGAGTTATTCGCACTCTGCGTGAAGAGTGAAGAGGTCTGAGAAACACCTCATACCTTGATCATGTCGGCCATCCATTGGCCTACATCTTTGTGAAGGACGTTTCCGGAGTCATCAACTTGGCCAGTCTGCTCTCCAGCACCCTCTGCCACTACAATGACCATGTGGCCATTTTCCTTGAGCCGTTTCTCGATGAACTCAAAGAGGCCGCCTGGCCCTTCCAGGTAGAATGGTGACTCGGGAATCAAGCAGCAATCTACATCTCGGTTGGCAAGGGTAGCATACATAGCAATGAACCCTGCACTCGATACGAATATCATATAAGATCTTTTATGTAAAACAAACAAACCATTGAAATTAGTTCTTCTAACTAGAGAACTAAAGTTTCAAGATTCGCATTTGAGGTCATTAGTTGGAAGGCTTACCGCTGTGGCGGCCCATGAGCTTCACAAGACCAATCCCATTCTCAGCACTCTCTGACTCAACATGTGCAGCGTTTATAGCACGCTGTGCCTCTTCCACTGCAGTATCAAATCCGAAGGATTTGTCGATAACCTGCAGTTGAAACCATTCAAGTAGTAAGGACCAGACAGACTGTAAGATGTAAGAGTGAAGCAGAAGAAGCAAAGCAAGCAATGCTTACTGGAATGTCATTATCTATGGTCTTTGGAATGGCTGCGATAGAAACCTGAAGACCTCGCCTTTTAATCTCCTGCAAATCAAATGAATCCAGTTGTAAGATCACAGCAAGAAACAATTTCTCAGAGCTAGAAATGAAAGCGTAAAGCCAAACCGAGCAAAGTTACCTCGTATATGACTGATGCCCCCTTTTGAGTTCCATCTCCTCCTATGATATAAACCTGCACATTGTTATATCAACCAAAGCTTTAGTTTGATACATATATAGAAACCTGTGTTGTGTGAATCAAATTCTTTTATGCTATCCAAGCCTTTTGATTTCTACAAGGTTTTCCTCAAATTCAACTTTCTCGCCCCTTATCTTCACCGTCTTCTATCTATTTGATCTAGTTTCTGCCTCTACACTACAGGGAAAAGACTAGTCATGCCTTCCCAATATTCCTTTTTAGGCATCTTAGAGACTCTGAGGGTAACTATTAGACAATCTACTTGACAGAGAATCCCTGCTCTATGCACTTGTAGATATTAAGCATTCAAATCTAAGAATCATTAGTGATCATTATGATAAAGATTTTAAAAGCAATATGATCATCCATCCTTCTATTGTTCGGCTTCAAGTAGGAAAATCCTTGACATAACATTTTGGCTCTATTTGGTATTTGGTAACACTGATGGGATAATTGAAGTTGACGGGTTAGGTGGGTAAAGTATATGTTAAATTAAACTGTTAATTTTTTTTATATAAACTAGTAAGATGTTTTGGTAATCCTGGGTAACAGGGTAGCTAATACAAATTCATTGTTGAAAATCAAGTTCCAAAAGCTTATTAAACTTTCATCTTTGTTTTATCTCATTTGAAACTATACAGCATAATATTTCTACTAATGTATAGTCTCACAGAACAAGCCAATCTTATTTGCAGTTCTACCTGATTGATCCCGCGATCTTGGATGCTGTCCACGATCTTAGAGGTGACATGTCCGCCTCTTGAGCTTCCGAGCACAGTCCCACCCCTCTTGTGAATGTTATTCACAAACTTAGGAGTCAAGGGAATCGTGTCTCGCGCATAAAACCCTCTGTATCCTCCCTATAAGCCAGAAAAATAGATCAAAACAGGCACAATTTAACCTGATTTCAGTTAACTGAGATGCTCATATAGTCATATATACATACAACAAGATCGAACAAGAACAAATATTAACCTGGATACCCATGATTTCCTTCACACCATACATATAGTCCAAGCTGCAAACAATTTCCCTTATCACAGTATTGAGACCCGGGCAAAGACCTCCACATGTAACGATACACGCTCGTACATCTTCGGCTTTGAAATACACCTAAAGTCTCAAACAGATCAATTCACTGTCTACTGACCAGTTGAAATTGGCAGACTCTATCAACAGCAAAATTGAATTTACCTTCTGACGAGGCCCTGCACGCCGAAAATGCCTCCCCCTTTCACCATTGCTGTGTTGAATTGCCTGTAATTGAAGTTCTTAATTAGTACTAGTATTCAGATTGAGATACTCCAAATTTGTGGAGGAAGAAATTGGATTTACCCTTTGAACTACTGTATCTTCATTGTCCACAAAATATTGCCTGAAATAATACCACAGAGAAAAAAATATAAATCAAGTGTCAACTTGTTGACTTTAAATTTTTAAGCATTTGATAGTAACAGATTAGCATAAAAAGGCTCTAAAAATCAGAAAACAAACTGAACTGATCGATCTACTTGAATTAGAGAAACTTACTTCACACCGGCGTATGCAGGATTTTTCTCCAAGGGATTGGAATAGAACTGTACAAAACAGAATCGAAAACACAGCGCGATCAATCAAATTAAGGCTCTTAGAAAAATCAAACCCCAAAAAACAAGAAACAATCGAAATTGGATGTTGCGGATTCCCTATTTCAGTAAGATTAGAGAAAGGGGAGAAACCTACAGAGATATCAGAGAGGTAATCGGTGAGGTGAGGAACGTCATCAAGCAAATATCCAGCAGTGCCATGAACAAGCTTCTCCTCTGCAAACCCCATCCCGCTTTCTTACTTTTCTGATTCTGGCTCGGGGAAAGAAGAATCAAAGCGCTTCAGTTACAAGCTATAGGCGTTTCTTATAGTATCTAGAGTATAAAGTGGTTTATACCTTGGGATGAATCTGTGAAGTATATATAAGATTGGGAACAGGGAAAGGGGAGGAAGATGAGAGGAAGAGGAAGGTTCGATTAGGAGGCAAGGTTTGAGAATTTGACGATCGAATTTGGGAGACCGGAGACCGCGAGTGCCGACGAGTTTGAGCAGTTTTTGAAAAGGGGAGGTGGTGGTTTTGCTTCGGTTTATATGTGGAAGTTTCTTGAGCAAGAAAAAACGAAACAAAAAAAGGAAAAATAAAATGAAAACTGAAAAGCAAACGGTGGGTCTCGTGGTTTTTGAATGAGACTGGTGAGATGAGAGCGGATTCTCCCAAGTCTCGTTAATTTCTTGAGGAGTGCTGCCGTTGATTTTAAGCAGCAAATTTGTACAATTAAGGTCCGTTTGGCAATGCAAATAGCTTTTCAAAGCTTTTGATTTTTAATATTTTATAGTTTTAAATAAGTTAAATATAAGACTTTAATTTAATTAGTTTTGAAATTAGATTTTGAACAGCTACTCACCCAAAATTTTTCAGAATTTTATTAATTTTCTTCTATCTGTTCAGCTAGTTTGCATCAGCTACCCTATCAACTGGTTTACCAAACACCTTACTAGCTTCTGAAAACTCTACACTATCATTTTCACCTATCTCATCAGCTATGTTTTACCGAACTCATCCTAAAAAAAAAAAGCAACCCAGCCCGTATGTGAGACTCAATGGTAAATATTGCAGGGTTAATAGGAAGTCTTGATTCTATATCTGTCTCCTTCCTTTCTTTAAGATGAAAAAAATTAAGATTTATACTCCAGTCGGGGTGGCTTAGTGTTGTGAAATAAGAGCACCTAGCCTCGTCTCTTTCATTCGATGAAAATCTAAGGTTTGTATTGCTACTTATCCTTATCAGTGGGTTGAGCTGGTCAGTGCAAACCGGTTTACCTGATACGTGAATGTTGATGACTGGATCATGTGCTGGGATTAATCAAGATTAATCTTATTTTTAGTCAGTCGGTGCAAGTCGATTTACCTGATTCATAACTCTTTTCGGTTTGATCACATGTGAGAGTTTTACCACTAAAAATGGGTTACCATCATTATAAAATTTATAAAAAAAAAAACCAAAAAAAATTAGTACAGTTCTACGGTGTAATTGGACAAATGTTATTTTTTAACTGCTAACATGTCCATAGATCTAAATCATCCAATTAGTAAGCGGCCGATATTTCAGTAAATAATTACGAGTAAAAATAATAAAATACTACATGTGCAGTAAATTTTTCGTTAAAACACAAGGTTAAGATAGATAATGTTCGGAGTCGAGATTTTTTTATTTCGGGGTCGAGATTTTTTTTTATTGAAATCGACCGACTTCTCAAACCAACAAATCATTTATTATTATAATTTTTTTTTATCCATTTTAGAAGTTGATGTTGTGGTCGTCAAATGTCAAAAAATTCATAATGCAAACATAAACAATTCGGTCAAATTGGAGAAGGTAGACACATAGGCCATTACAATACTGGGGGAGAAGGGATTCGAACTCGTGATCTATTGATCACTACATGTCATCTATACCAGCTAAGCTAGTAAGACTTGACAAAGTTTCTTATATATGTCAATTTATCAATTTATAATACTAAAGGAGAAGTCGCATAACCCATGTGTCGGCTTCTCCTTTAAAGTAGGATTTTAAGTTACAAATTAATTCTTTAAATAATTAATTAATTAATTAATGATTTTAAGTAGGATTTTTCTATATTTAAATAAATTATTATTTATTATAAATCAAATTAATTCTTTAAATAAGCAACTAATTAATTTATTTTTTTTCTAAATCTTAACCGATTGATTTTCTTATTAAATTGTTTTTTGAATAAAAACATATAATTTTTTGTAGTTTTTATTCGTATGATAATATATAAATAACAATAAGATATAGATCCATTTAATAAATTACTTTGTAATTATTTTATTATATATTTACTTTTTAATCAATTATTCTCATTTCAACAATAACAATGAAGGTTATATATAATTAATCAATATATAATCAATATTTATATCTATATCTATAAACTATAAACTATAAATATTACTAAAGAAGAAGTACATGACACATGTGGCCTCTCTCCTCGATTTTCGGTCATATGTAACGTTTTAGAATTCAGCAATATGATGTGTCATTTTGTGGAATTTTTGGATTTTCTTTTAATTTCGTATAAATATGAAATCAGTTTGGATATTCTAGATATTATGGTTAGTTGGTTTAGGTATCAAAATAAAATAATATTTATTTGTGTGATATAAATAAATAGTTATGGGTTTATCTATTTTGATTTTTAGGGTTTTAGCTTCATCCAAACGCTATCTCTCTATATAGATATATGTTCATTTACATTGCTCGACAAGATAATTCAAAGATGACAAGATGCATTCAAACATGACAAATGCATTCAACTATTCAAAGGAGAAGAAGAATAAAGAAAAATCATTTCAACTCTAAATAACGGTACATTGCATGGATTTGGGTACAAATATTAATTAACAATGGGATAAATTTTTTTCTCTAATTACAAATATTTAAAGTTCTTTTTATCGTTAACTATATAATAATTAACAGTATTTAGATGTGAAGGATATTTGGAGTTTAAAGTTTAGTTACAAAATTTTTCTATATATTTTTTAATATTAAATGTATTAATTAAAAAAATAGACCGCACAAAAGTGCGGGTACTAAACTAGTATTGAGTAATAAGTGTGTTTCTTTTTAAATGCATTTCTTTAAAAATGTTAAAAATTATATAAAATAATAAAATTGTAGATAAATAATAAAAAAAGTTTATATTTTATACTTTCTCCCTATCATTAAATTTGTTATTTGAACTCAAATCCACTCGTTCACAAGATCTGATCATGCACCAATCTATACTGACTTTTGTCATAATATTCAACCAAAGAATAGACCGTTCAAATTTGACTTTGTCTCTGACGTTTGGACTTGCAAGGCTCTCACATGTTCACACTTGTTCAAAAGACTAGACTTCTAAAGCGCCTATCCAAAACTTGGCACAAAAAACCTTTCGCAATATAAACAATCAAATTCAGGATACGGACCAAAAAATATTACAATTGCAACCATCCCTTCTTACTAATTATAATGGTAAGGATCTTCAAATTCTCAAACAACTGCTCAATAAAAGAGAAAGAATTGGATTTCCACCGATGCTATTGGAGTCAGCGAGCAAAAGTCAAACATTCTAAATTGAACGACTCAAATTCTAGTTATTTCCACAGGATTGCTTCGGCCAGAAGAGGCAGGAAAGCGATTAAATCTATTTCCCTTCATAATGGGGAATTCTCGACTGATTTTCACATTATTTCTCTTCAGAATGGTGCCTTCCGTAATCAAAGTAGTAAAGGCCTTTTTTTTACTAGCGGTTGACTTTTGCGGCAGATCAACCATACTTTCATTACCTTCTTACCTAAATGTGATGACCCGACCTTGGTCAACCATTACAAACCGATCTGATTGTGTTCCACTGCATATAAAATTACAGCTAAAGTTATAAATACAAGGTTAACTAAGATTTTCGACAAACTTATACACCCATTGCAGGGAGCCTTTACTAAAGGAAGATTAATACAGGACAATATCCTTATCGCCCATGAGGCATTTCACTCCTTTAGGCTGAAGAAAGATAAATCTGGTATGATGGCTCTGAAACTGGACATGGAGAAGGCTTACGACCGTGTCGAGTGACCTTTTCTTTTCCAAGTTATGCCTAAGTTCGGATCCGATGACCAATTCATTAGTTGGATTAAGGAATGTGTATCAACTGTCTCTTATTCTGTATTAGTTAACGACGAACCTACCACAATTATCGAGCCTACGCGGGGACTACGACAGGGTGACCTCCTATCTCTTTTTTTGTTCATTCTAGCTTTTGAAGTGCTGGCACGAACACTACATCAACAAGGTCTGACCAACAAAGATATTGGGATGACTTTCGGTAGGTCGGGAATCAAAATTCCATTCTTAGCATTCGCTGATGATATTCTTATGTTTTGTAAAGCCTCTCAATCGGCGTGTACATCAATTTTGGCTATCTTAGACCGTTTCTGTCTGATTTCCGGCCAAAAAGTCAATCTACAAAAATGTAGCTTTCAAGCATCCCTTAACACAACAACTGCAACCATCAATGCCAAAATCTATGTGCTTGGTATCCATCAAGCAAATAATTTTGACAAATATCTGGGTTGTCTCATAGTCAATGGGAAAGTCAACCGAGACACCTTCACGTATGTGGTCCTTAAAAAAAAAGAACACCTTACAAAATGGAAAGCTCCTAGTCTTTCTGTTGAAGGACGTAAGGTTCTTATAAACGCAAATCTAAGTGCACAACCGCTCTTTCTTATGTAAGCTTTCTTACTGCCATCCCATATCCTTCATGCACTTGACAAGGTTTACTGGCAATTCTTTTGAAACTAAAAATTCAAAAGCGGCACCGCTTATAAGTTGGGACAAGATCTGTGCTGACACTATGAAGGGTGGCCTTGGGATCCATAAAGTCGAATCTATGAATATAGCGCTTCAGATGAAGCTTTTATGGAAAATTATTGTTGAACCGGACAATATTTGGGTTCGAATAGTCTCGCAAAAATATTTAATGGGGCAAAATCTGCTCACTTACCATAAGATGAATAACTCTTCATGACAGTGGAATTGCCTTATGTCCATTAGACATTTGATTCAGTCGACCATCCAGTGGAGTGTGGGTGACGGTAAATCTATTGATTTCTGGACTCAGAACTGGGCTTTTTTTCTTCAGCCTATTCCGACATGCCTACTTGATATTAAGGTGTCCCATTTTATTAATACGGAAAAAAGTGGAATTTGCCTCTGTTGCTCTCTTCGTTAACAAACCTCCTGTCGATAGATGATATTAACTACTTGCTAGGAATTGTTTTGCCTAATAACCCTATCAGGGATCGCATATATTGGGGTACGAGTAACAATGGTTGGTTCTCTACTAGCTCGAGAAACTCCTTACTATCAAAACACAAAGTTTTACCAAACTTTGACTGTGGATGGATTTAGGAGTTGGTTGTTCCGCCAAAAGTTCGACATTTTCTTTGGAAGATTTCTCCTGATGGTCTACCGAACACTAACAGATTATAAAAATCCCATGTGTCTGTTCCCTCGGGAAGCGTTTTCTGTGGAAATACAAATAAATCAGCTGCACATTTGTTTATCGAGTGCCATGTGGCAATTTCCCTTCACAAGGCATTACGTATCCATCTTCCGAGTTCTTTTGCTACAAATCTGGGAGTAGCTTTGTCCTTTCCACTAAATAGCATTAAAGTAGCAGTTGGTTACAAAAGATTTGGTGCAGTTGCATGTGCGTGG
The DNA here is from genome assembly GCA_963922045.1 of Persicaria maculosa. Lineage (NCBI taxonomy): Eukaryota > Viridiplantae > Streptophyta > Magnoliopsida > Caryophyllales > Polygonaceae > Persicaria > Persicaria maculosa. Next base: position 33,034,055 of record OY998252.1, on the reverse strand, counting down.
TGGTCTTTGTAGTTTTTCATAAATCAATTAGCTTTTAACCACACGGATAAAGTGACCATTACAGATTTCAAGTTGTTCTATACAACTGTTACACACTGCTGGAGTGAAACAAATTAAACGATAGGCAACCTCAGATTGATTGTCCAAAATCGGACGTTAGACAATTTGGCAACGTTCAATGTCAAAATATAAAGACTGTTTCCACAATGCTCACCATCGGTCAGGTCTTTGGGTTAAGCCTCCAGCTGATTGTTACAAAACTGAATTTTGACGGTTCAATTCGTTCTAGTTCTTTTGCGTCCCATGGGTTCGTTATTCGGGACTCACAAGGGATGGTGGTTGCTTTGGGACGGGGTACTTGCCTCAATATTTTGGTTACCTACTCCAAGAACCTTGGTCTCAAAATGGGAATCGTACGAGCAAAAAAAAAGCACATTCAAAACCTTCTAATCGAGGGAGACAACCTACTGGTTAAAAAAACTTTGTCGGGGATTGGAATTGCCCCTGGAATATCAATCTGCTACAATTGGATATTCTTATAGATATTTTGTCCTTCTCTTATGTAGCTATTCGTCATATTTTCAAGGAATCGAATGCAGTGGTTGACTATCTTGTTCGTAGTGCCCATGCTCCCCCTGCCGACGTCTACTGCGATGATGATCCAGAACTGCGTGTTCTTCTCCGTGAGGATGCTCTAGGAAGGGCCTCAGTTGTGCCCGACCCGACCTAATCTTTATTCTACATCCAAAAAAAAATTTGTTATTTGAAATTTTTATATGTTTTCTAAAAAGCTAAATTATATAAAATATCAAAAAAATTATTATTTTTTAATAAGAATGAAATTATAAAAAATAAATTAAAATATTGATATTATATACTTCTTTTGATCTAAATTATTTGATATTTGACTTTTCAAAACATTTGTTAAGAAGCTAAAAATTCTAAAAAAATATTTTAAATATTTTGTTAATTTCTTAAAAATTAATTTTTATTAGTTGAAATTATTTCAAAAAAATAAATTTTGAGATTAGTAAAATTCAAATATTTTAAATCAGAAAAAATATAATTTTTTTCATAAAAATATGTGCTAAAAAATCAAATAAAAAATATAACGAAATAAATATAATATAGTATTTTTTTATTAGGTAAAAATTCGAGGTCAGACATATCTGAATCTCGATGGCCAATAAGTTGGCAGACGGAAAACCGTCATAAAAAGCAAAAATACAACGAAGGTGCAAAATACAGGCAAAAGCACTCTACAAAGCGACGAAGGAAGCCAAGCACTACCCAGAAGCAGCACCGCAGGCCGGCGGTACATCAAGAGTCACCTATTGGCAGTGAAGACGAACCTCCAAGGAAACAGTCTTCCGGGAAAAGGAGACGCCTCGATACACACGACCACGACCCCAGCCTATATCCCAACACCGAGCAGTCAGAACCCCATCAAACGGAAAAGCAAGTCCAGACACACCGAGAGTAGAGCATCACACCACCTGAATCCGAAAGCACCAGAAACCATAATGGGATTTAAGCAAATTCAACAAGAATTATTTATTTATAGCTATATATTACAATATTTATATATATTTTTTATTTCAATTTTATTTGTTCTGAAAAATAAAGGGTCAGCTTTGGGCCCAAACAAAGCATAGGGCCCAAAAAACCAAACCCCGGGCCAAGGAACAAACCCTATTGAAGAAGCTGACCACTGCCAAATAGGGAATTCAAGCCCTAGGAGAATAGGGGTCGGGACGATGCTTAGCAGGCCGATGCAAGGCCACCAGCGGCCACAAACCAAGCCAAGCGGGATGAAGATGAATACACGGGCTGGAACAAGGACGGAACCATGTCGAAACAAGACCACTGAAGCAGGCCAAGCAGACCGAAACCAAGTCGAGCGGATGGAACAAGGCCAAAGGCGGTGGGGGAAGCAAGGTGTACGAAAGCCAGGGCGACGTTGGAACTAGGCGAAGCGACACTAAACACAGGCCAGAGTCGGAGCACCTAGAAACTGAAACACCACCACCAGTGTAGCCGAAGGGAAAGGCAAGGAGAGAAGCTTTCCCCAGGACAGTCCCTCGCCACAGGAGGAGAGCGCGGAGAGATCCGAGCGCCACTCGCTCAAACGAGTCAAGCAAATGGGGAAATAGGGACCGGTCGGCAACAAATTAAACAAAGAAGGGGAGAAATAGGCTGAAGGGATGAAATCCATACAAGCCCACAACCTCTGCCTGAAAATGGCGTTAATCAACTCACGGAAGAGTAATCGAAGCAAGGGGCTGCAACCCAACGATTCCCAAACCCAAAGGTGAGAGGAAAGTGAGAGCCCAACCAGTCGGACAAGGTCAAAACGAGACTGAGAACCGACAACCGAATAGGGGATTAAGGATCTCCGGAGAGGAGAATAGGATCTCCGACGAGGAGCACCTCATTCGAGAGATTCGGCCTCCGGAGAGGGGTTTATTGCCTCCGAAGAGGATTTCTCAAGCCCGGCATCGAAAACTCCGACATGGGAGATGGCTCCCACTCTCTAGTTTCTAAATATAATACAGTATAATTCTCAAAAGCATATATAAACAGTGCATGATATTTAAAAAGAAGCAAAAGAATAATGTTATAACTTATAACTATAAATCTGAAGAAAATTATTTAAAAAAATTCCTAGAATGATTAAAAGTTAAGAAAAATCCGATTTGATCAAAACATTGTTATTGAGGCAGATGGTATAAAACAATGTAGTAAGTCAAATGACACAAATTTAAAATTCAACCTCAAATTGTGGGCTCAATTGTTTCTGCATTGAGTTTTCAGCTTTTAATGTTCTTATACGGAGTATTAAAAACTTATGCCAGTCAATTTAAACTTGTATGATTTTTTTTAACCGAAAAGAATTTCGAAGATTGACGGGGCAATCTATCCAAGGGCATCTTGTATGATGAAACTACGAAGAACATCATCTAAAAGGGGAAGAGAGCCGAAAAAGTCGAATCCGAGATGAGAAAAATGGTCTGCAACATGATTTTCTTTCCTAAACACGTGGGAGATCTTAAACTATGAGAAACATCAAAGAGATAGAAGGGGGTCGGAGAGGATCATTTCGATCTCGCCTGAACAACAAATCTCAATCCTTAGACTATTGATGATGCTAAGGTTGTCACCTTCAATACTAATAAGTTTAATATTTAGATCAATTGTCATTAAGATACCCTTCCATAAGCTAAAACCCTCAGCACTAATGATGGAGGGGAAGGGCGAGGTCCCAGCTTCAGAAAAAAGAACAGATCCATTACTGTCACGGATGATGACGTCGTAGGTACCGTTGGTGGATGGAGAAAACACTTCATCAAAATTTAATTTACACCACTCAAGAGGGGGCTTTTCCAACGACAACGTCGTCGAGAGGGCTTGCAGGGAGGCATAGTTGGTTTTGAGGAATCAAGGACAAGATCTTCATCAAGATCTTTGGCCTTATTCCAATTATAGATCTGGTCAATTATGAAGGAGACGATAGTTTGAGGATTAGGGTTGATATTTTCAAAAAGTTTTTTTGTTTCTGAAATACCAGATACTCCACCAGGAAAAGACAAGAGTGAAGAAATCAGTATTCTTTAGTTCAGATATGAGGGATGACTGACCTTTAGTTAGATTGTTTGAATTGGCATAAATCGAGTTAACTTTGGAAGCAATCTTCGGGGATAGGAGTTGGGTAGTGGTTTTTGAGACGGGACACATAAATAGAAGATGTTCAATATCCTCGAAATTCATGTCACAAAGCGGGCAGATAGTTGTGATACCAATGCCCCTTTGAGCCAGTTTGGCAGAGGTAGGGAGGTCATTCTTGGTAATGCGCCAAATGAAATCCTTAATCTTAGGCAGGGTATCTAAGGTCCATATCTAATAGAATTCGGATTGCGAATGATGTTTAGCATTATGAATGGCAATTCGGTTGTTCAGATCGGGTTCGGGTATACCCATTCGAGTTCGGTCATATGTCGGATATACTGTATGTTCAGTCGGGTTTGGGTCGGGTTGGGTTAGTTTTCGGGTCGGGTAAGTTCGGGTCAAATGGATTTCGGGTTGGGTCGGGTTCGGTTTGGGTCAAGTCGGGTCACATTAAGTTTTATTATGAAATGATGATTATTTTTTATTAATCTTAATTATTGACTATTAAACTTTATTTAGAGAGAATTGTAGTAAATAACCCTCAACCCGACCAACTTTGCAAGCCTAACCCACTATCGACAACAATTGCAAAGGTTAACCCCCCCCCCCCCTACAAACACACACACACACCCACACAAAAAAAAATGCAAAGGTTCCGGTCAAAAAGGGTGGAAATTAATCGGGACAGAGGAGAGAGAAAGTAAAGGAGGAGAAAGAGGAAGCGGGTGGAGAGAGAGGCAGCGGGGAAGTTATTGTGGAGAGAGAGAGAGGAAACGAGGGAAGTTAATATGGAGAGAGAGAGAGAGAGGAAGAGTGAGAGAGGAAGACAGTTTAATTTCAAAACTGTAAAGTCCAACTGCCTCTCATGGGCTTACAAAAGAGGAAGAGAGAGAGGGCAACAGTTGCTTATGCAAACCTGAGAAAAACAAGAAGAGAAGGAAGAAGAAGAGGAAGAAGACGACAGAGCAAGAGAGGAGAAGAAGAAGCCAATCCGAGGAAGAAGATGACAGAGCATGAGAGGAGTTGAAGAGGTCGATTTTGAAGTAAGTAAACCCTCACTATGCCGATTAATTACGTTTTGCTTGGATTCGTAGGGGAGAAACCGATTGGGAGAACCTAAACTGGCTTTGATTGTGTGAAAATGGGAAGAAGGGGTCGAATGGGTTGATAGTGCGCAATATCGCCCTGTCATGTAGGAAGTAACCGGCGTCAAGTTAAAAACAAAGGGTGGAAAGTTTGGGAACTGGGGTGTGCGCGACTGGTACAGAAGGGAATTTATGGGAATGGGGAAATTGGGCAACTGTCTTGTCAAATCCAACTTATCAGGAGCAGGGTAAGTGTAGATACGTTGAGTTTAGGGGGAAATTGGCCAAAATGGGGTGTATGACTGTAGATACGTTCAGTTTTAGGGAAATTGGCTGAAATGGGGGCGCATTAGGGTTAGGGGAAATGTTAGAAAGGGAGAACGTTTATGTCGAATCGAAATTATCTAGAGTAGGGTGACTCATGTGCAATTGGAGATTTACATATTGAATAAGTAGATTGTCATGTATGAACATTTATGTAGGTCTGTGCATAACCGGGTATCCGTCACGACACGACACGATAAAAACACGAAACCGATAAGGGGAGAAGTGCCGATCCGAACACGACACGTTAAGTACCGGGTATCCGACACGAAAACACGACACGGTTTCGTGTCGGATACCCGTATAACACGACACGACACGACATTTATAAAACCTTTTTTTTTTCTTGAATATGTCGTACAGTACTCAAATTACAACTTCTGTTACTGTTTTTTGTGTTTTTTTGGGCTGAATGTGGCATACAAATTCCAGAACAATCATGGTAGTCAAGGAATTGGTTTGAGCAACACCCATCGAAGCATTGAAATTGAATGAAAACAAAACAAGCAGCTACGAATTCTACAATTACCGTATCTAAAGTCTGAACAAGGGAGTGAGGACTGAGGAGAGCCGGAGAGGCAAGCTGTGGGCTGGGCTGGCGGAGAGGAGAGGAGAGGACTCGAGATGACAAGACTGAGGAGTGATCGAGGATCTGAACCGAGGCTCGAGAGGGCGAGAAAGAGAGGGCTCGAGACGAGACTGAGGAGAGCTGGAGAGGAGAGCTCAAGGCTTGGAGCTTGCTGCGAGTCTGGAGTAGATCTGAACTTTGAAGTGGGTGGTGGCGAGTCGAAAGAAGAAGACGCTAACTCGCCCCAACCAAAGCCCTAGACACTTAAACAGGAAAAAAAAAATGAAAAGATGGAAAAACAAAAAATTTAGAGTTTCCAGATTCGAACCCGAGACGTGATGCCCTCTTACACACGCGAACAGCTCCGCTGACCAACTGGGCAAACAGACTTTAGTGTTACTCAAACACATTTATTTTATATCTATTATTATAAAAAACTAATATTATGAAAAAAAATAAAAATATTATCGTGTCGTGTCGGATACCTGACAAGGGAAATACGCCGATCCGAACACGACACGATTATTGTCGTGTTTTACCGTTTCGTGTCATAATCGTGTCGTATCTATATCGTTTCGTGTTTTTTCGTATCGTTTTGTTGCGGTTTCGTGTCGTGTTAACCGTGTCGTACTATTCTGCACAACCCTACATTTATGTGTCATGCGTACCTGTCTTTCTGTCATGTTATAAGTAAACTGCTGGGTTGGATATGTGGAAGGGAAACTACAGGGATGATTATGGAACCATTGAGTGCATTCAATATGAAGATGAATAGGTTTGACATTTGATATGCATAGGTTCTGAATTAGTAACTGCCATGTACATATTGATTGCTGGAATGTTTGTGGCCTTGTGGACTGATATTGATATGAAGGGAACCGTGGGTTGGGGGACACGAATTGATTTCTAGAATATTGATTTTTGGTCTCCCAACATGCAGGATATCTAGTGAATATAAAAAATGTCGCAGCGTAGTGTAAAGAAGATTGTCGATCGTAGAGCTCAAACCTCAAGCGCGGTAAGATGGCTTTCGTTCGAGTAATTTAAGTTGTGATTGTGGTGGTGCAGTGTGGCTGACATGTTGAAGTATGTGCAGGCTGTGTACGCTATCTAGGAAAACAGACACTTCAAAGCAAAAATTAACCAATACTCCCGGATACAGCTCTTAGTAAACATTGACAACCGGTTGAGCGAGTCCCATTGGAAGCATCTGAAGGACAGCCTGTTGGGGGGCGTTGCAAGACTGTGCACAAGGGTCCAGTTCTCCAGGCAGCTTGTACACTAGTTCTCCAACGACAACTGAAGATGGAGAAGGAGAATGAAACGTGTTTCTGTCATGTCAGAAGTGACACGTGTCATGTATATACTAGACCAATGCCATGTTAATTATCAACAACAACAAAACACTGCACTTTAATGTCTTCTGCTACTGCTTTTTTTTTCTCAAGGGTCACGTGCTGAACAATGTTACTATTTCCCATACACCCCACTTATATATGATAGTCATTCATCATCCATACTCCCCACAAATTGGTGAAGTTAAATCCCCATTGCCATTTAACAACCTCTCCAACAACCCTTAAACGAAATGGAATCCTCGTCACACCACCACGCCTCCTCATCTGGCCTCCCTCCCCGACCTGTCCCCATCGTTATATCATCCGGCGAATCGGACGATAGAGGTTTGTCGATCATTTCATTCGTGTAGATTTCAGTTGCGGTACTTGTATCATTATAATACCTTATTTTTGTTCTTTTATGATGGACCAATGTCGCCGCCGCCATACCGACGAAATCAAATAGTAGAGATCATCGGCGGTGAGGCTGGGCTGCTCGGGTCGTTCTACGAGGCGACCCTTGTACGAAAACTGGACCCTAGGGAGGTCGAATATGTGACCCTCCTACGCAAAATCAGAAGAGACCTGCTGAGGGAGATCATCCCGGTTCAACGAATTCGTCCCCATCCACCTCGTACCTCGTACAACGCCTACATGCATGAAGACCGTGTCGACTGCCGTGTAAACGATGGGTACTGGTCCGGCAGGGTCGTTCGTGTGTCCGGGTATGGGAATGACCGAACATTCACGGTCAACTTCCGACTGAGAGACGAGAGGCTGATCATCGTCTCCGCAGTATGCGCCCACACTTCGACTGGGATGGGTACAGATTCACCACACAGCCGCAAATTTCGCTACTTGTTACCATAAATTTCGATTTCAATGTCTTGTATGTTGCTACTCTTTGCTACTGCCTTTTGAATGTTTTCTCCTGTGTTGTATTTGCTTAATGCTACTGGCTCTGTCTCCGAGATATCATGTCCAATAGATTTCAATATTTGTCATGTTTTTTCCATGACGTGTCCAGTAACAACTAAGCGCTTACACGCCGACCACCAAATTAACCTCCACCCACTTTCTTCTTCTTCGATGGTTTTTCTCTTAAATTTAACATTTAATTATAAGTATGTTTATGCCCCCTCACTGTCAAATACTACCTCCGTTCAGAAATAGATGTCGTTTGACTTTTTGACACGTTTTATAAGGAGCTAAAAACTATATTAAATATCAATTTTTTTTTGTAATTTTTAATACAATATAAGTACTTATTAATAATGAGTATCATACTATTAAAAAAAATTGTTTAAAAAGTTAATATTTTATATAGTTTTGAGCTCCTTAGAAAATCTGCCAAAAAGTCAAACGACATCTATTTCTGAACGGAGGTAGTACATATTGTGACATGTGAATCCCATGTTGGCATCTTATCCATTCGATTCCAATAGGTGGCATGTCGTTATGCTCTGCTCTTTTTTTCAAAGGTAAAATATTGTCCAGTTAAATACATACTGTGACATGTGAATCCCATGTTGATGGCCAGTTAAAACCTACTGCTTACACGTGATCCTTCAAATAAACCTTCGGACCCTTCCTTCTTCAATTGGTTTTCTATGAAACTTATAATTTAATTGAAAGTAACTCCCCCCCCCCCGACACTCTCACTGACCTCTATTAGTCTGCACTTTTCAATTTCACCCCTCTCTCTCTCTATCTCTCTCTCTTCTCTCCTCTGCGACTGCAAAAGGTGTTTTTCCCTCTTCCTCTATCTTCTTCACTTTTTAGGGGTAGAGCTCTCTCTCTCCCTCATTTTCTCATTGTACCTGCAACCGAGATGGTGTCTAGCTGTATCCCATTGGGTGACCTGCTACCGGCCAACCTTGCAAGCGGATATCCGCATTTCAGGAAAAAAATTTTGGATTGGGTTATGCATGCAAATAATTCGTATAATAGGGTTATTTTTGCAAATTACCCCTTCATTTATTTAGTATATTAGGTCTCATTATATGTAATTCACATTATTTGAGTATTTAAAATAAAACACTAAAGTAATTATAAGGAAGAGTCGAGTTTTGTTCGAGTCGGGTCAAGGACTAGTCGGGTATGGGTCGGGTCGGGTCGGGTATGTCTATGTTCGTGTCCATTTGGGTATCGGGTCAAAATGGGTCGAGCTTGGGTTCGGGTTCAGGTTGTGTATGACACTAGATTTTTGGGTTTCGGTCGGGTCTGGGTTCGGGTGAGTCGGGTCGGATCAGAATTTGCCTGCTCTATTCTTACTCCACATCCAATATAATCTATCTTGAGTGATGTGCCTAGGAATGGGAGTTTGGATAATGGAATTGATGTGTTGGTGGGTAAATGGCAACCAACCACGGATTGGAGTTTGTTTAAGTCCCAAGTTTTGTTGGTAGTGATGAAGGAACAAACCTTAAGAGTAGGGTCAAATTGTGTGAAATTAGTGGCATGGGTCCAAAGAGGTTCCGAATCCAGCCAGTTATCATACAGAAGCTAATGGATTTGCCATCACCAATAACCCAACGAATTAGCCCTTTTTTTTTAAAAGGTTTAGAAGATTTGTAAGCTTCGCTCATTGCCAAGATGTGTTACCTTTCTTGGTGTATTGTAGAATATGATTATCTTTGAGGTATTTTTGAGTAATTAGAAGAACCCAAGGATTGTTAGGTTCTGCTAATATTTTTCAAAGAAGTTTTAGCTGTAAAGCTTTGTTCATGTCTTCAGGAGAACGAAGACTGAGTCCCACGTTTTTGTGTGATTTCCAAATCTCGAACCAATTAATTAGGGGACGGTACTTGGGTCCCTTATTCCGGAGAAAGTTCCTGTTTATTTTATCAAGTCCTTTGGGAATGTGTGACGGTAACATGAAACTTTGCATAATGTGAAGGGGCTTGGCTGCTAGGTTAGATTTAATCAGGGTGCAGCGACCAGCTTGCGAAAGGTTGTTTGCGGTCCATTTTGAGAGTTGGTTTTTGCTGGATGTAATAATGTCCTGGAAGGTGGTGTATGTAACTTTATTTCAAATAATTGGGCAACCAAGGTATTTGCCTAAGTTAGTGGTGTGAGGGATATGGAGTTCATTATGAATTGTTGTTTTGAGGTAGCCGTCGATGTTCCCGGTGACTTGGAAAGCCGATTTGTGGAGATTTATTTTTTGTCCAGAAAAATCACAATAGGTTTTTTAGATCTTGTTTATTTGATCACAAGCTGTTTTAGATGCAGAGGTAAATATTTTGATGTCATCAGTAAAAGCTAGGAATGGAATCTCAGTGCAAGAACGAGTAATAGAAATACCAAGATGACTACCGGGTAGGGATGATTCTTGGTATAACCCACGTGCATACACTTCAGAAACCAGAAGAAATAGATATGGTGACAAGGGGTCTGGCCGCTCCTTGACGGAGCCCTTTGAGTGGCTTGAAAATTTCTGTAGGTTCATTGTTTACTAGAACGGAGTATGAGACCGTAGTTATGCATTGTTTGATCCAAGAAATGAAACGGTTATTGAAGCGGAAACGATGAAGAATTTCGAATATAAATTCCCATTTAACCAAATCAAAGGCTTTTTCCATATCGAGCTTAACCGCCATCCAACCAGATTTACCCTTCTTTTGTTGGAAGGAGTGAAAGATTTCGTTTCCTATGAAAATGTTATCTTGGATAGAAAGTTTTGTAATGAAGGTACTCTGAAGTGGGTGAATCGGTTTAGGGAGTATATTACGAAGTCTGGCAGCAAGGATTTTAGAAATTATCTTATATATTGTAGTGCCAAAACTGATTGGTCTAAAATTGTTGGCAGTTTACCGATTATCGCATTTGGGTAAGAGAGCTATAAATATATGGTTTATTTGTTTGAGAAGTTTGCCACTGATGAAAAAACTCTTAACTGCTTTAATGACCATATGTCTAACAATATGCCAGTATTTCTTGAAGAAGTCTGCCGAGAAACCGTCAGGACCGGAGGATTTGTCGCTTGTCAGGTTGAAGACCGCAGATTTGACTTCGTTGTTAGAGATGGGACGGAGAGTCATTATCTGGTGGTGAGACCTCTAGGGTTATGTTGTCTAGTAAACTTCTATGATTGGAAAACCTAATCTCTCACCCTTAATCCTTTTTCTTATTTTTTTTATTCTAGTTTTTTTTTTTGGTCGGGTCTTTTTTTTTTTTTTTATAATCGGGCAATCAAAAGAGACATTCCGAAAGTAGAGAGTTTTGATACAGGTGATCCGATTAGGTATAATCACTAATCAGGCTTTTTTTGTATTACGTTGTAGGGTTGATCAGTTTACGTCTTTGTGATATGTAATTGTGTGAAAATAAATCTTAGGCCATCCACACGGACCAACCTCACCTGTGCTGCTGTGCATTTCTCTTGGATCCTTGGAGCATTTTCAATAGTTTTCCATTTTGAGAATTTTAATTTTTTTTTTTAAAAAGTAAATATTTTTTCTAACAAATTATCTATTTCATCGTTCAAAATAGGAAAAATAGTAGAAACAAAAATTCTAAATCTACAACATTTTTTAAAACTAAATGATTTTTCAAAATTTCAAAAAAAATTATTAAAATTTAAACAAAAATAATTAGAGAAAATTTATTTTATTTTCCATTCAAAAAAATTGTTGGAGATGGTTTTAATCCACTTTTTTTTTGACGCAAGATAAGATTTAGGTCGGGTCGGCTGCAGCAAAGGCCCTTCCTAGCGCGTCCTTCCGGACGAGAACAAGTAGTTCTGGATCATCCTCACAGCTGACGTCGTCAGGGGATGCATGGGCACTACGAGCAAGGTAGTCAGCCACCGCATTAGATTCCCTGAAAACATGACGAATAGCAATATAAGTAGAGGACGAGATATCAGACAGAATATCAGCTTGTAGCATCTCTATTGTCTAGGGGCATTTTCAATCCCCTAGTAGAGCTTTTATCACCAGTAAGTTATCTCATTCGATCAGAAGTTTCGAAAGCTGTAGCTCCTTTGCTCATAGCAAGCCCATCCTGAGACCGAGGTTTTCGGCATAGATCACTGAGATATGAGTGCATACCGACCTGCCAGCAGAGACCACCAAACCAGCAGAATCACGAATGACAAAACCATAAGACGATGTGCCACTCGGGAGGACCGAGCCATCAAAATTGAGCTTATAGCAATTTGGGGGGAGGTTTATCCCACTTTCCAGATCGATCCTGGATCCGGGCAGAGGAAGAAGAACCTTTAATACCGTTATGCTGTTTATCGCTGTGAAGCCGTGGGTTAGAGTTCAGTGGGTGAGTCGGGTCGTCGTCTAAAAGTTTTGACTGTTTCCAGCAGTGTATCGTTGTACTATGGAACAACAATATCTCGTTGATAGTTACCTTGTTGGTATGCTCAAAAACGAGTTGGTTTCTAAAGAACCACAAGGCCCACCATGCCGAGGCTAAAACGACAAACTTGTTGGTCCCAATCGCACATTTTATCTCGGTGAGCGGAATCACATTGCCCATGCCTACAGCGGCAGTAATATACCCCGGGATGTGGAGTCGTAGAGCTTTTAGCAAATCTGTAAGCATGGGGCAGCGAAAAAGAAGGTGATCACCTAATTCGTTTGTGTTTCCACAGAAAGTGCAACCAGCAGGTACAACCATGTGTGATTTTAGTAATTTGATTTTAGTCGGTAGACCATCATGAGAGATTTTCCACAAGAAGTGTCGATCTTTAGGAGGCACATCGAGACACCAAATCCAACCGCAATCGAAATCTGGCAACACGACGTGTTTTGATAGGAAGGAGTTGGCAGAGGCAGTAAAGAACCAACCATTTTTGCTGGGGCCCCAATACAGTCGATCCGTGATTGGGTTATTCGGCAGAGTTAAGCCAATGATGTGGTCGATATCATCTTTTTCCAGAACATTTGTTAATGAGTCGTATATGCGACTTTTGTTCCACTGTCGGTTGGTGATAAAGTGAGCCACCGAAACACCTTTGATATTATCTGGGATGGGGCTAACCGTCTTGGAATTTAACGGCTCATGGAAGGCCCAGTTATGGGACCAGAAATCTATTGTTTCCCCGTTTCCGACCCTCCACTGTAGAGCCGGTAGGAAAAGATGCCTGATGGACATAAGGCGGGACCATTGCCACGAGGTTTGGCGTTTCTTGTTATAACTGGGAAGATCACAACCTTTCGGGTATTTTTGTGAGATAACAAGGACCCAGATATTGTCTGGTTCAGAGATTATTTTCCAAAGGAGATTCATTTGAAGAGCTATATTCATAGACTCCGCCATATGAATTCCCAAACCACCCTTGATTGTGTCCGAACAGATTTTGTCCCAACTAATCAGCGGTGATGCTTTAGAGGTTTTGTTCCAAAAGAATTGTCAATACACTTTATCCAGCTCTTGCAGGATGTGAGAAGGCAGCATAAACGCTTGCATAAGAAAAATTGGTTTAGCACTAAGATTTGCTTCGATAAGCACACGTCGCCCTTCAGCAGATAGATTCGAGGCTTTCCATTTCGCAAGTTGGTTTTTTGTTTTGAGAACCACATCAGCGAATGTATCCTTATTGATCTTCCCGTTCACGACCGGGCAACCCAAATATTTGTCGAAATTGTTTGCCTGAGGAATGCCGAGAACTGCAATAGTAGACGCAATGGCTGTAGTAGTCGTGTTAGGAGATGCTTGGAAGCTAGATTTATGCAGATTCACCTTTTATCCTGAAATTAAACAGTATCTGTCTAAAATGGACAGTACTAAGGTGCATGCCGATTGGGAAGCTTTCCAGAAAATAAGAATATCATCAGCAAACGCTAGAAAGGGAACCTTGATACCCGGGCGACCGAAGGTGATACCAAGGTCCCGACTTACTAACCCTTGATTATGCAGGGTACGTGCTAGTACCTCAGAAGCTAGAACAAAGAGAAAAGGGGAGAGGGGGTCTCCTTGCCTTAAACCTCTTGTTGGCTGAAACACCGTGGTTGGTTCGTCATTAACGAGGACCGAGTAAGATACAGTTGAAACACATTCCTTTATTCTGTTTATAAAGAGTTCGTTGAACCCAAACTTAGCTAAGAGTTGGAACAGAAAAGACCACTCGATACGATCATAAGCCTTTTCCATATCTAACTAAGAGCAACGATGCCCATTTTGCCTTTCTTTAGCCGAAACGAATGCAAGGCCTCATGAGCGATCAAAATATTGTCCTGGATAGATCTCCCTTTCGTAAAAGCTCCCTGTAGAGGGTGTATTAGTTTGTCAAAAATTCTGGTTAAATGTGCTGAAATTACTTTAGCTATGATTTTATAGGTTGTTGAGCATAAACTGATAGGTCTGTAGTGGTTTACTGTAGTTGGATCCTCACACTTCGGAAGTAGAGTAATGAAAGTATGGTTTGTTTGACGCAGTAGCCTACCACTGACGAAAAAGGCTTTGACTGCTTTAATTACAGAAGGGTCCACTGTAGGCCAGAACTTTTGGTAGCAACCAGCTGGGAAACCATCAGGATCCGGAGACTTTTCCGGACTCGTAGAAAAAATGACCGATTTAATCTCATTGTTGGTTACAGGATCAGAGAGCATGTCATTGTCTGCTTGAGAAAATAGCGTTGGAATGACCGCTAGATCTGGCGACAGATCCAAACCATGGGTCGTAGAGGCTCTGAAATGGATTTTGAAATCACACACAAATTCTTGTTGGATTGAATGAAAGTCAGTTGTGGACTCCTCACCTGGAAGTAGGATAGATTTGATCATCTTTCTGCCTCGTTTAGCAGTCGCGATTTTATGAAAATAGTCTGAGTTGGAGTCATTAAGTTTGGTATGTTTTACTTTAGCCCGCTTGCTCCAATAACGATGGTGAAAGTCAAGCATACGTTCTCTCTTGTTGGGTAATTGTTTTAGGATTTGAACGTCTTTGTTATTATAGTTTGAGATGAGTGAGGTTTGTAAATGCAGAAGCTTTTGATCCGTAACCAGAATTTGGTTATGGATATTACGTACAGTATTCTTATGCAAGGTTTTGGATAGTTTTTTAAGAAGTTTAGCTTTCTGAAGCAGTTTAAACATTAGAGAGCCATATGGATCCGTTCTCAGAGCTTGCAAAACTAAGTTTCTGTAATCGGCCCTTGAGGCCCAAGCCAGTTCAAACTTGAAAGGTCTTTTTCTAGGCTGAATGTTGTGGAGAAAGTCTGTGGAAATCGGAGCATGGTCAGATTTAGTAAAAGGATGAATTTGTGTGCGAAGTGAGTCGAAAATAGTAAGCATGTCTGTGTGGATAAGTAGGCGATCAAGTTTTTCCAAACAGATGACCACATCTTTCGATTTACGTTGCCAAGTAAACTGGTCACCGTTAGAAGGTACTTCTAACGGTAAAGCGAGTAAAGCGTGATGGTGACGGATAGGCTCCGCCTAGTTTATCAGCTGGGCAAGCTATTTCGTTCAGGTCTCCCATGATACAGAAGGGAATCAGTAGTGACTGTATGTACAGGGAGATTCTTTCCCAGAAAACTAGTTTGCAGCGCTCATCTGGTGGGGCGTAGACTACCAGAACAGCAAAACATCGTTTAGTAGTGTAATCTGAGTAGTTAAAATGAATGAAACGGTGATGAACCGAAATCAGCTCGATGGATCCTTGTGAGGCTGGGATATCTTTCCACAGAAGACAAATACCCCCGGAAAACCCGATAGCCGGGTCAAAAGCAACATTTGAGAAACCGCACTTACACAGCGTACTTTCTGTGGGAACCTTATCAGTCTTGGTTTCTAAGAGGGCCAGAACATTGATATTATTATTTTGGCAGAAAACATCTATATTAGTTCAAAAATTACGGCTCCGGATGCCGAGGGAGTTCCAAGTGCATATATTCATAAAACCTACGAAGGGGAACTGTTTGTACTAATTTAGGACCGACTTGCGCAGTCTTAAGAAACGAGAGCCATAAAATAGACAGTTCGATTGTTGGAAAGTTTTATGTAGAAACAAATGTGATGCTTGACAAGTATATGCATGACATTAACCGCTATTGTAATAGCAATCAAGTAGAGCCTTAGGTTGCATGTATGGCTTTGTAAGCAGCTCCTGGTGGGATCAAACCGGTCATGTGTGACCCTAATGTAAGTTTGAAGAAAGGGTATGTTTGTAGCAATTCAATTGTGATTTGAAACTGCAAGTGATCCATTGGAATACCGAGTTGTCTTGGTAAGTAACTCTTAGTGGGAGAGATTTGGTCTTGTATGACCCTTATATATGAGATATTTAAAAAGAAGGGGGGGGACCCCAAGATCTGTATAGTTAAACAAAATTGAAGTTGTAAATGGTAGTAGACTAGCAAACTGTGTTACAATGCTTGGGAAGACAGAGCATCTAACTCCCAACAAAACCAAGGTAAACAAGTGAAAGGTAACACAACATCAAGAATTAAACGATTACAGTACGAGCAAGACAAGCATAATTCAACACCCGAAAAGGCCTTCAAGAAGCAGGCAAAAGGTAGAGACCGAGGAAGCCACCTTTTCTAGACCACAACGAGTAACAGCAAGAGCTGAAGCGAACAGCAGCAGGCATACACCGGAGCAAGCACGCAGCACCAGCAACCGATAACCAAAACAGGAACGAATCTGCAAAGGACAGAACACACCCGAGAGTACCTCGAAAGCAAATAAAGGGTAATATCAACCAAATTTAAACAACCATGGTAAACAATGCAGACATAAGCAAACAGAAGTTTATATAGATTGATAGTGACAATGAAAACCACCAAAAGCTCATTGCACCAAAGACAACCAGAGGAAGTAGCCTCTGGCGACAAGCGGAAGCAAGAAAAAAGAGCATATGTGTATTCAAAGGAGCCTTGTGGAGGGTAAGCCATGTTGAAAAGGCAAGCTAAAGGGTAGAGCAAACCAGTGGACAGTAAAATGAAATCAAAAACCATGAAGAAAAACATTTTAGTAAACAAGCAGTAGTACCAGTAAGAATTAGATTGGGAAAACCATTGTGTTTCAGACAGAACATCCATGAAAGGCTTACACGCCATGGGCAACAGCAGCTAAAGCAAGAACAACTTGCAGAAAATTGTGAATAGGATTTTGAGATCAGAAAGTAGGGTTAAGTAGCGGTGAGCTCTAATGCCTTGTTTAGGCGTTTTATCGCCAACGTGGTTGTAAGCAATGAGAGTAATCGAGTGAGGATTAGGGAGAGAGAGAGAGGACTTACAGAGCGGAACCCGATGCCGGAGAGACAGAAGCAAGCAAGAGGCAGATAAAGATGACCGAAAAAGCCACCCACGCCAGCGAGAGGTGCGACAACAACCGTCCGGCCACCACCGGCCGATCCCATCCCACATTAAAGACCCATACAGAGGCCGAATCCACTATGAGGACGGATCTCGCCCAATTAAGCACGAATCAGGAGGTGCCCCCTCCCCAGTTTTCACCTTTCGCAGGTTCAGGGAGACGGAGACGTAGCTGGTGCAGATTGAGGGTTTCCAATTCGACAAGCGGGGTAAGAGGGGAGCAGGGGCAGGGTTCGTGGGTGTTTCATCGGGACCGGCCTTCGGCGATTGCAGGTGAGCAGAGCGGAAAGTGCTATGGCTAATGGTGGGCGGCTTAGCGGCCTGAAGAGGAGGGAGAGGAAGGCGCGTTACGGCGCGTTCTCTTTGGAGCATTTTAGGGTTTTTGTTTTTTTCCTATCTTATAGATAACTCTAACATCATCATTTTTTTAATCATTTTATTTTTCTTAAATAACGAAGTTACACACATAATCAAAATTATTTCATACATTAGTTTATGAAATTATTTTGAGCTCAAATCTAAATATATGCAATCCAACATGATATGTTTAACATATAGTTAAAATTAAATCATACTTAATTAATATACGTTGTAATTATTATTTTTTTCAATAAAAAGAGTGCTATTTTTCAATATTTATTTATAACAAAAGTCAAAGTGCAACTCGTTTTCGTGTGCATATAAATATGTCCTCATAAATTGGAGGAATGCATACTTGTAAACGTAATATAGATATATAATACGGTCATTTCTGATTAAAGAAAGGTCAATTTGATTGAAATTATTGACCACCGGTCACAAAATTACCATCTAGAATACGGAGTGTATACGTAAACACACACATAAAAACAAAAAATAAATAAATAAATTGAACCAAATGCATGGTTGATGTCGTAAGCCATCCAAATCAATTAGCTATCACTAATTAGGTTTATAGAAGAAAACCATCTCACTCACACATGTTAATTTTTTATTTGAGAAATATTGTAATTCCTTTATTGTTGTTGTTATGATGAAATCATCACACATGCTTCTAACTCCAAGTATATTTGTAATTAATGGTAGTTAATTTTGAGAAATAAAGTGATCGAACAAATATAAAATCTTTAAAAAGGTTTGCGAGAACTATATATCGGTTAAATTTAAAATCACCAAACGACACAATGGTATATTATGATCAAAGAGTATAAAATCTCTCAGAGTCGCTTTTTAAGTTTTTATTGACTAATTGAATATATTTATTTTCTTTCTATAGTTTCGGCAACGGATGAAAAATGATCGAGAATGGGTGATGACAGCCAACTACATATATAGAAATGGAAATGGAAGGAGGTGGTTTGCATGCGCAAGGAAAAATCTCTCCCAAACTATTTGTATGATCTTTTATCATCATCACGCATTCTATGTGGCTTGCACATGTTTTTTTTTTTTTTTTATGCAATATAAGAATTCAGTTTTTAGGCAAGTCTACAAAAATCGAGAGATCGACTGGACTAATCATCATGTACAACCAAATGAAATAACATAAACAAATGATATAAAGGAAATAACAGGAAGCAAATAACCGAAATAAAAATACGAAAATAAAATAAACGTGCAAGTTATCCTATATCGTAAAACAAAACCAACACGACGAACGAAACAATCAGCCAACTGAGTACGCACACAAAGAACTCCGAGGACACTGGCGGACATCTCAGATATGGACTCCGAAGAGCCATTAGATATCGATCGCAAATCCACGACGTCTTCAGATACAAGAAATCAAAACATCGTTCACATAAGGCTTGCATTACAACAAGAAACAACACAACACACCAGACCGCAAATCCAACCCCAAGCCAAATCATTGCCCAATAAAAACCTCCCAACCCATCCCAAAACCCTCAAGAACGATAACGAGATCGTAAGAGACTACTAGGTAGTCAAAATATAGGCGACTGAGACGGAACAGAGTAAATAAATTGAACAACAATACAAAGGTAAAGGGAAAGAAGGACGGAAAGGAAAAGACAACCCCTAGCGTGTTAACAACGCTATACAAAAGCCAATGAGAGCATACTCAGGAAAGCCTCGAAAGGAGCCAAATGACCCCAAATGAAGTGGAAAAGGACACCAATGAATGCAAAGACGTTGAAACGCGACTAGGTAGCTGCACCGGAGGACGCAGGGTTGGAATCGAATGGCCAACAGACCGTAGGAGGCAAAGCCAAGGCGGTTGAGGCTGGAGGTGGACACACATGGCCACTAGGTCGGAGGGGGTGAAGACGAGCCGGGGGAGGGAGATGTCAAGGGTGGATGGAACCACCATGGACACCGCGGTCTCGAGGGTACTAGAGGATTAGTCGGTGAAGGATAGCTCCTATAGGAGGAAGACGACTGTGTGTGAGGATGGTGAAGGTCGAAGGTGGGTAGACAAAGGAGGTTGGCAGTGGTGTGATGGTGGAATCAGGTGGAGGCGGCGGGCCGAGAGCAAAAAGCTCTCTAGGTCACCGCTCTGTATTTTAGGTGTGGCTTGCACATGTTGAAACTTGAAAGGTAGGTCTAATAATCAATCAATCATCAATATATAATACTAAAACAGAGACATGAAAATCCTATGTGGCGGGTTTTGGTGCGATTCGCTTACGTGTCATTCTCTGAAGCATTCCGACCGAGTTCTTTTGATACGTCAATTAATGATGATCCAATATATTTATGTCACGTCAATTAATGACCCGCTTATTTTATTTAGATGTAATCCTATGTGTCGACATTAATACGGATGACTATTTAATTGTTTTTAATATAAATATTTCATTTCAAAAGTAGTTACAAAATCTATCATTTTACCTTTAGTGATTTGCAAAAATAACCCCATTATTCAAATTCTTTGCATGAATAACCCAATCCGAATTTTTTTTGCCAAAAAGCGGATAACTGCTTGCAAGGGTAGCCGGTAGCAGGTAATACTGTGGGGACAACTGGACAAAAAAGCTAGGGCTGGAAATAACCCACGGGTACCCGCTTTACCTGTATTGTTTTTGCGGGTGAAAAAACGCAAAAAAAGTGGGTGACGGGTGGAGCAGGTGCGGGTGAAGCGGGTGATGGATGGATTATGGGTGAAAATTTTTCACCCATAACCCGCCTCATTAACCCACCCTGCACACCCGCCCTACAAACCCACATAAAACCATAAAATTTATATATATAATGTGTGTGATTTTACTATTTTACCCTTTTAAAGTTTAACTTCTACAAAAAAAAAACCTAATCCTTAATCAGTGTTTTGCCCACCAAATTTCAATTAGAATGGATATGGTCTCGGCTTCCTCTTCCACGTTATAGCAAGGGATATACTGGATTAGTATATGATAAGTATAGAGATATATACCCTTCCACTTTCAATTTTCAATTAGCTCGTGATTTCAGTGCTTTGCCGATCAAAAATATAAATACATAAACCTACCCCCTTCATAATTTTGAGTTAGAATTGGTCTACTTGTGTTGACTTGGTTTTTTCTTTTGTTTCACTCATTGGGTACCCGCTCCACCCGCGCAGAGCGGATGCGGGTGTAAAGGTTTGCGGGTTATGGATGGAGTGGGTGAAATTTTTTACCCGCGAGGTGGGTGATGGAGTGGCTTCATCCACCCATAACCCGCCCCATTTCCACCCCTAAAAAAAGCTGACAGGGAGAGAGAGCTGAGAGAGGAATGAAAAAAGGAAAAAGAAAAGCATGTGAGAGATGCAATTAAAAAGTACCAATCCTCATAGGTGAATTAATAAGAGGAGAGAGAGTGCTGAGAAGATGAGAGAGAAAAAGCAACTCGCTTTTTCAGAAAGTGCTTAGAGAAGAAAAAAGAGAAAAAGAGTGGAAAAGTCAAGAGGTAATTAATGAGGGGAGAAAGATAAAGGATGAGAGAACGGGAATTAATTAAGATTGAGAGAGAGAAGGATGATAGAGAGAAAAGTAAAAAATATGGGGAATAAATGTGATCCCGAAAAAAGAAAAGAGAGAGAAATGAGAAGATTGTCACCAGCTTTTATACATTCCACCTGTTTATGTCAACATTCTAGTCTTAGCGTTTGTACATGACACTAGTTAATATTTACTTGCCACTAGTGAGATTTTCTCTACTTTCATGATTCATCCATTATAGTTATTAGACCAATTTTCACTACTTTATCTAAACTTAGAGCAAGGCAACGAGAAATAGCAAGCAAATTAATAAAGGATTAATTTTTAACTCTATTAAAAAAAGTCATTCGATTAGATGTTCTCTCATTTATAGCTTTTGATCACTACCTGTTCGTCTAATGGACATAAAAAAATTAATAAATGAAACCATATGAGGATTGAATGATGTAATCACTCTCCAATGCCCACCTAGTTCTCTTTAAACTTATGAGGATTGTGTTTGATCATGTGCTTGGTCATGAGGTCCATCAAGTAAAACAATTTATGTGGCATGTAAAATCACCTAGGCGTCATGTATAATACATTTTGTGTCATGTAAAATACATATGGATTTGTTTTACCTAACAGACCTTATGAAGTGCGTTGTTGTAATCGCATTATCCAGTTCAATTTCCTTCATCTCTTACTATCATATGTGTTTGGATGTCATGTTTATAAAACAATTATGTATTATATGAATCATTATTTTGTATAAGACATTGAGGTCAGTTTGGATGTCAAGCTTATAATAAATTAGTGTCATCAAAAAAATGTATGCCCCCTTTTTCCCTTTTTCGTTTCCCTGTTTCTCTCTTCATCGATCAATTACGTTGTTCTGTTTCTTAATTGATCGTGTTTTTCATTTAGCAAATTTGGTTATTTAATTCTTGATGATAAAAATCATTAGAATTTGGGGATTAGGGGTTGGTTCCCTTTAGGCGATCGCATGAATTTGTAATCTCTATCTTGCTAGTGTAATTAGGATTTCCCATGAATCCTGTGTGTGTGCCCACTGTTCTAAAAAAAGGCCTGGGCCTCCGCCTAGACCCCGCCTAGACCCTCGAAGGTCCCCCACCTTTGAGTTTAGCCACCTAGGCCCTTGAATGTCACCTGCAAGGTCTTGACGGCCTTGCGGGTTTGGCGAGTTAGTGAAAAAAACCATTTTGAGGTTTTAACTCTTAAAAACCCCCACATGTCGATCTCTCTCTTAGTTCTCAACCTATATACTCTCTTTTACTCTTGATCCCTCACTCATATAGTCATCTAACTCACGACCTAACTCCCGTTGTTAACGCCTAGACTATTAATTAAAGCTTATTTATTTATATATGTTGTGAATTAAACTTTATTATTTTATATACGTATTGAATATGGCCTAGGATTAAAAATACATCTCAAAATAGTAAATCCGCCTAGACCCCGCCCAATCCGCCTAGACCTTTGACCCTATCTAGCTGCCGAGCATCCGCCAAGCGTTTTTTGGAACATTGTGTGTGCCATTGAATAATCTTTGTCAATCTTTCTAGTGTAATGTCCAAATACGCTCCATGAATTTCTCTCTAAAAAATGGTAAGTGCAGCGTGAATAGCTCTTCATCCCCCCTTATGTGTTCTTCATGACCCATGTCCGTGTTGGTCGAATGACCGATGTGTTTTGGTGTCAAGTATGATGCACCTAGAGACGCTTATGCTCCAACTTTTATAATTCAATATGTAGTTAGCGCATTTTGTACTTATAGGAAATTCTAACATGTCAGCCAACGACGATTTATATGACATCTAATGCTTTTAACATGTTAGGTAATATCTTTGACATGATAGTTGATAGTTTTGACATGACAGTGCTCTACGTGCATCTTGGTCGACTGGCCAGTGCGTTTTTGTGTCACTTATGATGCACTTCGAAACGCTTGTGCTACATAACGAGAATTGAGTATGTGGTTCGCATATTTTTTTTGGTCAAGTGGTTCGCACATGAACTGCTATTAACATGTCGTTCAAATACGATGTACATGTCACGAGAAAAGCGCATACTTAAAGCGCTTGGCAAAGGAGCGCTCGGTCACGGGTTTTCGATCCATTGAAGTTGGTGGCGGAGGAAGGTGTTTGCTACACCCAATCTCGATGAAGACGAAGAATGGGCTGAATTTGGCGGAAACCATATTAGTTGAGGGCTCAGCAATCACGATTTCTCGAAATTCAGTTGTCCAACAAGAGAGGAGAGCCATGCCTAGACTTGAGCAAGAGCGGGAGAAGAGCGAGGATGGTGGCGAAAAGGTTGTCGTTGGGGGAGATGAGAGAGATAATCCGGCGAATTAGGAAGGAGAAGGTGGAGAAATTGACTCAAGCATGCCTTGATCAATGCCGAAACAACTGATCAGCAGCAAACATTGATTTTTATGAGACAGAGGTAGTATATTACAACCGTCATGTAATATGTTACAATTGTTATTGACTATAATAAGGGCAAACATTGAACAACATGTAAGACAGGAAACAACCAAAATATGTTCAGTAGACAACCATAAGATGTCTAGCAGGGAATAACAGACTGGGCAGTTGATTTTTACTAATGTCATGTATAGTGTACATAATGACAAGTATTAATGCGACTTCATTATTGATTGGACTTGCTCCGAAACAAGGGGCGTCTTACAGGACTATAACAAGGACAAACACTTACTGCCAGGACTATAATAAGGGGCTTCTTATAGACTAGGAAAAACCAAATTGTGTCCAGTAGGAAACAATAGAGTGGATAGCTGATTGGTGGGCCAATTATATATGCAATAGGTACTACTGTCATCACATTTGTAAATCTTTTTTTGCTTGTTCCTAACTCAACAACAGAAGATATAGAAATATGTCTAACTCACATTTTCGTCATCCATTATATTTATTAAGTCAATTTTCACTACTTTATATAAATATTAACTGCATGTGTCATGTACAAACGCTGAGATTGGAATGTTGAAATAGACAGGTGGCATGTACAAACGTCGGGGTATCCATCAAATATGTGAGGATGATCAAAAACACCTTTTAAAAACTTTAATTTTCTATTTGAGGAGAACATCGAGAGGTGGCATGTTATTTATTATACAACAACAATATGAAAGCCACATGTAGTCGATAAATTCAGGACATGAAAATCTAAGTTGTAAAAGAACAATCTTCAAAAGAACTTTATAGTTGTATGTTCTTTCTAGAACATTATAATTTTTTAGCCTGTAAAGTAAAAGTAATTTTATACTCAATATCATATAAACAAAGTAATTCCAAAACAAGCACAGGTTTTGGATGATTTTCAGCAAGACACCCTTATTTTAGTTTCTTCAGAAGCCCTTCCTCCCATGATAGATTTTTCATGAAATTCAGCACTCAAACTGTTTATCTGATAGGAAGGCGCTAAATAAAGGTGTATCGGGTCTATAGTTCCACTACTAGAATTGTGTTAATAGACATCACATCTTTTAGATCAGTCAGAAAAACGCACGATGTTAAAAATATTTAAAATATCAGTTTAAAAATTATCGATGTTATTGAGATTAGATACATCGACTTCACATAATGGACAATGTTAAAAATTCAATTTAAAAAAAAATTCAGAAGCGCGTAGAATATACTTCGCTGAAATTTTAAGCGGTAAGGGACCCTAGCTTTCGTCCATTTTGTGAAGTCCCGCTAATCTGATCTCTGGCGCCCCATTTCGTCATCTTCTCCAACTAGTCGTCTCCTTTCGCTCCTCCGACTGGTTGTCTCCTTTCACTCCTCTGACTGGTCGTGCTTCAGTTGGGGTCGAACTGTGGGATCACCAGCATCTTCTTCGGTTGGTCATCCCCTTTCTCTATTCTACACCTCCACCGCCTCGAACCCATCCCTCCAAACCCTTAAACCTAAATCCCGGATCTGAGAGAGCAAGTCTGAAAGGGAAATATAAGAGCCAAATCTTCACCTACAAATTAAGCAAAGTAGCGCGGCAAATCTCCTATTCATTTCGAGATCTCTCTCCGACTCTCTCCGTCTCTCATCTGTCATCTCTATCTATCATGTTTTAGGCCAAAGCCATTTGCTGCCTACTGTCATCCGATGCCGACACCAAGAGCCTGACAACTTCCTTGCTTTCGCTGAAACTAGAACGAAGACAACCTAGAAGCCATTGCCTATGCAGCCTCGAAAGGTAATTCTTCTTCTCCTCTATTTTAGTTGTATATCTGAGTTAGAACGAAGACAACCTAGAACTAGAATGAGGGCAACCTAGAAGCCATCACCTATGCACCTAGGGTTTACATTTTGTGGGTTTCTAATTTGAATTTAGGGTTCACTTAGGTGTGGAATTAGGGGTTTTTCTTTTCTTCTCCTCTTCTTCCATATCCAATTTCTTTATTTAGGTCATTTATTCAACTTCAAATTTTCTAGAATTCGACAGTATAAATTAGATAGAAGCAAACAAAAGTTATTGACTGCTATTATTACTTAGAACAATGTTGTGAGATTAGGGGTTTTCTCCACCTTTTTGTGTAGTTGATAAATGACTTGCTAGATCCAACAGGCCATAATTCGCATGTTAGAAAAGATGTGTAGTTTTTTGTGTAATTTTTTACTATTGAATGCTTTGACATATTTTGATTATTTGAGAAGCAACCTATTAATGGATATAAACAGGAAATGAGACATCATTTAATATAACAAATAGCGATTTTAAAATGTAATGAAACACAACAAAACGACTAATAAAACTGATGTCTTTTGTGAAATTATACATTGTTATTCATAAAGAAAATGATGTTGTAATCTTTTTATACATCATTTCTTTCAAATATACTGATTTAAATATATACATATAACATTGTCTTTATAAATATTGAATGTTGTATACTATTTTTTAAACGAAATAACAAGACAAAATACAAAGGAAAATTTAAGAAACATGAAATAAATCACCTATAAATATGTAAATAAGATATTACAACATTGTTTTTGGAAAAAATATCGATGTTAATGAGAAGAGAGAGAGCGAGCCTTCCCAACCCTAGCCACCTGCCTGAACGCCGACAACCCAAAACCGCCCCCAAACCAACCGGATATGTCACCAGCAGCAACAATCGAGTCACCAGCCGCAACAATCGAGCCACAAATCACCCAAAATCGAAAGCTAGAACCCCCAAATCCGAAAGAAAAAGAAAAACCCTTATAATTTCCATCCAGAAAAGATACCTAAACACAAGAAATTTCAAGAGAAAGAAGCAAATTCGTTGGATGAAAGCTTCACAAACACAAGTGGAGGAATGGGGCAAGAAAAGGAGAAGTTGGTGGTGATTCAGAAAAAGAAAAAGAAATTTGAGTTGCTGCTGGTGGCGGGTGGCTTGGGATGGGCGGCACCGTCGGCCGGCTAGTGTCGGGAGGCTTCAGTTCGTTGGTGGTGCTCCCTCTCTTGGCGACTTCACGAGGTTTCTACTGGACATTCCACAAAGAGGAAAAAAATTAGAGCTAATGCCCCGCTCGGATCCCTTTTTTGGGCGACCCAGGCACTCTGTTGGCCCTTCCTTGGGTTCCCCTCAGATCTTCTTCTGCGAGAAAAAAGAACAGATTTGGAAATAGTCGAAAATTAGTACATTCGACAACAAAGGCAACTGGCAAGATCCAGGTACCATCGATCCTCTTTTACCACCACTATGTCCCCCTTGATTTGTCTGTTTGAGACTAAATCCGAACACTAGAGGGGAATAAACAAGAACCGAGAAGCTATGACGTACTATTTGATGTTGAGAAAGGAATCGAAAACTTTGATAATCTATCGAGCTTGGCTAGATCAGAATCATACATGTCCTGGGCTAGAATACTTTCAATGTATTGAGTGGGGAAAAACAAGTTATCAGTTCAAACTAGGGGCAAAAGATATGAAGTGGAACTAATTAACTCAATCCTCATTATAAATTGGTACATGATCAATCATCTAGATATGAAAAGAAAAAATAAAAGAACATACGGAATCAAGTATTCATGCTCTAATTACAACCCGAAAACAAGCAGCATAGGACAGTTACATACTTGTAATAGAGTCCTCAGATCAGAAATCGAAAACAGGAATCGAAAGACACATATCAAGTCCGATCCTTACCTCTTCCCTTCATTGATGCTTCCTGTCTCCCTCCGATCAAATTCTTTTGAAATGAAAAGAAATGAAATCGAAATCGACATTGAAATGAAATTCTACAGGAATCTAAAACCCATCAGAAGTGTGGAGATTCCCCCCCTTCGGATCACAGATCCATGGTTTCTTGCTGGAGCCTTGTAATTGCAACATAATTCAAATTCTAAATTACTATCCTACACCAGATATAATTCTTTTTTTGCGGCTTGAAAGAGCATGCACTTTCTGCTCTGGAACTGAAATCAATCTCCTTTGCTTCTTTTGAGCCTTCTGGCCATGAAACTAGAATTGGCAATAAAAATCATTTATGGTTTGAATTTCGTCGAATCTCTCAACATAAAACCTACCTTGATTTCATATTTAATGGAACATGACATCTTCTCATAGCTTATGACACAGAACAGGTACAATGGAAGCAACTAGAGAAAGAAAGAGAGAAAAAACTCAGGATAACAAAGAAGCCCGAACAGGTGTACCAAGTTGAACAACGTGGTGATAAAACGATCTTTGGAAGGAAAACGAGAGCTGAAATGATAATATGCTATCTACGGGTATGTACTCTAAACCAAATATTATTGAAATGGTGGAGTGCCTATCGCAATTTGGTTGATATTATTGACCTTTTTTTGGAAATATATGTTGTTATGTGATTCAATGCACTACTGACCCTGAATTTAGGTTTGATTGGAAGAAAATGTTTTCCTTTCTGAATATCTCCACCAAGAATTGGCAAACTATAAGATCTGACACCAGATTCTGCTTACATAGACCCTACAAATGTACTCATAAAAGTGAGCTGAAATCTATGATCGATCACATTGTGAAATACTCTAGAACCATGATTTGCTTGAATTGGTATAAGCTTAGTATCCCAAAAGAAAAAGGGAAAAAATATGGAAATAGAAATTACTCCTGTGTGTATTTTCATGAGTTGGAAGATCACTTTACTACTTGTCCTACTTATTATGTGTGATTCATCTTGATGGGAAATAAGAAATGGATGGGTTGTACTCTTGTGATATGTTGGATGTATTGTCTTGATTGTTTTCAAGCTTTAACAAGTGGTAGAATAGAAATCCATATGAATAGATGTATATTGAAACACACCCATGAATATGACCTGATGAAGATGATCCAACTCATCATCTATATGATTTATAGTTGTTATGAGTACATGAGACAGGTCAAAAGGACATGCTCAGAGAAGACAAAAGTGGAAGGGAAGATGAACAACAAAACATCGCAGTTGGAAGTCTCTCCATGTAGCAACAAAGGTTTTGAAGCTCTACATTTGTACAATGAATTTAAGTACAGAAAGCAAGCAAGCATAAGAAACATAAGCATTGACCAGGAAAATAAGATGAAAAGAAATGAATCTACGAACAGAGGAATAAGGAATAATAGAAAGGAACTGAAAGGAACATCCCTAAAAGGAATAAACGGTAGAACAGATCTAGAACAACAAAGTGATAAGATGAGAGCCAAAATAATACTATGCTATTAGTGTGCATGGATCTAAGATCCAATACTGTTGAAATGATGGAATACGTACCTGACTGTAATGGAAATTGCGGACTGTTATTCTCGGAATGTTTTTCTGGTATGTGTCTATGTTAAATCTTTTATCAGTTGCTTTCTTTCCGATCCACCCTCTTTATATCAATTGAGGCTTGCCTGCAATTTAGCTTAAACTGAGATCACTCTGCACCTTGTGGATGAATTTGGTGATCTGAACAATGAAACTGAAAGAAAACCCTTTCAAAGAAAATCGATGACTAGCGATAGCCTCCTGAACAGATGCTCACTAAGGGCTGGTGACGGAGGGAAAACATGTCGTTGATCCGTCAAAGTAAAACTCAAACCTATAACTAGTAAAGCAATAAGTACAAGGTCGATCCACATGGAGATTTGTTGTTCAAATGTGATTTCAGTGCCAATTAAAGTAACCAAATTGGGGGGGGGGGGGGGGGGGGGGGTTTGTAAGTGTAAAAGATCCGCCTTTTATCAAAGCGGATTGATGAAAGCAAGAGTAAATGGTTGTGATTCAAACAATTAAGAGAAGCAATGCTACCTACAATTCTCCACTTTATTTGGTTGAAACGATCCTTGTAACTTCTTCTCGTCCTATTAAGTTTCCTATGAATGCCCTTGTCCTGACCTAATATAGTTACTAGTCAAATCAGTCCTAGAAACCCTTATCAATCGAACAGTCCCTAAATAAGGATTTAACCCAATTGATAGCTTTAAGTACAGAGATTAGCCAAGGTATTTGCAGTCCCTAAAGAGGGATTTAACAACACGTCCAACTTCCTACTTATTCAATTAGTTCAATCAGCCCTAAAGGGACAAGTTTGCTACTTAGGTTAAGGTTCACAATCAGGAATCTACAAAACCTTAGCAATTGAATTGATCTAACAAGTTGAAGCATTCAAATATAGGAAACAAGGAACGAGAATTAGAAACTCACAATCAACTTAAATTAAGCTTCAAACTGTAGGCATAACAAATGAGTTTAGTTTCTAATTGAAAACATCGCTCAATCTCTAATTGTCTGATAGAACGTGGAATAGAATAGAAGTCAATGAAAAGTGATAACTCCCTCCCTTGATGGAAATTGATAACCTCGTAAACAATTACTCGTGTTCTTTACTTATTTGCTTTACCTTATTTCCACACTTGGTTCGATTGTCTAACTTTGTGTTTCAGGCTTAATCTCAAGGGTTTTGGTACGAGCTCCAAAAGTCTTGAGACTTTCTGCGAAAAACGGGCATACTCTATTCAACCCCCCTTCTAGAGTATTTCTATATTACATTGTTTATATTATCGAACCTTCAATTGGTATCAGAGCTTTACTCACTGTTTTTGATCTAACAATCTTGTGAGTTTTCGATCATGTCTGGTGAAGCAAGCGGAGGATTTGCACAGGGAAGGTCCACAAGCAGACCGCCACTCTTTGTAGGAAACAACTTTGTCCACTGGAGATCTTTGATGAAGATGTTCATCATAGACCAAGATCTAGAGCTTTGGAACATTATAGAGAATGGTCCGAAGATTCCAGAGAAAGATGGACCAAACGATACCAAAGTTGCAAAGAAGGAGTCTGAATACAACCAAGCAGATCTTGAAACCATCTCCAAAAACTACAGGGCTATTAACTTACTTTATTGTGGTCTTAGCACTGATGAGTTTAACCGTATTTCATCTTGTAGGTCAGCTAAAGAGATTGGGGACAAGTTGGTCGTCACCTATGAAGGAACAAGCCAAGTGAAAGACACCAAGATCAGCATCTTCCTTCGAAAGTATGAGCTCTTTAAGATGAAGTCTGATGAGTCAAGGCCATGTTCACACGATTCACATAAATCACCAACAACCTTGACTCTCTTGGCAAGAGCTTTACCAACGTTGAGAAAGTAAGGAAGATACTGAGGTGCCTTCCAAAGGAGAAATGGGGTCCAAAAGTAACAGCTATAGAGGAAGCCTAGGACCTCACCACTCTACCCCTTGATGACCTTTTTGGAAAGCTGATCACGCATGAGATGATCCTTAATGAAGACGATGGAGAACTTCCAGCTAGCACTAAGAACTTGGCACTCAAGTCTAAGAAGGATGAGCCCAAGGATGGATCTGATTCCGAAGATGAGGATGACGATGAGGATGATCCTCTTGCTCTTATCACAAGAGGCCTTGCTAGAATTCTCAAAATGAAGAAGCAATTCAACAACAAGGATGGATCAGAGTCTTCAAAATTTCGAGGTAAGCCTCAATACAACAAGTATGAGAAGAAGACTAAACCGTTGTCTTGTTTTGAATGTGGTGAAACAGATCATCTTGTGAAGGACTGTCCTCAAAAGACAAAGAGTCAGCCCAAGAAAGGTGACAAATGGAAGAAGAAAGCCATGGTGGCAACTTGGAGTGATTCTGACTCTGACTCAGACGATGAGAATGCCAACATTTGTCTTATGGCCTCAGAAGATGAATCCCACGATGAAAAGCTTGAAGCTACTGTAAGAGAACTTATGGAAAGTCCAAAAGAGGTATTATCGGAATTCCTTTCCAATATGATTGCCAATGAAGAGAAGCTTATTGCCCAAACTAACATCCTTATTAAGAGAACTGTGGACCAGGAAAGAACTATTGAGGATCTGTTTATGAGGGTCAAAAGTCTTGAAGCTTCTTATTCAGGTCTTGACATTAAAGTCAAGACGCTTGACTCAGAGAAATCTGAACTCAAGCAAGATCTCTCCTCTCTAAGAAATGAGCATCATGACTTAGAGAACGAGAAGATCTCCCTGAATAATAAGATTCAAGACCAACAGACAGCCCTCATAAGTTTACCAAATCCAAAAGTACTCTCGATAGGATGTTGGGTGAGCAACAAAGCTCTCTAAACAAAAGTGGTATTGGTTACAATCCAAAGTTTTTAAAGAAGCAACACATTACCACTTTTGTAAAGGCAAAAGGAAGCAGAACCTCTCCTATATGTCACCATTGTGCTAGAAAGGGACATGTAAAAGAGACCTGCCCCTATAGAAGAAAGGATCCTTATATTATTCGCAATACATTTCCTGTTCATTTGAGAAAAGAACGGATAACACAAGTTTGGGTTCCAAAAGGCACTATTTTACCAAATATGGTTTACCCAAACAATGGATCCAAATTTGCTTATTGGTCTAGCCACAAAGGTTGATGTTTGTCTTGCAGAAGATCACCAAGGTGAAAGATCACAAATGGATTATTGATAGTGGATGCTCGAGGCATATGAGTGGGAAGAGTTCTCTCTTTCATGATCTAAAGGAGCAATCCACGGGAACAATCACTCTTGGTGACAAAGGAAAATGTGACATCGTTGGTATTGGTAATGTTGGAAGTGATTCCAGCCATAGTATTAAAAATGTCTATCTTGTTAATGGTTTGAAGTATAATCTGCTTAGTGTCTCTCAATTATGTGATAGTGGTAACAATGTCAGATTTAACAAGAAAAGATGTATAGTGTGCAGAGATGATACAGGTGAAGTTATATTGACTGCATACCGTTACAACAATATATACGCCGTAAATGCTGATCAAGTGGCACAAGGAAGCTTAACCTGTCTAAAGGCTTTGACGGACGATCCAAAGCTCTGGCACAGGAGACTCGGTCATGTCAGTCCACATACACTACAGAAGCTTGTGTCCAAAGGGCTTGCAAGAGGGCTACCTGAGATGGACTTCAAAGGTATTGACATGTGCAATGCATGCACACGAGGTAAACAAACACGTAGCTCTTTCAAACCCAAAAAGGTTGTAAGTTCTTCTAGACCCCTTGAACTTTTACATATGGATTTATGTGGTCCTATGCGAGTCAAATCTCCCAATGGTAAAAAGTACATGCTAGTTGTTGTTGATGATTTTTCAAGATATACTTGGGTAGCATTTTTTAAAGAAAAATCAGAGGCCTTATTTGAGTTTTCAAAACTTTGTAAGGAGTTGCAAACTTTAAGAAACGAGCCCATAGTGTCAATTCGGAGTGATCATGGTAGGGAGTTTGATCAACTTCAGTTTGATTTGTTTAGTGCTAAATATGGCATCTCCCACAACTTTTCTGCTCCTAGGACACCTCAACAAAACGGGGGTGTGGAACGCAAGAACCACACCTTAGAGGATATGGCCAGGACTATGCTTTTAGAAAATGCATTACCTAAAACCTATTGGGCTGAAGCTGTTAACACAGCTAACTACATTTTAAATCGTTGTCTTATTCGTTCTATCTTAAAGAAAACTCCTTACGAATTTTTCAAAGGCCGCAAACCTCTTATATCTTACTTTAAACCCTTTGGCTGTACTTGTTTTGTTCATAACAATGGAAAAGATAACCTTGGGAAATTTGATGCGCGTAGTGATGAAGGTATATTTCTTGGCTACTCCACGAGTAGCAAAGCTTATAGAATCTTCAATAAAAGGACCCAGGTAGTTGAAGAAAGTATACATGTTATTTTTGAAGAATGCAATGACGGTGCTTTGAGTGAAAGTGTTGCAGATATAGATCTTAACATCCATGAAGAGAACGAGGAAGGTGATGATGTTGCTACCAAGAACACAGAGAAGAGAAACATGCAGGAACCGATTCTTAACACTGAAGAATTGGCCCAAGGTGTTGAAGATTCGTCCAAAGCCCTTGGTGTCCAATCCAACAGTGTTGAGACGTCAGAAACTGTTGTAACTGAACCAAACAGATCCACGGAGTCAGATGTACTACAAGTTAATCCTACTAGTGTGACGAATCAAGGAGCTGAGACTAGCAAAAGGAAATTCAAATACTCCTCATCACACTCATTAAAGGATATCATTTCTGACCCTACCTCTAGTGTTCAAACTCGTTCTAAACTTAAAGATCTTTGTGCCTTTCACGCGTTTGTTTCTCTTATTGAGCCAAAGAAGGTAGATGAGGCACTTCAGGAGCCAGACTGGATCATTGCTATGCAGAGTGAGCTTAATGAATTTGAAAGAAACAAAGTCTGGACCTTGAAGCCTAGGCCAAAGCATCAATCAGTCATTGGCACTCGATGGGTATTTCGAAACAAGCTAGACGAGAATGGTAAGATTGTGAGGAACAAGGCAAGGCTTGTTGCTCAAGGCTACAATCAAGAGGAAGGTATTGACTACGAGGAGACCTTTGCTCCCGTAGCCAGGCTTGAAGCTATTCGTATTCTTTTAGCATTTGCATCTTTTATGAGCATAAAGTTATATCAAATGGATGTCAAGTGTGCTTTTCTTAATGGTTTCTTAGAGGAAGAAGTTTATGTGGCTCAACCCCCAGGTTTTGAAAGCTCAGAATTTCCCAATCATGTTTATAAACTTGACAAAGCGCTTTATGGTTTGAAACAAGCCCCAAGAGCTTGGTACGAGCGCTTGTCAAAATATCTTTTAGAAAATGATTTTAAAAGGGGATTGATCGACAAGACTCTTTTTATCAAGACCAAAGGAAAGGACATTTTGGTTATTCAAATTTATGTTGATGATATATTATTTGGTGCTACTAACACATCTTTGTGCAAGGAATTTTCTGACATCATGTGCAGTGAATTTGAGATGAGCTTGATGGGTGAACTCAACTTCTTTTTGGGATTACAAGTTCATCAATCCAAGAAAGGGATCTTTGTCAACCAAAGCAAGTACACTAAGGATCTCTTGAAGAAGTTCAAGATGGATCAATCTAAAGCTGCCAAGACTCCTATGAGCTCAACATTGTCTCTAGATCAAGACAAGATTGGAATAAGTGTCAATCAAAAGGAGTATCGAGGAATGATTGGATCTTTATTATATCTCACGGCTAGTAGACCTGACATCATGTTTAGTGTTTGCATGTGTGCTAGGTTTCAAGCTGATCCTAAAGAATCTCACCTCGTGGCTGTGAAGAGGATCTTTCGATATCTCAATGGCACTAAGGAGCTTGGATTATGGTACCCAAAGCTAAAGGATTTCACTTTAATTGGATATTCTTATGCAGATTTTGCAGGCTATAAGGTGGATAGGAAGAGCACATCAGGATGTTGCCAATTCTTAGGAGCATCTTTGATCAGTTGGCACTCAAAGAAGCAAAACTCAGTTTCTCTATCCACTGCAGAAGCCGGATACATTGCAGCTGGAGCATGTTGCTCCCAAATCCTTTGGATAGCTCAACAAATGCGAGATCTTGGCATCAACCTCAAAGGTATCCCAATTAATTGTGACAATACAAGTGCCATATCCATCACTAAGAATCCTGTTCAGCATTCAAGGACCAAACATATTGATGTGAGACATCATTTCATTAGAGATCATGTTGAAAAAGGTGATGTGTCCATATCCTTTATTTCTACTGATTATCAATGGGCTGACATTTTTACTAAGCCTTTGGCAGAGGACAGGTTCACCTTCATAAGACGAGAAATTGGGATGCTTAACAAGGATGCACTTTCGTAGGGGGAGCTTTCCCTTTACGAAAGATAAATTCTACTTAGTGTCAAGACCCTTGAGAACCATGTCAAGGTGTGTGAACTAAATGGTGGATTACATATATCGGATCATATATTTTTGGTTAATATCTTTTTAGATATTTAATCAATTATATTTGTTTTAATCGGATTTCAAAAATTGCCCTTTTAGTGATTTTCTTAACCGTTAAAGATATTTTATTTTTGGAACTAGATTTTTGGTTATTCAGTCCGATTTTAATGGAATTTTTGAATTTTGAATTGGAAATATTTCAAATTGGCAATGTGATGATTTCTTTCCTTGGAACTCTAAACCCGTCCCATCACTCCCTCTACTTAAACTCAATCCTGTACCCGATTACAACCCACACTCAGAACTTATCTAAATCCCTTCACCTTCTCCTTCTTCAACCTCTCAATCCATTCTAAGAAAACCCTAACCGATTTCCTCCATGGCACCCAAAACCAAGAAAGCTATCACACCCAAAAGACTTGGCGCCACCCCCAAGGGACGTCAGGCCACTGCTACCTCTCCCACACCTGAACCCGCTCCTCAAGCCATCGTCCCAACTGTCGTCCAGAGCACCATCACTGAGAGCACGGCCATTGTTCCCAAGGGCTCTCAAAAGCGCTCTGCTAAGAAGCCGATCAGTGCTAAACATAAAGGAAAGAGGAAGATTTTGGCTGAGGAAGTGGACGAGGAAGAAGAGGAAGAAGATCTCGACGCCCTTCTGGAAAGGGATGCTGCCAAGGAAGCCGAGGAGGAAGCCTTGAGAAAGAAAAAGGCCGATGAGGAGGCTGAGCTTGCTAGGAAACTGGCAGAGGAGGAAGCTGAGCGGATTCGGAAGGAAGCCGAAGCCGAGGAGGTTCCATCCGAGGAGGAGCCTGAGGAAGAAGAAGAGGAGCAAGAGGGATCTGGAGATAACGAGGATGCTGAAGAAGAAGAAGAAGCGGGGTCCGGTGAGGACTCGGGGTCTGAGGAAGAGGAGGAAGAATCTCCCTCTCCTTCTCCTCCTCCTCCCCCGTCTCCGAAGAAGCGGAAAGCCCCTGCTGCTGTCAAGCCTCCATCCCCCAAGCGCACCAGGAAGGGCACTGTCAAGAGTCTTGTAGCGCCTGTCAAGAGAGCTGCTCCAACAGTTGCTCGCAGAAAGAATGCAGACCCCCGGCCTATATCCAGGTAAATCAATCCTTGCCCTCCTCTTGGTTTCAAGATGCTGAGACTGCTGGTAAGTGGGTAGACGAGTTTCGAACTCGTAAGATTAGTTGTTCTGATTTTTTGGATTTTGAGTTCTTCGAAGCTTTGAAGTTACCTTGCATTGAGCTCCTCAAAAAATCGTCAGCCTGGACCCTTCTTAACCTTGAGACTGTCTACTACCCCCAGCTTACTCGACTTTTCTACATTAACCTAAAAGCCAAAAACGACACCAATGGTTGGTCTTTAGAGTCTGTTGTCAAAGGGGTTAGAATCTCTCTCAACTCCAATGATTTTGCAGACTTCCTTGGCCTACCTACCCCAGTTCCACCCGCTGACATACACCCCTCAAAAGAGAATTGCATCATCCTTGCCCGAGCCAAGTATCTCCTACCCGAAGCATCCAACAGCACCTCAACGCAACTCACCCACTCATCCCTAACCCTTGAGGCAAAAATAATTTTTAACATCATTGTTCGATGCCTCTTACCCCGTCTTAACTCTGGCTCACTCCTTACCGACAATGCTATGGTTCTGCTTTACCGCATCCTAAATGGCCTTGATCTTGATCTGGCCAACACTATCCTTGGAACCATGGCTCATGCCAGAAAAGCTAGAAAAGGCTCTCCCCTCCCCTTTGCTACCCTTTTGACCCCTATCTTCAAAGCTTCTGGAATTGATGTCAAAAATGAAGAACAGTTGCGTCATACGGGTAAGTTCGACTCTAAAGGCCTTGAAAAGATTGGCATCACTCGGTCTCCCCAAGGAACCTTGAGTCTTGCCACTCCTTCAAAAGCCTTTCCCACTGCTCCAGCTTTCGATGAACGCATGGACAACCTAGAGTTGGGCTTGGAGGAAGTTCGCCTGGATATTAAGGAGCTGCAGAAGGAGATGATGACGGAGATGAGCGGGATTTCCAAGATGCTAGAGGGACTGTGGACGAGGCTCACTGATGATGCTCCGGATGACTAAGCCCAAACCCTAACCCACCCTATCCCACCCCTGAAACTTGTTACATTGCTGGTTTTTGGAAACGTTTTCAAAACATTTGGTAACTTTTTTTTGGTGACTGTTTTACCTCCTCCCTTTGTTGAAAGACAAAAAGGGGGAGATGATCTGTGGTGCTTAGACTTAGACTTTGAAAACCTCTGCTTAAAGGTCTTGGAAGACCTTGGTTTTGATTTATGGTTTTCGGTTGGATGGTTTTTGCATGCTTTAAAAATTTGATCCAACATTTGTCTAACCCTTGCAGGTACTTAGTCTTGCAGGGATGCACAGGTTTTGTCTTTCATCAAGGGGGAGATTGAAAACTCCCTCCCTTGATGGAAATTGGAATAAATGTTTCAAGGGCTTTGACAGGATGTTTGTGTCAAAGGCCTTGGAGCGTTAACAGTTGATGAAATACAAAACCTATCTTATTTGTCCGAATATTATTTAAATCTTATTATATACTTCCGTTATATTATATATATATGTTTGACTAACCTTTTCAGGAAGTATATTCGAGATTATATCTTTCCTTTAGTACATATTGAGGAGATCACATTCAAATAGAATCATGGCTTCGGAGTATCCATAAATAGAAGATTCAAGATCAAGCCTGATTCGAAAGAGCCGTTGGTGAAGATCCTTAGGCGTCATTCCATGCTCTTATATAAAGGAAAGGAAGAAGAAGACAGAAATAAGAAGTGCTACACGAGCTTTCATTCATTCAAGCGAGATCTGTCTTCCTAAGTGTCTCTCTGCTAGCGCTCAAGAGTTTGTTGTTTATTTCAAAGCCTTTGAGAGTCACTGTGAGCTTATAGGATATATTCATTTATAGTGTTACTCGAGAGTTTATAACTCGGGAAGTTGCACTAGGCTATTGATTTGTGAGAGTAAGAGGATTGTACTAGATAGCTGAGAGAGGTGGGGCTCTTCTAGATTGGTCTAGGACTCCAAGGGAACGTGAGTTGACTAGATTGCAATTGTATAGGAGAGAGGCTTCTCGGTGAGCTATTAGGATCCTAAGCTAAGCGAATCAATAAAGCCTTTTGAATCCTAGGGTTGTGGAAGAACCCTAGGCGGGGACGTAGGCCAAGTTGTGCTGAACCTCGTAAATAATTACTCGTGTTCTTTACTTATTTGCTTTACCTTATTTCCGCACTTGGTTCGATTGTCTAACTTTGTGTTTCAGGCTTAATCTCAAGGGTTTTGGTACGAGCTCCAAAAGTCTTGAGACTTTCTGCGAAAAACGGGCATACTCTATTCAACCCCCCTTCTAGAGTATTTCTATATTACATTGTTTATATTATCGAACCTTCAAAAAGTAATAATAGTCGGCCTTAAAAGCTCAAAGTCGGCCAAAGTATCTTAGCAAACTAGGTTTAATTGAATAAAACGATGCGTCCCGCTGTCAAATGATGTCGCGGCTGCGGCAAATGCGGCGGCAGCATATGGCTGTGCCCGCAGCATATGGTGGCCCCTGCTGCATAAGTCTTTTACGGAAAATTCAGGTTGAATCAGCTCTCAACGTCAATAGAAAGTTGTAGCTCTCTGAAAGAGCTTTGCAACGCATGGTCATACAATCGGACAATCGAGGCCTCCAGAAAGTGCAAAACAAGTTCAGCATGTCTAACGACAACTTCTGTAGACTTGTTCTTCGTTTAGGTTCACTTCTTCTTCTCAGGATCTCTTGCGATCTTCATGTAAGCTTCTTCGATCAACTAGACATTCTCATCCAATGCGTTATCAACCCATGTCTCCTCCTCGGATCCACCATGACCTGAAATAATCAATAAAAACGTGTAGATTCCGACTCCGACTACATAGAGAACAAATATGCAAATTATACTTAAACCATGCATGATATGCATCATAACTAAGCTAAATACAACCTATTATGACCCTCTAAATGCATGCCATCAAACTCCCTCACACTTAAAGCTTCGCTAGTCCTCGAGCGAACAATATAAAAGCAACCTATACATACGCTTTCCTTCTTCATGCATTAGCCCAAATCAAAAGCAACATCAAATTTTAAATGAATACATGACCAAGTAAATAAACATCATAGCATATATTTAGTGATCAAAGCACAACATATATTTAGTGATCAAAGCACAGAAGTAGAAATCATCCAACCTCACCAGGAATATGTGTTTCACTCATGCTCTCATGTGTTTAGGCTTTAAAGTTCAACTCTCAACTCAATCCAACATGCACTAAGCTCATAGAGATTGACAACAATATCACCAAATCTCCACCGAAATGCCATCATTAGCGGGACACAATAAAGAAAATAAGCACAATTTGACTTTTTTTTTCTTTTTTTTTCTTTTCTTCTTATTTTTTCTATTTATTTTCTTGTCTTGGTGCTTTCCTTACGCGAGGCACAAACATGGGTGTCATGAATGACCCCGGTCTATCAACAACTCAACCTACTCAAATGAAGTCCACTTGAACATCTTTTGACGCAAGTTGCAAACATGGGTATCATGAATGAACCTGGTTACTCAATGATCAAGCTTTCTTTCCTAGTGGATAGTTTTCAATACTGTTTTGCGCGAATCATACCCATGGGTGTCATGCGTAGACCCGGTTACTAAGTGCATCAACCATTGCCACCTTATATTTTACTAAATATGCACAAATTCAAACAAAAGACTCCAAATATAAACAGAAACTCCGGATGCAACAAACATGTGAGTCGGTCTTGAAAAATAGATATTGAAGTCAATGCCCAGAGGTAGCAACACAAGGAGAGTAAATCACACAATTGAGCAAAAGAATTATAAATGATTCCAACTAAGGCTAAACATTCTCACAAGGGTCATGTTCATAGGATTTCAATCACACTTTAGCTCAATCATACATGCTCAATTACATCACAAAATCATGCTTCATAAGAAAACATTTTAAGGCAATTAGGCTAAGCAATTCAAATTCATCGTAGGATTTACAAGTTCATGCCATAAGAATGTAGAGTTTCGCTAACTAAGGTGGGTATTTGAACCTATATGCAATGCATGATATTTTTGGGATTTTTTTTTACATTTTCTATTTTTTCCTTTTATTTTCTAATTCATAAATAAAAATAAAAACACAACTGAATTTGAAACAAGACCTAACTAGACGCACTAAATCCCTCCCCCACACTTAAACCTTTCATTGTCCTCAATGAAACATAAAAGACAACAAAAATAACACAATAGAACAAGGTGACGGAGAAGGAACACTAACCACTTGCTGAGGAACGTTAGAATGGGGAAAAGAAGGGCTTGGGGGAAAGGCATGCGACAGCTGCTGTATAGGTTGCAGCACGTTGGGGCAGCGGTCACGGCGTATGGCGGCGCCCGCCGCTTATGCAGTAGCAGATCCTTCTTTTCCTTGACGTCCAATTCCATCCGCTCTTCTTTCTTGTTAGTCATTGAACCCAAACAAAGCAATTGCAAAACAAAACAAAACCTAACTAAGGAAATCCAAACGAAAAATAAAGAAAACTTACCTCGGGTTGCCTCCCGAGAAGCGCCTTGTTTCATGTCTTTGGCTCGACGTAATGTTGAAGCTCAAGACACTAATCAAACATAGTCAAAGCCCTCATCAACTTGTCAAACTCTTCTGCAAAACTAACAAACAAATATGCACTACATAAAATTTTACCCAATTCCGCTTTTTGAGGCTTCCTTTACCCACATTTGACTACCCACAGAGGGTATATAATACCACCAATTTAGTTCTATTGGTGGCTTGTCAAAGTAGCAGTCAAATGGATCAACTTATCCACCAATATTCTCTCTAATGCAGGAGACAACCTTTACTTGCTTTGTAGCCTCGGCAATAGGCTCTGTACCTAATTCATCAATGGGGGGAGCTAGGGATGATCTCGTCAGATGGAGTGTGGTCTTCCTCTACCTTCTCAGTGTGATTTTCCACAATGACCTCAAGAGTGCAACAGAGGTCTCAACGATTTGAGATACTAGAGGAAGTGACTCGTTCTGCGCACATTGATAATCCATGTAGCAGAAAAATTCCCACATCTCTGAGAGTCCCATATCTAGTAAACCTCCATCACTCATGCGATCGGCAAGACTCCATGTCTCAGAAGTCATGCCATCAAAGATGCATAGAAGAACTTCTCTTATACTAGCTTGATATGCCCCATGAATAGACATCATTAATGTACTCCTGCAGTCTGATGAAGTATTGATGAAAACTCTTTCCGTCTAACTACAATAACCTCACCTTCAACATATATTAGTAGCACGAGTGCGGACCATGTAAGTGATCCACACAAAAAAATCAGCACTAAAAACACACAAGCTAGAATCAATAAATTTCCCCGGCAACGGCGCCAAATTTGACGGAGGGAAAACCTGTCGTTGATCCGTCAAAGTACGAGGTCGATCCACAGGGAGATTTGTTGTTCAAATGTGATTTTAGTGCCAATTAAAGTAACCAAATGGGGGGGTTTTTGTAAGTGTAAAAGATCCACCTTTTATCAAAGCGGATTGATGAAAGCAAGAGTAAATGGTTGTGATTCAAACAATTAAGAGAAGCAGTTCTACTTACAATTCTCCACTTTATTTGGTTCAAACGATCCTTGTAACTTCTTCTCGTCCTATTAAGTTTCCTATGAATGCCCTTGTCCCGACCTAATATAGTTACTAGTCCAATCAGTCCTAGAAACCCTTATCAATCGAACAATCCCTAAAGAAGGATTTAACCCAATTGATAGCTTTAAGTACAGAGATTAGGCAAGGTATTTGCAGTCCCTAAAGAGGGATTTAACAACACATCCAACTTCCTACTTATCCAATTAGTTCAATCAGCCCTAAAGGGACAAGTTTGCTACTTAGGTTAAGGTTCACAATCAGGAATCTACAAAACCTTAGCAATTGAATTGATCTAACAAGTTGGCCAGACAAGATAGAACAAAACAATAAACAATCATGCATAAAGAAGTTGAAGCATTCAAATATAGAAAACAAGGAACGAGAATTAGAAACTCACAATCAACTTAAATTAAGCTTCGAACTGTAGGCAGAACAAATGAGTTTAGTTCCTAATTGAAAACATCGCTCAATCTCTAATTGTCTGATAGAACGTGGAATAGAATAGAAGTCAATGAAAACTAATAATAGTCGGCCTTAAAAGCTCAAAGTCGGCCAAAGTCTCTTAGCAAACTAGGTTTAATTGAATAAAACGATGCGTCCCGCTGTCAAATGATGCGGCAAATGCGGCGGCAGCGGCCGCAGCATATGGCTGCGCCCGCTGCATCAGTCTTTTACGGAAAATTCAGGTCGAATCAGCTCTTGACGTCAACAGGAAAGCTGTAGCTATCTGAAAGATCTTTCCAACGCATGGTCATAATAGTCAATCGGACAACCGAGGCCTCCAGAAAGTGCAAAACAAGTTCAGCTTGTTTGGAGACAACTTCTGTAGACTTGTTCTTCGTTTAGGTTCGCTATTTCTTCTCAGGACCTCTTTCGAACTTCATGTAAGCTTCTTCGATCAACTAAAAATTCTCATCTAATGCGTTATCAACCCATGTCTCCTCCTCGGATCCACCATTACCTGAAATAATCAATAAAATCGTGTAGATTCCCACTCCAACCACACAGAGAACAAATATGCAAAGTATACTTAAACCATGCACGATATGCATCATAACTAAGCTAAATGCAACCTATTATGACCCTCTAAATGCATGTCATCAGCTGGTTTGTCTTCCGAAATGGTTTTCTATGTGAATAGGTTGGTGGTTTC
Source organism: Persicaria maculosa (assembly GCA_963922045.1). Lineage (NCBI taxonomy): Eukaryota > Viridiplantae > Streptophyta > Magnoliopsida > Caryophyllales > Polygonaceae > Persicaria > Persicaria maculosa. The sequence goes on along the minus strand of OY998252.1, from coordinate 32,990,814 downwards.
AACTAGTAACCATGAATAGATAGCATTGCATTCCTGTTGGAATTTATGTGTGTATCCATCGTATAAAAACAAGATCCTTCATGGAAAGTTGTGGAAGTGGACTAATAATTGGAATAAGAAAGTGAAATTTAGAGAAACTGAACAAATATTACAAAAAGGAAAAAGATACTTGAATCTAGCTGAACAAAATGTATTTATCTATCATTGGTTTGATTTGAATTCCGCTAGCCGGATCGACATTTGTATGTCCTCTTTCATCAAGAGGCTTGACTCTAATTTCCTCTCTCATGGAAAAACTTTTGGTGTGAAGGCTTTTACTTGCATCATGAACAAATACTTTGACCCATGATAAGATTATGGAACAGAAACCCCCAAATCAAATAGGCTAATATGAGATTATGCTCATGGAACATATGCGGGATAGGCCGCAAAAAACTATGGACAGAAATAAACTCATTCTGTAAAATTGAGAAAATTCAAGTAATTGCATTACTAGAAACAAGAACTGAACGCCAACCAAAAGAGACAGTTTGGAAAAAAGTTGGGTTTGATCATATGATTTGGGCCCCGGCAACAGGAAGGGCTAGAGGATTATGTGTTCTATGGAAAAGCCATAATCTTCGGGACGAATCCCTAATGGTCCATACGGATCAAAGATTCATAGTAATAAGATATGAAAATAAACATAGAAACATTACTATCAATATCGTATTCGTATACGGGCCAACTCATGATAACGAATAATCAAACTTCTGGACTGGACTACAACGTTACTTCCAATCCTTGGACAACCCATTCATGATCATGGGAGATCTAAATGAAATTCAAAATATCTCAGAAAAAGGAGGGATGGAACCACATCTGAACAGATATAGAATATTAACAGAATTCAAGGATAGATGTTTCTTACAAGAAGTGTCTACGATTGAAAACTCTTTTACATGAAAGAAAATTAGATCCAATAACAATAAAATCATGGAAAAACTTGACAGAACCTTAATAAAAGAGCAAATACTCACCTGGTTCCCCAACATTGCAACGAAAAATCATGCATTTACATCATCTGATCATTGTCCCATTGTAACAGAATTAGATAACCAAGAACAGTTCAAAGCCCAACGATTTAAATTTGAAAAAATGTGGATTACACGGAAAGATTACTGACATGTGGTCCAATAGGCTTGGAGATCAAATGTTGGAGGATCACATATGTACAATCTGGTGAAAAAAAAAATACAAATACTTAAGCGATTGACTAAAGAATGGAATAAGAAAACATTTGGAAATATATTCCGTCAATTAAAAGAAATCGATGATTCACTCATCGATTTACAAAACAGAAACGGAATATCCCAAAATAGAAATGATAACTAAAAGCATAACAAACTTATAAATAAATGAGAGAAAAATTTATCATACCATAAATGGTATTGGAGCCAACGAGCCAAAACAAAACACCTTAAGCTGACTGACACAAATTCAGGTTATTTCCACCGAATGGCATTGGGAATGAGAAATAGAAAAATCATAAAGGAAATTCAAACTATAGATGGCACACTAGTCACAAGAGAAGAAAATACTACAAGAGAAATAAAAAATGATTTCGAGAAAAGGTTTAGGATGCAACCCATCAACCATAACCTTCTCAATTATTACCTCTCACTCATCAACACAGAAATCACTAATGATGATAATTCGAAGCTAACTGAAAAGATATCAAACCAGGAAATAAAAAATGTGTTCTTCCCTCGATTGGAAAGGATAAATCCCCAGGACCTAATGGAATGACTGCGGAATTTTACCAAGACTACTGGGATATTGTAGGCCCATCAGTCATAAAGGCAATTAAGGGATTTTTCCACTCTGGTCGAATCCTAAAACAAATCAACAACACATTTATCACTTTGATCCCAAAATGTGACAACCCGACAACTACAACCCATTTCAGACCAATTAGCCTTTGCTCAACGATTTACAAAGCTATAGCCAAAATCATTGCAGAAATGATGAAACCGATTTTAAAGAAAATTATTCACCCTTTCCAAGGGACTTTTGTATCTGACAGGGCTATCCAAAACAACGTCTTAATAGCTCATGAAATCTTCCACCCACTTAAAAGTAGACGCGGAAAAGAAGGATGGATTGCCGTCAAACTAGATATAAAAAAGGCATATGATAGAGTAGAATGGGACTTCCTATTCAAAGTTCTAGAAAAATTCGGCTTTTGCCAAAAATTCCAAACATGGATAGAGCAATGTGTCAAGACCGTCTCATTCTCAGTCTTGGTTAATGATATCCCCACGGACCCCTTCATACCAGGGAGAGGGATCAGACAAGGAGACCCACTCTCACCTTATCTATTCATCATAGGAGCAGAAATTCTTGATAGGAAATTACAAGCCGCTTCAAACCAGTCAAACAAATCTATCGGATTCAAAATATCTAGATCAGGTATGAAAATCCTCTTCCTATCCTTTGCGGATGATATGATGATATTCGCAAAGGCAAACCAAGACTCGTGTCGAGTGGTGAAGAATATTATTGACGACTACTGTGCCATATCGGGACAAAAGGTGAATTTCCACAAATCGGCCTTTCAAATAACCCCAAAAGTCCCGAACAGTACAAAACAACTTATCCAAAGTACGATCCATATCACAAACCAGATAGCACTTGATAAATACCTCGGTTGTCCCATTATCAATGGTCGAGTCAACCGAACCACATTTGAGTCATACACAACTAGTGAACTTGTTTGGCTGGATAGCTTGCTTGAAGATTTTCAAATTAGCGTCCCTTATCCGATTCCCCTGTTTTTCGACAACAAAACAGCTATCCATATTACGACCAACCCCGTTTTCCATGAACGTATGAAGCACCTCAAGTTAGATTGCCACTATGTTCGTGATGGGTACCTTGAAGGATTCCTCATGCCTACGTTTGCCTCCGTTGCTATTCTCACCAAGCCATTGCGCAAATCTCACCACAAGTTTCTTTCCCTCCAAGTTGGGTCTTGTGTTAGCTCATTCAACTCCCAGTACTCGAGGGGGATGTTGAGGTATATAGTGATCAATGAGGGTGCATTACAAGGGTTCACCACCGTTAACGTTAGACTAATTAAGTTAGTTGAATAAAGAAGAGTTATTAGAGGTAATTAACAAGTGGATGGGTAGTATAAATAAGGGATTTGGTCCCGCAAAAAAAAAAAAAAAAAAGATTTCACTACCTTATTTTCCTTCTACAATGACGGATGTAATCAACTCCTTCTCACCATGAATAAAGCTTCATAGTTCTTCCAATCTTTGCTTGCAGTATGCTTCACAAATATGTGTATAAATTACTAAAATGGCTTAAACATGTGATATTTTTAGGCTTTGCTTATGTGTATAAATTACTAAAATGGCTTTAAGTGAGGAAATGTTCCGTATGGTATAACTATATAATATAAACATATAAGATTATGAAATTATAAATCAAATGGATTGCATAGTAGGTGGCAAAGGTAAGTGGAAAAATGGCATGGGGTGCCCACTCCGTGATAGCCTATTAATTATCGGCCACCTCTCTTCAATCTCCATCCCTCACTCGTCACTACTAGCTTGCATGTAACATGCTTTGTTAATTGTTCCTTTTACTTTATTGATTTTTATTTCCTGTTATTTTTATATTTTAGTTTCAAACTCTACAATATAATTTACTTCTTTTTTTTTATTTTTTTCTCCTCTAACCTAGTAAAACAAGAGTTATTATTAATGATTTTTCGTTTTTAAGGTTACATAGATTAATAATTTTTACGATTATAATGTTGAAATACTCAATTTACACAAAAAAAGGTTAAGCTATTATATAAAGATTTCTTATAAATAAATTTATAAATCTTTATAATCGATGTGTGCTACCATACCAAATCTATATTGCAGGCTTGCAACATCGATCCATATTGTTCAAATTAACTAGTTATTGTGTGTGAAAATTTGGTTAAATGATTAGGGAGAATTTTTTTGTCTACCGAGAGCATCCTTACAGACGAGATATAACAGACTTGGATGATTATAAATTAGATTATTAGTCTGATGACTAAGATGAACTACCTTATCAGCCTCTATATTGTTGGCCATTGCGTGGAATGTGGATCATTGAAGCATTTTAAAAATCGTTGAGATGAATAAGAGCGTTTGAAATGATCACCTCGATTTCCCATGAACATGTCTAAATCGGTCAAAGGAATCAATAACCGTTAAATTATCTTTTTTGAATTAATTTATTGATACAAAAAGGCATTTTTAAAAAATTTGTGTTTGCCTTTGAATTAATTTGCATAAATAATTTTAAGCAAATACTGTAAAATACAAAGTTGATTCAAGAATCAACTACACTGGTTTTAGTTATCTAGAAATTTTGTTTAAAATTATAAGAGGGGTCATTGGGTCAACATGCAACTGGAGTTGAAAGATAAAAATGTTGACCGCCACCCTTTTTGTAAAGGATTTGACGATCATTTGGTCCAATTCAATGACAATTTGTAACTATTAATTAATTAAATCAAATATATTTATGCAAGTCGAAATTAAAGAAACTGTAAAACTTGTTCGATGATATTTTTGTGGTCGTCTATATTAACTCGATCTATTCAATGCGATGTGCGACCGCCCTAATTTCATAGGGGAAAAACGGAATTGCTAAACGAACGGTGAATTTATCGCAGTTCACACGGTGGACGGGTGCGAGTGTGAACTGCGGATGCACGGAGGTGGACCCACCTGCAAATCATGCTTTTAAAAAAAAATCAATCACGTACGCAGACTTTGAGTGCGCGTTGTTCTTCTTCCTCTCGCTTCATCTCCTTTCTGTGCACTCCTCAGATGGTTCCAAAATCGAACTCTGAAATTGAATCTTCCTCTTTCCCCTGCACATCTCCCTCCTTCTATGTCTCAAACCTACTCCCCTAATTGTAATTTATCCCCCAACTCCTCCTCTGGCTTCAATTGCCTCCCCCGCCAGACACCGGCTCATCCCCAATTCCCCCTCCGGCTTCATTTCCTTCCCTCGCCGGCCACCGAATCAGTGACTGATCTAGTATCTTAGAGTTAGGTGAGCGAAAAAATATTCACCATTGAAAAATGAAACTTTAATAAATCAAAATATAATTCTTATATCTATACATACACACAATTTCATCAAGAATACAAAAGAAATTTAAGATTTATCTATTACAAGAGTTACTTGTCTTTTATAATACTCCATCCATCCAAAAATACATGGACTTTTACTATTCATGCACACTTTTTTAGGAGCTAAAAACTATATAAAATATTAACTTTTTTATTAATTTTTTTTAATAATTACAAACTTAGTATCAATAAGTTTGTAATTATTAAAAAAAATTAATAAAAAAGTTAATATTTTATATAGTTTTTACCTTCTTAAAAAAGCGTGCGTAAATAGTAAAGGCAATGTATTTTTGGACGGAGGTAGTAATAAATAATTTTATTTGTGAATATGCTCTGTTGAAATTGTACTCTATGATCTCATGTCGGTTCAAAATGATCAACGGCGATAATGTATAAATTGAAAACCTGACTCTAGAATTTATAGTAATTACTAAAAAGAGAGTTAACATGCAATAGGCATATGGAAAACAGATTAATTAAAATTAAAAACTATGGCGAGAGAATTTGGAGTTAGTGAAAGTGGTTATTGGTTAAGTGCGGTAATAATTAATTAATTAAATTAATTAAGGGATAGGAGTAGACCGGTCAAACAGGTCATTCGGGTCGGGTCACTTCGGGTCTCTGGTGAAACGGGTCCCGGGTAAATGGGTTCCGGGTATTTTCCGGGTTGACTAGAACTCGGGTTTGACCGGGTTTCGGGTCGATTTCGGGTTTGTCAATTTTTTCTTTTTAAAATTAAAAAAATCATGATTTGATAATTTTGCGATAAATTTTAATTATATATAAATAAATTTAATTATATTTAATTATAAATCAACTGGGTCAATCGGGTCACTGGGTCAATTAGGTAAATCGGGTCAAAATTACCGAGTCAATCGGGTCACCGGGTCGAAACCCACATTACCCGAAAAATTTTCGGGTTTTCGGGTTCGGGTCGAAAAAAATTTCCGGGTCAAAATTTTCGGGTCTTGACCCAAAAAATTCCGAACGGCCGGGTCGGGTTATGTTTTGACAGGTCTAGGTAGGAGAGTTTCAGTCGTAGTACATTAGTAATAGAGCAAAGGCGTATGGGCTTCATCATGGGTGCGCTTGATTATGGGCTAACAAAATTAAAATTAACCCAGTAAATTTATTTTTTTCAAACTACCCAAAAGTTTTTTACCCGGCAGTTGATGGGTGCGCTAACCCAACCATCCGCCTCTGCACCGAATACTCTGTAGAGGAGCCGCTCCAGGTCCAGGGCGATGCCCGAGGCCACCGTCTCAGCCCACCTGAAGGTTCTCAACGCTGTCAGGTCATCGATCCCTTCACCCTCCTTCGGCTCCACTGGATCATCCTTGTCGCCGTCGAAGAAGAAAAACGTGGTGAATGCGAAGGAAGAGGGCGCATTAGTGGTCCGAGTAAGGGTCATCCTTCGGTGGAAGCGCGATGAAGTAGACGGCATGTTATACAGATCTAAGTTAGGGATTTGGGTTTTGGGGAAGATCGATCTACAAGAAGCAAATTTTAAAAAAAACCTGCAAATGCGTATCATTGATGCGCCGGTTCGTGTATTCGGCGAAAAAAAGACCGTGTAAATAGTAAGCCCCGGGAAAAATCTAACGTACACATTTACCATTTGATAACACAATATTGAAAAAGTAAAAGAAAACAAAACGCTCTCTTTTGAGCTTGAGAAAAAAAACCCCTTTTGGGGTCGGAGAACACAACCACCGTCAATCACTTATGCCGGAAAACCACCCTCTTCGGAGGCTTGAAAACCACATCCTCGGAGGCCTGAATAAACAACTATGGAGTGAAACCCCTTGTGGAAGTCTTTCCAGGAGGCCATGTCCTCTGTTTCTCTTCTGTGAATTGTGAACCATCCCCCTCAGTTTCTTTCTCTGCTGAGTTTTGGGGAAAGTCTCTTCTGTGAAGTGTAAACAACTATAGATTTTTTTTTAAAAAAAAAAAATTGAAATGATGAAAATTGAACATCATCTATAAAAGTTAATATAAAATTTAGCTCTTTTCAAAACTATTAAATATTCCATATTAAAAATTAAAAAAAAAAACTCTAAAAAACTACTAAAATGATGAAACAGAGACTTAATCTTTGTGATAGTAGTGCGATTCCTACATTTCCGACTTATTGGAAATCTATGATGTATATATGGATGTCTTCATGTTGAAGCTTCATTTTGTGTGAGGGGGTATTGGTTCCGCTTTCAAACACGGCCTAACTACATCCTCTACTTGTTTTGAGGTGCTCTTTTATAAATGATTGATATGACCTATCATTAGTTTCATCCAATTAAGTATTCCAAATTAATCAAGTACGTAGTACATATTTTTTTTAAAAAAAAAAATTGAAATAACATTGTGAGGATTAGCCTGAATTTTTAGGGTGGTCGAAATCTTGAACCTCAAATCAGAACAAATTTTTTAGGGTGAATAGCAAATATAGCATCCGTTAGTTGGGTTTGGGATTGGTGTAAGTGCTATTTCATCTGTCGTTGATATTCATTACTGGGTTTTATATAGATATAGAGAAAATTGGGAGCAAGGATGCTCTTTGGGTCACAATGGGCCTAAGCCTTAAAAACATCTATGGGCCTATATTTGGGCTTTGCACAGAATTGTCTCTTTGGACTTCAGTTGTGTGAGTGTGTGCTGTCTGAGTCTCACTAATCCTTAATTAGTACCTCAAATTTTAATTTCTTTTTTATAATCGATAAATAAATTTTCGGAAATTTCGCGAGGTACCCCTGAGGTATTGCAATTTTCGCGAGGTGTACAGAAGTTTGACAATATTCGCGTGGTACCCCTGAGATTTGAGGATATTTCGCCTCGCGCCCGCCGAGGGTTATTTTTAACAGATCCCATCTTTCTCCGTTACCTTTGAATTAAAAAAAAGGAAGAAATTGAACGAACGAACCGAACGAAACACAGAACGAAGGAGATTTCACAAGTGAATTGAGAAACGAACGCCGAAGAGAACGACCATCCTCTGGAGCGAATTGGAATGGAGTCCAGTGATAGGGAGAAGGACCGGCCTGGAGTTCGGTGTCTGAGCACAGCGGCGCGGTCGCGACTTGTGGAGGTATTTCTTACTCCTTATCTTCTTTGAAAATTAGGGTTTGAAATTGGAGCTTTTGAGTATTGGAATTGGGGTTTTGAATTGGGGCTTATCAGTATTGAAATTGGGGCTTTTGAGTATTGGAATTGTGTTCTCTACTCAATTTCTATGAAATTTCTTGTATTCTCTACCCAATTGTGTGTTGTTTATGCGAAATTGAGAGTTTTTAGTTTGTTATATGCGAAAATTGTGAATCTGAGTCATTAAGTTGGGGCTTATGTGAAATTGGGATGTTTTGTTTGGTTCTTCAGTGTCTGAAATTAGGTTTTCTGGTATTATAGAATTTGGGGTTCTTAAACCTAACTACATCAGCAACCAGCTGCTTGTTTTGAGCATCCTTATCATCATGAAAAGCCACCCCTTATAATTAAAAAAATGGTCAAATACGACTCGTATTACTTAGCAAAATTAGCTTATATGTGATCAAGCATTACTCATGTTACTGTGCAAGCTTTTATGCTATGTTGATATGAATGATGATATGAAGAGTTCAAGGTGAATAAATCATTATCGAAATTTACCACTCAAGTTCTCAATTTCTACATTTATATTTCACATGCTTTAATTTGACATCATTTTCATTACTAATCAATGTTATCATCACTAATATCTAATTATGTGTTCTTTTGGTAAATAGATGAGAAACTGTTCTGTCCTTGGTTATTGCCAGTGAATAGGGGTATTATACTCTTGTACTCTATATGCATGATGTGGTTGAGGATCTATTGTTGTGATTGAAGATTAGATATGGTAGAGCAATGTGTCATACACATGGATGTGGGATCGAATCCCACATAGGCTACAAATCGTTCATTTGATATGTCACGTCCTGCATAATTCCTTGTTTTCTGACTTACTTCATGTTATGATATTTACTAGATGCATGTGTGTTGTTAGTTGTTGCCTCGAGGGAGCGGAGACGTCTTAACTAGCTTCTTTGGGGGGCTGTCCAGGAAATCTTAGTGAGATGTCTATAATGGTTATAATCTTCTTTGTAAAATATTTGAATGCAGTAGGCTTGTGAATAATTCATCTCTCTTAACTAGCTTCCAATGTAAAATTGAGGGTTCCTTTACCCTTCAGACGTCTTAACTAGCTTATTTAGGAACACATCTGGTAAATTAATTTCAATAACTCTCAGCCTACACACACCTTCCCTTTATGGGTTTCACACTTGTAACCCATCGGTCCTTCAACACTCTTTTGGAGTCTTCGATTGGTTATCTGCATTTGACTCCCTTGTCCCACTCAGTTATGACCATTTCAAACAATGTTCTAAAGAGTACATGAATTGAGGCTAAATTATAACCACATGTGATGTGAATCCTGCATGTGATGGCCAATGCTTACCTATCTTTAGTGTATTCAGTATCAAAAGGTTAATTCTAAATAGTTTGGTTCACTCTAAAGAATCAAATATCTTTTATTAAGATCATCCAGTAACCATTTTGTAGACCAAAAATTTTAGTTCACTCTCAAGATAACTCCATGACTAAACCCATAAGAAACTCAAAATTCCAATTTATTAAACCAAATTGATGGGTCTGTTGAGCTTCAAAAACCTACCTTCTTATTGGCCTTCAGCAAATGATTCAAGCACACAAATTCCCAATCGGGTTTATCAGACTAACAATGGCCTCAAATAATGATGCAAACTCACAATTGGGAAATGATTCAAGCACACAAATTCACAGCAGAGAGCTAAACAAAAAATCTGTAAGTAATAACAGATGTGTTGAGGCTAGTGAATTGAGAATTGAGTAACAATTAGGAAATCACAGTAATTGGCTAATTGTAACCTAAACCATAACCCTCAAATTCATAAACTCAAAATCAAACATGAAATTGAATTCAAATCTATCTAGATTCCACACTCAAATTCACAAACTCAAATTGAAAATCCCCAGCAAATTCACAAGCTCAACGCCCTTGCCCAGCCTATCCTTAGTGTATTCGGTTATGACATTGAGAGGTAAACTCGCTGCAGCTTCTGAGTAGGCAAACATTCACAATTCGAATCATCACCCCTAACCCTAGATCCCCAAACCCTATATTAAATTGAGAGATACTCACCTTTGCCTTCGACACCAACTAAGCTCGATCCACTGGTGATAATTTGCCGCCACCCTCAGTCGACCTGCGTCTTCTCTCTCTCTCCCTTCGACCTTCATCTTCCTTTCTCTCGAGCTTTCTTTCATTCGCAATTCTCTGGTCGACTTTCAGCGTCTTCTCTCTCTCGCGCTTTCTTTCTTTCTGTATTTCTTTTTTCTTTTTAATTAAAAACTAACGGAGATGAATGGATCCGTTAATGTTAACACCCAAAGGGCGCGACCCGAAATGAAACAAAACCTTAGGGGCACCACACGAAATATGTAAAAGAGTTGTATACCCGGCGAAAATTGCAATACCTCAAGGGCACCTCGCGAAATTTCCGATAAATTTTTATTGGCCCATTTGCATAACTAGACCAAAAAAAAACTTTGTGTAACTAGACATGTCCCTTTTTTATTGGCTAGGGGTAGAAAGTGGTATATTTTTGCAAATACAAAAATACAACCGGGAGAGGAAGTTGCAGGTGAAGGTGAGGTCGGCACTGTAGCTCCATCTTTTGACCGAGAGAAATCAGGAGGGGGAGGTGCTGGACATGTGAGAGGAATTGGGGTGTGGCTCCAATAAAGTAGGGAAATAGGGGGGGCATTTATGAGGGGAAATTTAAATGATTGGAATTAAGGGTGTCAATCAACCCTTATAGAATCTTGATTGATGAGTGTCATTTCTTATTAAATGCTCTGCAAAAAAGAGGGCCAACATAGGAGACGAGTGGAAAGGTGAGGGCAAAGCATCACCTTCATTTCTGGGAACTGGACACGTTTGGCTTACCAATAGAAGACATTCGTCTTACCAATAGGCCAAACATGTCCTACCATACATGGAAATTTTGGAGATAATATGGAGGGGATTGTTCGTAGCGGTTTTGGCGGGATGTTAGTGTAATTTTGGCGCCAAAACAGGGTTCTTCATTGGGGGAAGAGGGAGAGCATCTGTCTGACCAATATGATACATTTATCGTACCAATAGAATATAGTTATCTTACCAATAGGCTTAACATGTCCTCCCATACCTGGAAATTTTGGAGAAATTTGGAGTGGATTGACCGTAGCTGTTTTGGCGGGTTGTCTGTGTAATTTTGGCGCCAAAACGAGGTTCTTCATTGGGGGAAGGGGGGGCATTTATGAGGGGAAAATGAAATCATTGCATTGATGGGTGTTCCCCAAGCACATATATAAGCTTGAAAGGTGGATCTCAAACACCCCAACATGCCCTGCAAAAAGTGAGGCAGAGCAGGAGAGAGGCGGAAAGGGCGGGGAAAAAGGCACACATGCATCTGAGGAAACGATACAGTTGTTATCCTACCGATAGTACAGTTCTGGCCTGGAATAGTGTTCAATTGTCTTTCCATTCCAGGAACAGTGCAACAAGTTTGTTGGTGGCAGTGGCAGCGATGAGTAAGTCATCTTGTACCTTTCCTTTGTAAATGTTCCTCTTTCCTATATCAGAACTACTCCCAGGCTGATCCTCTATTCCCGTGGCGTACCCCAGGTAATAGGGTATGTATCAATGTCGTGTGCGGCGGTTGGTGGGCTCTCGGGAGTGGGAGCTTGGTGTTCAAGGGAGAGGCACATACTACAGCTATGGTGGTGGCACAGAATATTGGCTACGACCAACTAAAGGAGAAGATTATTTCCAAATTCGACGTGGAAATGTTCTTGTACGACATTGAGCTCACCAACCTCCCTCCTTCGATAAGGCGGGCCACTTTGATTCGGGTCCGGGACGAGGATGACCTAGAAGCCTACAAGTTCTAAAACACTGAATTCGGTGCACGAGCCTGGCCAATCGCACTGCACGCCACCTTACGGATGAAAACGACAACCCCTTCCCCACCCTCCAGTGAACAAGAGTCGGAAAACTCCGACTCATGGGCTGAGGACCTGTCGTCTCCCACCCCAAGGTAAATACTCCTAACCGGGCCTCCTACCACGCAGGAAGACTTCGATGATGGTCTTGATGGAGGTGGAGGGGCGGATGAGAAGGTTCGAGGCTCTATCGAGAAGAAAGGGAAGTTGGATAACCTTAGCAGCGAAATTGGAGGGACCTGCCTGTGTGCCGAGTGTGTAGCGGGGGAGGGAGAGTGTTGTCCCACTGCAAAGGACAACGTCAGTGGGATGCAGGGGGAGCTTGCTGGGAGCGGTATACATTCTGGTATTGGTAGGATGGATCACAACAGAATGATCGGACAGTCGGACGGAGTTGGTAGGATGGATGACAACATAATGGTAGGACAGGGCGATGAAGTGGGACAGCTTCACAAAGTGGATTACCCAGAGAAGGGTAGCGACGCGAGCAGGTCTGATGCCATCCGACGCGGAAAGCAAGTGGTGATCGTTGATACCGACGACAATGTGGACGTCCTACCCCCTCACGGAATGGAGGACATAATAGACGTAGAAAGCTCCGACGATGAAATGATCGGGGGTGGTTTCCCTGTGAAAGTGGAGGGAGGGAGGCCGAACGAGACAACTGAATCGTGGGATGAGGAGGCTGAGGCAGCGGTGAGAGAGATAGAGCGAGTGGACCAAGGACACAAACAACATTTGCCGACGTTGGAGCAAGTGGAAGAGGACCTGGCTCGGTTTATTCTTCTAGTCGGAGACCCTAAGGAGAGTGTGAAGGTGTTATGTGAGGGGGAGATGTTCGATACGAAGGCTACCATTCAGTCCATAGTGAAGTGGGAAGCTTTACGCGGGTGCTTCGCTGTCCAAGTGAAGCGATCGACAACAACGACGTACGTGGTTGTATGTCCCGAACCGAACTACTCATGGTACTGTCGGGCGTCAACGTATCGGGAAACTAAGAAGCGGGTGGTTTGTAAGTTCGTGGACACACACACTTGCAAGGTTAGTGTCGTCATCAACTACCAGCGCAATGCCAATTACAAGCTGATGGGGCAGAGTTTGGTGTCCGAGTAATTTTCTAAACCGGCGTCTTGTTCCCCGTCTATGTACTATGTGTTGGTGGAATTTATTTGGTGTAACTCGTATCTTGGCATCTTTGCTGTTTTGCTGGGTCAGGGAATGAGTGTTGTGAACTGATTCTGCCATGTTTTACAGTAACTTTTATATCGATTTCTGCATACATTTCATGCATTTGGGCTAAGATAGTACAGAATCTGTGTAGTTTATGTTTATTTGCCAAATTATGGAATCTACACCAGTTTCTGTTTAATTCGCAGAAATCGAGGCATTTTTACAGCAATTCTACAGAAGGTCAGAAAAGCTCGGAAAACCACTACAGAAGTCCAAGGTCAAAGAAGCAGCGGAACCAGTCGAATCGAGCCGAGAACCCAGGCTACTCGATCTCGAGTAGGTCTTACTCGATCTCGACGAGCATGTCCGAGCAACCTTGGTCGAGCAAGCCTGATCGAGAGAGCTGAGTCAACCCGACTTCCGGAGCCAACTCGATCTCGACAAACCCTAGTCGAGATCGACTACGCCTCAGCGCCACACCCGGAGTCGACGAGGCGAGAAGCTGCCCGAGAAGCCGAGCAACCCTACTCGATCTCGACAAGCCCTAGTCGAGATCGACGAGCCGTCCAACACCAGTCCGAGTCCATGCCGAGGAGAAGATGCTCGACCTGGGGAGACCACCACTCTACTCGATCTCGATGAACCCTTGTCGAGATCGACGAAGGCCAAAGCCCAGATCCGAGCTGGTCGAGTACACCTACCCGAGGAGACCTAGTCGACGGATCAAGCCTACTCGAGGTCGACTAGGACTACTCGAGGTCGACAAGCACCAGGAGCCAAGACCGAGCCACATCGAGCAGAGCTAGCCGGGAAGTCCAGTCGATGATGAATCCTACTCGAGGTCGACGAGCCCTTGTCGAGGTCGAGTAGCCCAGTTTCCAGAAACACGTCGACGAAGTGCTGTCCGAGTAGAATTGGGAATCCTTGGGCACGAAGGAAGTCGAGCTGGCCGAAGATCTATCTGATTCCATCATCATCTATCCATGGAGGGAGATCTATCAACACATGAAGACTTACCTAGTTTAGAATTATCTTTTCCTTATAGATTTATTTCCATTATGGCATTTATTTATCTTTTAAAGCTTTAGATATAATTTTAGATATAGATAGAAGATTCTATCCTTGATTAGCAAGGAATAGAAGGCTATAAATAAAGCCCTAGGGGCTGGTTTTTCATTCATTCCAATTCAGACACAATCAATTCAAGTAAGTAGGATAGAGAGAGAGAGTTTGTAGCAAGCAAGGTGGAGAGGCGAAAGCGGATTTGTCTTGTCGGTTGTAAGCTTTCTTTATTTAATTTAATGCAATTTAGTTCCTTTTGTTATTTGATGTCTTTCTTGATGATGAAGAGCGAGTAGTCCACCCACTTCTGGTGCTGGGGTGAGCCCGACGGTGGCTATGTGAGGTGACGCAATAAAGGTCAGATTTTGTTATGCAATTCGTCTTCTATCCCTATAAGCATGATTCTTTTGCGAGAGTTGAAGGTGATCCTTGTTTGTGTTATTGAAGCGAAAGTGATCTTAATGCAACTTGGATTAATTATGTGAAAAGGGTTAGTAACAATTAGGGTTTATGCGAAAGCCTCTATTTGCCTATTTGTTAATGACGAAAGTTATTTGATGGAAAGCATGATCTTTTGTGCCTTTATGTGTTACTTTGCATGGTTATCGTTGTGGTGTTGAAACCCTGGCTTTGGAAGTCTTTTAGCATATTGAGTTTATTTCTGTCGAAAATCTGAATTCTGCATTCGAATTTGCAATTTAAAGTTTCTGTTTCTTGTCGACATAGAGGAGAGTTTGGTCGAGATCGAGTACAACCCTTGTCGATCTCGAGTAGGGACTGGTCTAGGTCGAGTTGAACTTCTGCTTCTGCTGTCGATTTTCTGTTTCTGTCGACTGCTGTGGTCGATCTCGAGTAGGACTGGTCTAGGTCGAGTTGAACTTCTGCTTCTGTTGTCGATTTTCTGTTTCTGTCGACTGCTGTGGTCGATCTCGAGTAGCTGTCGTCGAGATCGACGAGCCTTTGTCTTTGCTTTATTTCCTGTTTTGCTTTGTTCTTTGCTTTTGTTTGTTATTTTCCACTTTTGTTTCTGCGTTTTTGTCTTTTCTGCTGCTGTTGTGAGAATTTACAGCTACCTAAGAACTGCTGACGTGCTTCCTCGTGGATTCGATCCTAACTTTCTCTTACTACAACGGGAGGAAGTCTTGTATTTATTTGCTGAGACAGGGAAGTCAGTCTGATCTTTATTCTATTTTTATTTCATACTTGACCATCCTCCTGCAACAACAATGAGTTGCTTCCCCGTCAGATCAGGACGATGATGAAGTCTCGGTTGGGGGTGGACTGCAACTACTAGAAGGCACGCAGGGCGAAGGGAGCCGCACGGGACGGCTTGTACGGAACCTACGAAGAGAGCTACGATCGGATGGCCTCATACCTTTACATGCTTGAGCGAGCAAACCCCGGGACCATAACCACATTAGTCCATGATGATAACCAGCAATGCAAGTATGCGTTTGTTAGCTTGGGTGTTTGGCGGACAGCCATCCCACACCTCAGACAGGTACGCCCTCGCACCTTTATTATCCTACCAAATGGCACATTTCATCTTACCAATAGTATACACTTGTCATTCCAATACATGTATTACCAATAGTCACAGTACATCCTACCGTTTATGATCCTACCAACTGTGTCCCTTTATCCTACCAACTGTGTCCTAGTATCCTTCCAATAGCAAAATTACATCCGACCGTTTCAAACTGTGACATTGACAGGTATTCTCGATGGATGGAAGTTTCTTGAAGGGGAAGTATCGTGGTTGCTTGATGTTTGCGACTGCCCAAGACCCAAACCACAACATATACCCCGTTGCATTTGCCATTGTCGACGGGGAGAATGACGCATCCTGGGGTTTTTTTTCCGTCAAATGAAACGCGTGGTCTCGGATGAGACCCATGTGGTGTGGGTAAGCGACAGGCACATGAGCATCACCAAGGGTATTCGAGCGAATTACGACTTCGCAAAGCATGGCCGCTGCACTTACCATCTATTTCAGAATGTGAAGGCATATCACAAGGCGGGTGGGCTACAAAAACTGTTCTTCCTAATGGCAAACGCGTACACCGTTGCGGAGTTCAATGGGCACTTCGAAGCATTCAGAGAGAAGTCGCCCACTGGTGCTGACTACATTAAGATGTCCGGGTTCTCCAATTGGGCCCGTGCTTTCTATCCCGCCAATCGGTTCAACGTCAACACCACAAACCATACCGAGTGCTTGAACTCGGTATTCCTTGAACCTGGTGACCTGCCCGTCACCTCCCTGATGGACAACATACTCGACAAAGTGGGTGAGTGGTTTGTGAAGCGCCGAGAGCTAAGTTCAAATCCCGACAAGGTTGTGACTGATCATGTGGACGCCGTTTTGAGGTAAAACGCCATGCAGGCTATATGTCTTCAGGTAAAGGCTTTGAGCGAACACGAGTATGACGTCCGTAAAGAGTTGTCCGCCTGGCTGGTCAACCTTTCCGCTCGGAGTTGCACATGTAAGCACTTTGAAATTGACCAGATTCCATATGCACATGACCTCGCCGCTGCCAAGGTACGTCGGATCGACCCATACTCCCTCGTCCATCCTCTATACAGGGCTGAGGCGTGGCGCGCGTGCTATGTCAATGTCGTCTACCCAGTGCCACCTCGTGACACATGGACGGTGCCTCCAGAAATAGCTGCGAGGATTTGCTTGCCGCCGGTGGTGAAGCGTGCACCGGGAAGGCCGAAGACGAAGCGCTATCCGTCGAAGGGCGAGGCTAGGGGGGCAAAGCGCCGTCGACATTAGTGTGGTTTGGTGGACGCTCAGGTCAACTGACAGAGTTATTTTGGGCAGCTATCGCCGTCGACATGAGTGTGATTTTTGCCATGTGTCTGATATTATGGATGGGCTAACTCGTAGTGGCGCCAGTAATTTTTTTCCACGTGTCTCATATTATCGGGTTATTAGGGGGCTAATTGTAATGGATACTTATCATGGATGTCATGTTTTGGCCACAGTGACATGAATTATCGGATCTATTAAGTATTTCTCATGTCGTCCTAGCACTATCTTCTTTCTATCTACCAAATAGTTTCTACTTAGCCTACCATTAGTCTTATGTTATCTAACCAATTCCTTCTCAACATAACTGCAATTGACATCCTACCAATATTCCGTTTCTATCTTGTCAATAGTGTCTTGGTATCTGCCCAATAGTTTCGTATAACCTTACCAATTATAACATTCATGCAAACATAAACTTAGCACAAAAAAAAATCATCCGTGTGTGTAAGCAGAAACTAATTTACGTGAACCATAAATACCAGTTTAAACCATTACAATCACAACACATTAAAACCGTTAACAAAAGACATTACAACCAACAACATAAGTTTTCAAACAAACATAAGTTTCCACACCACCGAAGTTTTCAAACAACAGAAGTTTTCAAACAAACAACATCACAATCCAACCACATAGAAAACCAGGAGATAATGTCTTCACAAACCGAAAGCCAAATACGACGGACGACCATAGGTTGGGGAGAGACCTACAAAGCATGGCGCTGTATGGAGAGGCTCAAGTATCGGCGGTAGGGGGCAATATAACTGTCGTTGACGGTCTCGAATGTTTGTACGCCCTCTGCCACCAGCTGCAAAGTCCTTATCACGTATGCTCCACAGTCACCACTGCACAAGAAGGAATTAACAAACAACATAAATTATTTACATCTTACCATTTCTATCATTTAATCATACCAATGGTTGGAATATATCCTACCATGAGGCGACTTATATCTTACCAATATTAGTAGAAGTACATAACCCACGAGTTAAGAGACACTTACGAGGTTTCGTTCCTGGGGATCTTGACTGTTCGGGAAATGGTGAAGGGGTTGGGGACATCGACGGTGTGCTTGGTACGAAGCTCCACAGAAAATTGCATCACCACCGGGATCAGCTTTGCAACGGGCTCGAGGTGGATTTACAGCTCCTTGTCCTTGATCTGGTACCAGTCACTGTCCAGCACTACGATGTTCCACCTGACAAGGTCGATGACGAGGCCGATCCAGTGTTTGGCCTTGTAATTCCAAGGCGATAAGATCTTGGCTTTCACCACCGACCATGTTCTGCCGTGGTTGCCCGGAAGTGTCCCCACAAAGTACTTCAGCAGCGCCTTCGACACATTGCGACCTGTAATGCGGCTCACATCACCGCTCACTGCGTCCAACTGCTTCACCACTGCGTCCTGCCAATAGGGGTCGAGCACGACGACCCTCGACTTCTTGTCACCCTCCCAGGCGTCCAATGCCTTCCGTACCAGGACCAGGGACTGCTGGATGTGCTGCGTTAAGGGGTACGTTCCAAATTCCCATCAACATTGATCCCATGGCGTAAGTGAATAAGGAAACATGTGGAAGAGGACAAAAGTTTGCGTACCTCGGTGGATATCCATACGCTGGGGGGGATGAGGTTGTTGAAGAAATCCTTGGTCAATTGGGTCCCATCTGGGCCCTTCACCTGCGCCGGGAACTTCTCCAGCCACTCCAAGAAGTCGTCTCTCTGTCCACACGTGACCATCCCCTCCGCGGCCGCATCGGTGGCTGGACACGTTGCCTTTGCGCCCTTCTTGGCTCTCTTCGAGGGTTGAGTGACCACGCAATCCCCTAATCCAGCTGGTAGCTTCCTATCCTGCTTACCTCTCCTCGGCTCCAGCTTAATCTTCTAACAATCAAACACCCCCCGAGTTAGTTTCAAACAGATGTCAATGTCCTACCAAAAAGCTTAAAATATCATACCAACAGGGTAAATATATCCTACCAAACTAGGTAATTCTATCTTACCAAAAACAACTGACTTTGGTATCCTACCAAACAGCTACATCTATCTTACCAAAAGGGGCAACCTATCCTACCAACAAGTAAGGTTTACCTTTTCCTTCCCAGCCTCTTCATCAGACTCACCCTTCGAACCCTCCCCTGCAGGTTGTTTTCCAGCCTCCTTGCCCTTCACGTCCCCACCCATGTCTCCCTTGTTACTCTAATCCTCAGCCTTGACCACCTTCTCTCCCTAGTCGTTGTCCTGTTCACCCTCCTTTGCCTCATCCGCAACCTTGTCCTTAACCTCGTCAACAGTGTACATGCCCTGCCCCTTAAGATCAGAGTTCAGCTATTCTTTCTCCGCCGTGTTATCCTCAACGTTCTCTCCCTGCTTGCCCGACTCCTTGTCATCAGCATTCAACTCTTCCTTCTCTTCCACCTTGTCCTCAACATTGTCACCGTCCTTGTCAACCAGATCCTCCTCAACCTTGTCAAAATCTTTCTCAACATCCTTCTGAACAACATCGTCATCCAAAGACACGTACTCCTGCAAGGAGATGCAGTCATTCAGTCGCATATTATGGGGAATCCAACACATCAACACTGTCATACCATTTGCACATATATGTCATACCATTTCGCTTATTATGGTATACCAACACATCAACACTATCCTACCAATTGCACATTTGATGGGCAAAGAAGCACATACCTTTCCCTTGCCGGCCCTCTCAGATAAAGCCTTCTTGCAATCTCTAGAAACTTCACTGATCCTCTCCTCAAGCACCTTGAACCTGGTCCCCATTTCGACCATCATGCCCCTGCAGAGAGCCTCAACCTTTGCCACAAGCCGGGCCTCCAAACCGACGCTCGACGCGTTTGACCCGGACTGGCTGGTTCCCTCACTGGGTCTAGCAGTGGCATCCTCTTGTCGTCGCTTCTCTCTCCGGGCCCTCATGTGCTAGCCCACAATCTCATCAAAGAAGACATCTGGAGAGTCTTTCTTGTACGATGATTGCGGGTAGGCATCTTTCTCCTTGTGGGTTGGGTACAAGATGGGCTCTGGCTTCACGAGGCTAACGTGTTCATCTATGACGTCGGCGGCAGGGCCGTCAAGGTTCAGGAAGGACTTCACATTCTTATATCGGATGTGGGAGTTTGGGGTTTCCCATCTCAGACACCTCGGGATGATGGTGTCATCGATGCTACGCCCGAAATGATTCCCAATCTCTGGAAAGCACTCATACACCCACAGCTGCACACACATTTGAGTAAGATATTAATAGACAGTTTGCATGACAACTTCATAGATTTGGTAAGATAGAAATACACAGTTTGCAGGTCAACTTGATAGATTTGGTAAGATAGAAATAGACTATTGGCATGATATAATTGCCTACTTGGCATCCCACACAGTCACCCATAATCTGAAATGGCAAAGGTTTTGACCCTTTTTCAGAACTTGACTAACCTGGAAGGCAATGGGAAAACCGTATAGCGCGTACGTTGGCCTATCTTTCAGGTGAACTTTTGCAACCACCCAGTCCTTCAACGTCCCGGCCAGGCTCTTGTGTAGCCTCTCGTACACCAGTCGGCCCCAAGGGAATCCAGAAAGCGCGCCGTGTCCTCCAACAGCAGCTTAATCACCCACTCTCTAATTTGTGTCTTCTTCTCCAAGCCAAAAAGAATGCCCTCCATAATGAATAGGAGGGCAAGCTTGTACTTTTTCATTAGGGAGCCCGAGTCCGTCTGTTTTTCGTGCTCCCAATCTCTCTCGACATCCTTCAGACTTACCTTCTCCTTCTTGAACAGCTGGTATATGGCGTCCTTGTGATCCCCCTCCATCACATCCCTAGGGGGTGGTGCGCAGTTTATCCCCGTTATCAGCGCAAACTCGTGAAGCGAGAATCGCACGTGATGCCCTTGGATGGAGTACCACGTCTCGTGTTGCTTCCGGGTCTTAAGCTGCCACAGGAGGCAAAAGTGCACCAGCTGTGCGGCGAACTTGTTCCTGGACCCCATCTTCACGATGCCTCCGAATTAGCTCTTTGTCAGGGCCTTGACATCATCACGGTCGATGGTTAAGTCAAGTCCGTCCAGGAGGTCAAAACTGGCATGTGATAACGCCCTGTCGCCGAAGTGGTCTTTCTCCGCCACAGCCAACACAGCCCGCAACACATGTAAGACTTTTAGGTTCCAAAATTTATTCCCAAGCATTACTACCAAAACAAGGGAACTATCTCAGTTTCCTTACCCCTTGGCTGCTTGGTCCCGCCTTTGCTTTCCTCTTTCCGGCCTTTGTCATTTTTTATGGTGATTGCACAAAGGGTACCTGCAACACAATCACCACACACATGCATTCAGACATTCAGATCACCTAATCAGTCATACCAACAGTCTAAATGTATCCTACCAATAGAATATTATTTTCCTACCAACTCTACTATTCTATTATGTCCTACCATTTTCGAATTTCATACAAGTTTGGTTCATTTTACCTCTTTCCCAACCCAAGAGATAACCAAAGTAATTCACCAACACCAACACCAATTAACCAAAAATTCATCATACATATATGCATTTAATCAAAGTGGAAGTATACTCTCACACATTAAGTTTCAAACATATAGCCAAACACCTACTCTGTCATACCAACATGTCTTACTTGTTTTCTTCATTTTACCTCTTTCACAACACATCATATCGACAAAGAGATTAACCAAAACCAAATCACCATTTATTCATCATATTTTTAGGCATTTCATTAAACACTTGGTGGGCACTTACGGTTTCAACACTAAAAAACCAATCAACCAAAAATTCCTTCACCCCACTCGGCATACCAGATGTTCAAATTTATCCTGCTAATTTCTTTACCCGATCCTACGAAATCTGCTACCACAATTTCAGGCACAACCTTCGATAATCTGGCCTACCACATGTGCAGATATACCCTACCGATTACCCCCAATCTTGTGGATTCCCTACCCATCTGACCCCCTCCTAGCCCTTTTGACCCCAATTTCTTACCCAACATCACCTAACCCTTACCCATCCTTTTTCCGACACCCACAAACCCTAATCGCACCCACCTCCCCAAAATCGACTCACAATGGCACCCCTAACCCTTCCTACTTTATTCCTCTACTGCTAGGCAACTACAATGGCACCCCGATGTCTCAATTTCTTCACAAAACCGCATGTAACCGCACCCCCATTACCCCAAATTCGCAACTCAAACAAAAACTCCACAATTGCTTACCTTCGTCTTCGTCTTTAACCTTTTCCTTCCTCCTTGGCAGTGACTGATGACCCTTCTTCTTCAACCGCTTCTTCCTCCTGTCGCTCCTCCTTTCTCTCCGGTTTTTCGTCTCTCTCTGTCTGTCGCTTTAAGCCAAAAAATTGTAACCGTCTCTCTCCCTCCCTCCTCGTTTTATTTTGAGAAATCCCGCACCCTCTACAGCCGGTTACAAACAGTTCCAAAATAGGGGCTGTTATATTTGCTTGGGGGTAGAGAGGTTATTTTTGGCCAATTTTTTGGCTTGTGGTCTATTTGTGCAATTAGGCCCAAAAATTGGTCTAGTTGCTACCATTTCCTCATTTTTATTAGAGTAATTTTATGGATAAATTTCTACTACAATCGTTCAGAATAGATATTGTTTGACTT
This sequence comes from Persicaria maculosa, assembly GCA_963922045.1. NCBI lineage: Eukaryota > Viridiplantae > Streptophyta > Magnoliopsida > Caryophyllales > Polygonaceae > Persicaria > Persicaria maculosa. The sequence continues at coordinate 32,967,919 of OY998252.1, read as the reverse complement.
TTTGGCACGTTTTTAAGGAGTTAAAAACTATATAAAATATCAATTGATTTTTTAATATAATATAAATACTTATTAATAATAAGTATCATATTATTAAAAAAAACTGTTTAAAAAAAATTAATATTATATATAGTTTTTATCTCATAAAAAAACGTGTCTAAAAGTCAAACAATATCTATTTCTGAACGGAGGTAGTATTAAGTTAATCTTATCAACTTTAACTCTATCGGATTATGCACTTTCTTTTCTACAATAGTTTTTGAATTTGTTTTTTTGTAAGTTTCAATCTAAATTAAAATTTTTCAAAAATAACTAAATTAAAAAAAAAACAAATTAAATAAAGGCTAAACATAGTAGATGTGTCAAGATATGGATGACTCTGCAGAAACAAGACCTTATCGTTTTTTTTTTAAAACGTGCCCTCGGCTCTTTCAATTCAAACCATAATTTTCGCTGATAATGACCTCCTCTTCTGGATAAACCCAAACCCAAAACAGGCAATATATGCATATAAGTTACACAATTAAGTCCTCCATAAATTAGAAGATCGGTTACCTAGCCTCATCACACAAAATCATCCATTAATTAAGCTTCAATCCTGTATATGGTACGTTCTGACCATATATATAACTCATCTGAATCTGATCATATTGCTCTTAAAGGTGATCGATCAAATGGCAAAGGATCAAGAAAATCAAAGCTTTCAAGAAATTCAACAGCAAGAACAAGGTGATGATGATTCAGCATCTTCTTCATCCTCAACAGTGACAGATGCAATGGAGGAGGATGCATCTTCTTCTTCTTCTTCTTCTTCAGGACCTCTCTTTCAACTGTCTGACCTGATGTCCCACCTCCCCATCAAGTGAGTCAATTACTTGTTCACTTTCTTAATTATTTGATTTTTAGAACCTTAATTTCAGGTTTAGGGTTTGTAAATGTGACTATAGGCGAGGGCTTTCAAGCTACTATGAGGGGAAGTCACAATCTTGTACATCATTTGGAAGCTTGAAGGGGATAGAGGACCTTGCAAAGAAGGAGAAGACCCCCTACAAGAAGAGGATGAAGGCTTGCAGGACACAAAGGCATTGGCTTCCAAGGCCCACCATTGCTAAGAAAGGTTCATCAAGATCAATGGCGGGGCTTGCAGGGAGGAACCTTCATTTACTTGCTACATGTAATGAGCCCACCATTCCAATACAAAAGCAATTACCTATCTAGCTAGCTTATTAGTTTAATCCCAATTTTTGGCTATGGATCTTCTAATATATGTTAATTTGCACTTATATATAAATAGAAAATGCATATATGGTAGATTTATATTTGAGCTAGGCATCTAAGGTAGAGATATCCGATTGATTATAACTTGTAAATAAACTTGATAAATAAGCCTTTGCGAGTAAGAGCATGTTGAGTTGTATCAACACCTGGTCTCATTTGAGTTTGGATCATTGGGTCAAGAACAATAGAGTTTTGAGCTTCTTCTAGAAGCTTCTCTTCTCCAATCTTCTCTATCCTTCCATAGGTTTTACCAAGATCTTCTGCCTTTCAATTGGGCTTGAATGAGATCATCAACCTTTGGGTCAAGGAACACTTTAAAAGGTTTTGTTTCTCCGAGCATCTCCAAACTTCCTTCATATACATTCTCTTGATTTGTCTAGAGCCTTCTTTCCACTCATGGACTCCATGGCTTCAAAGCCTAAAAATAGGAAGCACACACTTTTAATTAAAAGTGGGTCATTATCCTTCCAAGCATCATATTCCACTCCATACTTGGTTGTACTCTTTCTTGGATTTGTTGGCTCTTGTCGCATGTGGGTTTTCCTCCCGGAACTCGAGTTTCCCACATAAAAACTTGTGTGTTCTATCTTGCCTTATTTTATCTCTATTCGTGATTCCGTTATTCCGCTACGCGCTCGTCATTCATACCACTAATTCCTAACAGAGTACTTGGATCCACAAGTCAAATTTATGGTTTTTGACAAGCATGTACGGGTTTGAATCTATTTCATGTTGGCGATTCCCACTTGAAATCTACAAGTCAGAATCAGAGAATCTGTTTTTCTATAGACGAATGTGAGGGAGTGAACATGTTAGTTTCACTAAATGACACTCATGTTGGAGATATAAGTAGTTGCTTGAACACTCAAGCGAAGACACATTGAATTGAATGTGATGGCCGGTCTAATTGCCGTCTGAACCCTCAAACCTTCAAGCGACCATACACCCCTTGTACAAAGTTGGTCGCTTGACGTTTGTAGCTGGTTAAATATGAATGTTTAAAAATTAAAAACGAGGATACGTACGAATATTTAAATGTGCACATTTATAAAAGGAAAATATGCATATTTATTCAAGTATCTATACACTTGTTCCCACTCCTCACTGTACGTAGGAAAATGACCCTATATATACACACACAGTACACTAGTAAATTAATTTTGGAAACAATCACAATTGTTCTTTGGTTTTGTTTTTCAATTAAGAAACGAGCGATGGATGAATCTGGCGCGTCTCTTAATTTGGTATAGCACGATCGATTATCATATCCACCGTCTCTTAATTGATTTGATGAATTGGAATGTCTACAAATGAATCCATTCGGAACCGTCGATGAAGCCAAGCGAGAGAAAAGGCTTGGCTTCATCATCAGTAAGCTCCCTAGACCAAGCCACCCTCCCTGCAAAGCTTGCTCCTGCTCCACTGCACTTGTATTGCCCATAGTACACCGTCCTGCGCCCATTCCATCATTTGTTTCAACATACATCAATATATCATGCATCAAACATATATATGTATTTTAATCAATATCCATGTATATTAATTAATGGAGTAATACAAATATGAATTTATAAATCAACAAATTCATGTATATATGGAAAATAATTAATAAGCGGCCAAAGGGAGGAATATAGAGCTAGTGCGTGCGCATGCAACGGAAAGTGTAAAAAGTGTGACTATTCATACACCTCCATTTTCCAATTGCCAGTATTTTTGTATTAGATAGATAGGGCTTCATCCGCATTTAATTTGTTTTGGGTGCATTACACGTTAGGTTTTTGCAGGCTAGGCTAGTGCTTTAGAAAGCTAAAAACTTATCAATCAAAACTAGGTAGCTTGGTTTGTCCTTTCAAAGAATCCAACACCGTACCATAATATTATTAATTAGATTCTTTTTCCATTACAAATTAACGTACTAAACCTAACCTTCAATTCTATATTTCTATTTTTATATAGATTCAGTCACTAGATTCTGTTTGCTCTTTAGGCTATTTGGAAGTGGCGGTGGCATGCCGGTGGCTGGTCTCTAAAATGCTAGTATATATACACTACGCCATTTTGACACTCGGGCGACGGACTTATTCCGTCACCTTAAGAACAATATGGTCGCTTGAACACTTCAAGCGACGGATTTCCGTCGCTTGAACTGTTGTCGCCTCGACGTCGTCCAGCCAATGTTGAGGCGACGACTTTGACAACATCCGTCACTTCAATCTTTTCAGGCGGCGACATCATTTTTACCCCACCCCTACATATTCAAGCGACCCAATCATCAAGTCCGTCGCTTGATTAATTATTTATAATGAAAATCTACAAATATAAAAAACAATAATAATAACTAAAATCTATATATATATATATATAAATCATATTTTTTTTAGTGTCATTTATCCAAAATCATTAATTCAATTTCATCATATTTGGTATTAGCCAATTAGCAAAACCAATAAAAAAGAACAGGTAAACAACAAAATAAAATTTGATTATTCATTCACCCAGTTTATACCATCATACAATATAGAATTTAATCACCTGAACAAACAAAACTCAATTGAAAGTGAACAATATTCAATCAAAGAAAAAGGTTCCCAAAAACTAACATTCAATTCCAAAAAAACTTCAACACAACTGCTCGAGGCTCAAGGAACTCCGGAATGCAGGAGGTCTCGTTTGGCCTCGCCAGTGCTCGGTGCGGATTCGGGATTGCAAACGCCGGCTCAGACGAGGGCGGGGAATGGGTACGTTTTCAGGTCTGAAAGGATCCACGCAAATACGAGAGAACAATTATCGTGGTGTTCCCGTTGGCGGTGAAACCCTTCTCGGTACTGCTAAATCTGAGGCGGAGTAGCTTCGTTCCTCAACAAGGGGTTGCTAGATCTGAGGAGGGGATAGTGACATCTCTCACCGGAGGCGACCTAAGGAGCGGAAGAAGCTAGCGGCAGCGATGTCGGAGCAAAGGAAGCTGGCGGGGAAGCGAGATGAACCTCCGGGCCGGGGAGGACTGCAAATCGAGAAGATCCATGGAGATTGGAGAGAGAGGTGGGGAAGGAGTAGATTGGGGAGAAGCTGAGGAGAAGAGGAAGGTGAGGCGTTATTTCCTCAAAAACGGAGTAGACAGAGAGGGATAAAGGGAGCTCTGTTAAATATTTTCAATTTGATTTTGAATCCCCGCCTCAATTCGCCGCTTCATCATTTTGAATTTTCGGATGCCGCTTCATTTTCATTTTTAATTTTCGGTTGCCGCTTCAATTTCATTTTCATTTTTGTTAATTAATTCAATCCCGCTTTTATTTATCGCCTCAACTCTCGACTGTTTTTTTTTTTTTGGTCTTCTAGCCTATACTTTTACTTTTGTTAACTTTTCCCCTTTTGTTTTAATTAATTAACTCCATTGAGGCGATTGTAATTTTTCATCTTATACATCAAAAAAAAAATTAATAAAAAATTAATAGTTTTATAGAGTTTAATAAAAAAATATTCAATAAAATATTTTAAAATATTTTAAAACATTTTTGTATAAAAATCAATATAGTAGTTATTATGTATTTGTTTAAAACATTTTTAAAACATTTTTATATAAAAATTAATAAAAATCAATAAAATATTTTAAAACATTTTAAAAAATATTCAATAAAATACTTTTAAAGATTTTTAAAAAAATTTGTATAAAAATTAATAAAAAATTAAATATTTTAAATACTAAAATATTCAATTTTTTCTTGTATAAAAATCAATATAATATTAGCTTATACTATTAAAATAAAAAATATTTTTAAAAAAGTTATTTTCCTTGAAAATGAAACTTTTTTTTGGACTAAATCAAACTCAATAGGTTTGAAAACATCTATATAATACTTTAAAAACAGAAGACATTGTTGACGTGTCATCCTCCCCTTAATTGTAGCATTTTTTTCCAATTATAATTAAGTAACTTTTAAATCAATTTTTATATTTAAGATTTTTACCTATTTACTAACAATCTATATAATACTTTAAAACAGAAGACATTGTTGACGTGTCATCCTCCCCTTAATTGTAGCATTTTTTTTCCAATTATAATTAAGTAACTTTTAAATCAATAATATTTAAACGTTGTTTATATTTTCTTCTTTCATTTTACTAATGTTGTTTTATCTAGAGTAATTTTTGTACATATAATCAATAATGAATGATCTTTATTACAGTGAGGAACTAGCAAACTCTATAAGATTAGAAGATAATTATATATATAAAAAAAGTAGAAACAATATTTGCATATAAAAATAAAACAATAATGTGTATTTTTTTGGAATAAAAAATTTTAAAACTTATGAATTAATTTAAAGTTATATAATCAGATTTACTATACTATTACAAGCATGTAGAAGGCAAACATGCAATATTTGGTGTGTGGTGAAACTGATGAGGATTATTTAGCTGAAGAAGTAAGGAAGATGGAGATAAAGAGGATTATAGGTGAAATATAATAACCTGTATATATTAAATACAATATGGAAGTGATGAAGAGGATGGTGAAAATCAAGACAAGAATGAGAAATGACAATATCAATCGAAACAATAATGGTTAATAATCAAGATATGAAAATAGATTGTCTAAAAATACCAAATTACTTAATCTCATATAATATTTTCTGAATTTAAAATTTATAAAAGTATGTCACAAGATCACAAGTTAGAAAAACCAATTATATCATATACATATTGATTATAATGTGTTCATATACTCCCGTGCTTCGGGCACGGGTACTGTACTAGTAATACTTTAAAATAGAAGACATTGTTGACGTGTCATCCTCCTCTTAATTGTAGCATTTTTTTTTCCAATCTATATAATACTTTAAAACAGAAGACATTGTTGACGTGTCATCCTCCCATTAATTGTAGCATTTTTTTTCCAATTATAATTAAGTAACTTTTAAATCAATTTTTATATTTAAGATTTTTACCTATTTACTAACAATCTATATAATACTTTAAAACAGAAGACATTGTTGACGTGTCATCCTCCCATTAATTGTAGCATTTTTTTTCCAATTATAATTAAGTAACTTTTAAATCAATTTTTATATTTAAGATTTTTACCTATTTACTAACAATTGAGTTTAATTTAAAACATTCAATTAAATATAATGTCTACTATTAATTTCTCTTATTATTTCTTTTTCTTTTTCTCTTTGTCTCTTTCACACATTTACATTTTCTCATTTTTATTTTTTACCCATGTACTAACCAATGGGTTTAATTCAAAATATTGAATTAAATCCAATGTCTACTATTCATATATATATATATATATATATATATATATATATATATATATATATATATATATATATATATATATATATATATTATATATATATTATATAATAATAATAATCTATATGAATATAATATTTATATTAAAAAACCTTTTTGATGAAGCCTAACTTTATGGTAAATATTTTTACCATTTTTTGAAAGATTTCAAGCCTACCTTCATTATTTTATCCAAACTTTTATTAATATTTTATAATATTAATTTATTATGTTGTTAAAAATTTATTTATTAAAAATCGCGTCATGGGTTGAGAATTGTACTAGTTTTTGTTAAAACAAAATCTCTTCTATAAATAATACTTTAATTGAAATTTTTTTTAGTAGTTATTATGTATTTGTTGATATTTTTCTTTTTTCTTTTTAAAGGGTTATTGATTCCGTCGCCCCAATAAATTCAGGCGACGGACTATATATAATTCCGTCGCCCCAATGGGTGTTAGAAAACCACAGTCCACTTCCACATTCCAGCGACGGCTCATATATATATATCCGTCGCCCCAATATACTCTAGCGACGAAGTAGCTCTGATTCCGTCGCCCGAGAGCTGTGCCTCGTTGAGTTACAGCTGGCTCGCCCACGCGCGACGACTCATGTTTTCTTCGTCGCGAGAACGTTATTCAGGCGACGAAAAATTTGTTGCCCGTCGCCCGAATGTAAATCTGGCGTAGTGATATGGAAATGGGTTTTATTCATAAAGGGTACGTTAAGAACAAAGGAAGTGATGTGCCTACATATTCATATATAACAATATATAGTCCAGCAAAAATACCCGAAAATGGCACATAAATAATTAGAATTAAGATTACGTACGTTTCGCGAAGAGGGTCACCCCAGTTATACCAGCCCTTGGGGAGGATAATGTCATCCATGTAGGTGTAGGCGAAGACGACCCTTGAGAAGGGTCCCCATGCCCTCCCGAGGTACAGTGCCCCTGACCCCGTCACCTTGCAGTTCACGAACGAGAAGCCGGTGTCTTCCCCCGTGCTGCTCCTCCCTTGTGCCGTTACTGCTCCTAGGTTTTGTGCAATTGCATGTACTTGGCATCCCTGCTTTATCCATAACCCCACCAATTACACTATATGAATATATTAATATATTTATATATGCTATGTTTGGTTGAGAATATAATATGAGATAGTATCCCTCGTAGAAAATATAGTAAATCAAATTCTTGTAAATAAGTGGGTGAACTACTCTTTCTATTGCCAATTGATTTTTATAATGGAATCTCATTCGGTTTGAGTGTGTTGCGCTAGCTTGGAGAGGTCAACATGTGGCAAAAGTCGTAGAGAGAAGAAAATTTTGGGCAAAATAAGAGATTTGAAGACATGGGATCATACCATTGCTGTTGTCATTCTCTACAAGAGTTTGGCGTTTTTAGGGTCTTAATTTTGTCAAGACATGTATATAGTCCCACCATGTGACTTTTTTTTTTAAGGTCTTGTGAGCTTCATAAAGTATTTTTAATTCTTTAGTCTTTAGTTCACGGGGTTCCTAATTAAATTTAAAAATCTACATCTCACCTAACTTGAAATTCCCATTTAGGCAAAAAGGACAAGGAAAAAAGGAATTGTTGAAAGACCTCAAAGAGGGAGAGCCCATTGCCAAAGATGAAATCAACAGAGCCTTCAATGTAGCAGTCCTTGTAATAATGTCTGCCCAATTGATCATACAAGGTGTCCTGCCCTCCCAAGAACCGGCACCCGAAGAACGCCGCTGTGTCCGCCGATATCCTAAATGCCACCGCCTGCTTCCCAACTGCCCCTGATGGTGGAACCGGTGTCGTGTTCTGCAGTGCAACCCTCTCCATTTTCAATCCACAAAATAGCTAATGCTTATGTACCAATTGATTTTAATACCTTGAAAGTGATGTTTGTTGCAATGAAATAAGGGGAGTTCACCGCGAATGTAGCGGACCCGAAGGTCCCCAAAGGCCGTCCATTGGGTCCGAGTGTCTGAGCCGTGTCTCCCCATTGAACTATGGTGTTATCGGCTCCTTCGCCTTCTATGGTTATGAAGGACTTATATGTAGGTATCACAACTTTTTCCCTGAATTTTAAAAAAGAAACAAAAAAGTCAACAAAACACGTGCATAACAGCTTAAGCTTTTGTGACAGAAGGCAGCTAATTGAAAACATACGTGTAAGTTCCGGCTTTCACCTTGATGACAACTCGCACAAGGTTAATGGGAGGCAAAGAATCAATGGCATCTTGGATGGAGGTGAAATCCGCGGTCAAGGAGTCGTTGCTGACGAAGAGAGTATAGGAAGGGAAGACCTTGTTCTTGGCAGCTTTGAACATGGTGTGATTAAGGCTCCCAACAAACTGGACCCACTTGAGGAATTCCACTTCTGAATTGTGGGTTTGTGTCAGATTTGTCACAAATTGCCTCATATGAGTGTTCATGATTGTCCTCTTCACGGGTCTTGCACTGGATTGCAGACATTGGAATGAACTCAGGAGGAGGAAAAGAAGCAAAGGAGTTGGTTTAGGCATGGTGGAATATTATATTGGTGGGTTTTGAGGTTGAGAAAGATGGAAAGGTGGAATATTTTTGGGTGAGTGATGGAGAAAGTGAGATGTTTATGAACACATTTATAGGCTAAGTTTGGTGGGGTGGAAAGTGTTGCATTTGAAGGAGTTTTGGAGGGTAATGGGGATGCAATGAATGGTCACGGGTGCTTCTTACTGACATAAAAGTGCATCAGTACGTCCAACTGCAGGTAGAGAGGAAGAACAGCACATTGAATCATAGAGAGGTCTAAAATAATGTAAACCACAAATCTGTCGAAGATAGGAGTTAGGTCCCTTGAACATTGTCTCAAGGTTCTATTTCTTGTTTTGTCAATGAAATAAGGATGATATGTAGTGATTATAAACTTGATCTCCTTCTTCCTATTTCTCTTTCGTTAGTTAACTATATATAGTACCTAAATCTGAATGTAACAATATAAAGAAAAAGTTTCAAATTTTTTTCCTTCCAAAAATTATATAATAGTAGTAGTAAGTTGATCTACTATAACTTTTTATGCAAGTTGACGAATTGATCACAGCAATTTACCATCCAAATTAAAAATTGTACTCTACCTTATTGCTTGTCTACATGTACTACTAGCAACATATATACCTCCTCCAAAACATGGTCTATCGAATGATTTTTCTTTTCTTTTCCCTTTCGGAAATTAGTCATTGTTCAAAGAATGTACTAAGGAATGGTTTGGTAAGACACAACATTAGTTTTTTGAGAACTGAAGTTATAAATAATACTTTTGGAATCCTAAAAAATGACCGAAAATATAAATTATATAACCTTCATGAGAGACAATAATATATTTATTACTCTTATTGTAAATATAAATAGGTATATTTAAAGTGCTCTCATGTACAAATAAATACATTTAGGCGAAACTAATTAAAATAACCCAACCTTTAAGAGGGTGTTAAAAATATATCCACGCCTTTCAAAAGTAAGATAAATATCCCGACCTTTATAAGTGATGGTAATATAATATCCCATAACTTTCTTCCCCACAAAAATGATTAGTTTCGCCCCTAAACATTCAATTAAATACGTATTTAATTTAAATTATTCAATTTAATATGTATTTATTGATTATAATTAAATTCAATCAAAACAAAAATAAAAAAAGTAAATATTTAAAATATAGTTTTCAATATCTTGATTGTGTAAAATATCATTCAAGTTTATTAGATTAAATTAGATTGGTTTTTAAGTTTATCTTAATTTTTATTTATTTTGGATTTAAGAAAAAATAAACAATTTACATTCATTTATATTTTTTTAATAATAATAATTTACTTCTCATATATATATGAGCACCATTGAATAATCTAAAGAATTAAATTTTCATTTCAATTTTGTAGTAACATAAAGTTTATAATTGACAAAATATTCTTCAGTTTTAATAAGTTAAATCACTAGCTAATCATTTACTAATTGAAAATATGTTATTTTGCTTTACATTTTTTATTTATTTGGCTTGTTATAGATATTATTGATTTAAAAAAAGATATAAAAAGTTAGGTACGAATTAAATCTAAAACTACAAAAGTTTATTTAATAAACTTTTAAACTCATTTAATTTAATTTTATTTATTTAAATTGAAAATACATGAGTGATACAATACAAAAAATAAGAATTTTATTGGAGAGAAATCATTAGGATATTATATTACCATCACTTATAAAGATCGGGATATTTATCTTACATTTGAAAGATGGGGATATATTTTTAACACCCTCTCAAAGATTGGGTTATTTTAATTAGTTTCGCCGTACATTTAACTTTAATAAGTTTGGACCCAGACATCTACATGTAGAGAATTGAAGGGAAAAGTAAGTCTAAATTGCCTTGCTTTGGCACACGCATTACAATTTGAAAGCAACTCTTTATTTAGTGAACTAGATTACACAAAAGTTAACAAATTGAATTTGTAAAATGGTAATTAATACCCTGTTATGCCATACAAGCAGTGTTTTATAAAAGTCGCGCCTAGGGGTTAGGGCACTAGGCGGCCGGGCGGATATCTAAGAATTTTTATATTGAGCCGAGCTTCTAGGCGAAAATCCGCCTAGACACCGCCTAGTCTAACGATTATTCAATTTTAGCTTCTAGGCATGTGATTAGTCGACTAATAATTTTTTTATTCCCCAAGTAAGAATGTATTTGATTTTGAGTCGAACATATGGTTTGAATTTTAGGAGGTTTAGAATCTCTAGTCTGACACGTACTTTTGCGTTTATTTACTTTAGTGTTAGTTAAGCACCGTAAATTTGAGTTTATGAGTGATGATATTATGGATTATTATAATTATATTATATGAATTATTGACATGTGATATGCTTTAAAAAATAAGAAAATAATCAAGTTTGTTCTAAGTCTGTCTAGACGGCCGCCTAACGCCTTTTAAAAAATTGCAAACGTGAGCTTCGATTGAATCATTCTCACTAACTTTGCAAGAGAAATCTATATGATTACAACTACTGTTTTTCATAGTCATTGGATTACATTTTCCATCGAGATATTACAAGTGCTTGTAAGCATTTTCAATGACCATCCTTGGTCATGGAAAGATCCTATAGAAAACACTTTGCAAGTGAGAAGCTAACAATACACTAAGGGTTCATTTGTTTATGTTATATTTTCCTGTCTTTATTATAATGGGGTGGAAGGGGTGGATGGGGTGGGGGTGGGAGAGCTCAGCGCCGTTTGGCTGGCGATGGAGGCGATTAGAGGGTGGAAGGAGGTGGCTCGCCTACCTTGGGGAGGTAAGATGGAAGGGGTGGGGATGGAGATAAATCCCAGAAATTGCCCAACCGTGCCCTCCACCAAGAATTAGAACAGGTCATGACCCATGACTTTTCCCCCAAAACAACCACGATTCCCCTCCAAGCTCACTCAATGGCTTCCACCTGAGGATTGAACACCGTCGTTCTACCAGGAATTGATGATGATTGGACCCTCGGGCTTCTCCCCGTTCTTCTTTCCTTCTTCCCTCTCAAGCCGGTCATGGCTCCGACTACACCGGACCCGTCGAGTTCGGACATGAGAAGCCCTAGGCGAATCGTCGTCATCAACCTCAGGAGTTTTCTGTCTCTTTCTCGTCATCATCCGCAATTGTTGCACGCAATAGGGGCGCTATTCTGTTCCTCCACCTCCGCTGACTCCGATTGCAGACCTACCTCCCCCGCTTACTTTTCGCCGCACCTATTTTTCTCAGTTCCTCCTGTTTGCAATTGTCTTCTCCTTGTTCATCAAGCCTAGGTATGTTCAATTTGATCATTTCTGTTCATACTCGCATTCAATTGTCAATTAGCATTTCAATCTCATTATAGTTGTGTTTAATTTTGCTCTATTCCACTATTTCTACTCAACTGTCTCGATTTGGTCTAAATTGATTGAGTAATAGCATGAATCTGAACTCCCAAATTCGTATATCTATACCAGCCGGTGGAAAACACTATCCCTCTTTTCATCCATAAAATAAGGGTACTTTCGGTATTTTACATCTTTTCATCCAAAATTAATCTTCAATCAACCAAACACCATACGGGATACTTTTCGTCATTAATCTACATCCTTTCCACCTCGTTAAATATATCTCCATCCTTTCAACCCCTTAAAAATAATCTCCACCCCTTTAATCCCCATCTGGTGAAAAACACAACCTTAATATGCCTTGAATTGGGCTTATTATTTGTTTTGGGTTTAGGCTCATTGTCTGACTAGGGTTTCATGAGGCACTATATATACTCATGAAACCTAACAATTTATAACCCTAGTTTCTTGTTTGCCTCCCTAATAAAGAACCCTATTTCTCTGCACGTGGACGCATGCAACACATTGTTGTCGAACCACGTTAAATCTTTGTGTCTTTCTTCGTTTGTTATCGTTCTCGTTATAACAAACTGGTATCATAGCTTGGTTGTGATTTCTGTCGAGAATGATGTCTAGATCTGTGGCGAAGATTGACAAGTTTACTGGAAGAAACTCTTTCAGTCTGTGGCAGATAAAGATGTGGGCTTTGTTGAAGCAATAAGGTTTATGGGCACCGTTAACTGCCCATAAGAAGGGGGCAGATATAACCATCGTTGAGTACGACCTTTTGGAAGAGAAGGCTCATTCAACGATCATGTTGTGTCTAGTAGATGATGTCATAAGACTCATAATAGAGGTTGCTGATCAGGAAACTGCTGGCAGTTTGTGGCTAAAGGTGGAGAGTTTGTACATGAAAAAGTCTTTGAAGAACAAGTTGCTTCTGAAACAACGGTTGTTCGGGCTGCGTATGCAGGAAGGTACAGAACTCAGAGATCATCTTGATCAACTTAACACGCTATTACTCGAGTTGCGTAATATCAATTTTAAGGTGGAGGACGAAGATGCTGCCCTAATTCTGTTGGTATCCCTACCCCCCATATACGAGAACTTCGTTCAGCCGTTCATCGTTGGGAAGGATATATTTACCATCACGCTGGAAGAGGTTAGATCGTCGCTTCATAGTAAAGAGTTGCGCCTGAAGGCAACCGCGTCGGTTACAAACAATCAGGCTTCCAGGCTTATGGCCAGCGGAGGCAATTCTGATGGTAGAAGGGGCAAGAAGCAAGGTCGCAAATCAGGCCCTAAACCAGACGACGTCTGTAACTACTGTAAGGAGAAAGGTCATTTGAAGAATGACTGTCCTAAGAAGAGGCAACAAGAGGAGAAATCTGGATCTACAACAGTAGTTCATGGTGGAAATACTTCTGAGGAAGATATTGTTCTACTAGCAGGTAATCGCACAGATCATGATGTGTGATTTCTTGACTTAGGTGTGTCTTGTCACGTATGTCCTAGAAGAGAGTTGTTTACAACATATAGATTTGCAGACAAGAGCAATGTTTCTATAGGAAACGATGTCATCTGCAAGGTTGTTGGGATCGGCTCAATCAAGCTTCGGACAAACGATGGGAAGTTTCTTACATTGGAGGAAGTCAAACATGTGCCAACTATGACGAAGAATCTGATATCCCTAATTGTGTTAGATGACAAGGGTTTCGGATACACAGGTTATGGTGGAAAGTTGCGCGTGTTCAAGGGCTCTAATGTGGTATTGCAAGGAGTCAAGTAGGAAAAGAGAACTTTGTATGCCTTACAAGGTTCAGCAGTCACATGTGTTGCAGATGTTATTTTAGTTAAGGTTAGGGAGATTGTTGCTGAGGATGTGTAGTTGAACTTTACTCCAACAGAGACTCATGCACCTGAGTTGGTCACTGACCAAGTGACCAATCATCACAGACAGGTACTACTGAGTTAGATACTGTTGAGGCAAAGAAAATACCACTAGACACAGGAACATGTGGAGCTGTACATCAGAGTATTGCTCTAGATCGACCAAGAAGGGTTGACATCAAGAGGCCTGCGAGATACAGGTCTAATGATCTAGTGGGATATGCTTTGCATGTGGCCGAGGAGGGGGGGATGGTGTTCCATCCAACTACAAGGTTGTTGTTTCTGGAGGTGAGTCAATATATTGGCAAGCTGAGAAGAGAATCAAGGTGAAGAAGATAGGAACAACTGATAATCCCGCCGATATGTTCACCAAGCCAATTCCGGAGAGCAAGTTTCAACTGCTTGGACTTGCTTAACATCATCGACTGTTGAGTTGCCCTGCGGGGCAATCTGGGTCCTCCTACAAGGACAAATTTGAGGCAGAGAGGAATGTTTGGCACTTGTCATGGTGCGTCTGTTTATGAGAGTATTCAAGTCAATGTGGAGATTTGTTAATATGCCTTGAATTGGGCTTATTATTTGTTTTGGGTATATGCCCATTGTCTGACTAGGGTTTCATGAGGCACTATATATACTCATGAAACCTAACAATTTGTAACCCTAGTTTCTTGTTTTCCTCCTTAATAAAGAACCTTATTTCTCTGCTCATGGACGTAGGTAACACCTTGTTGTCGAACCACGTTAAATCTCTGTGTCTTTCTTCGTTTGTTATCGTTCTCGTTATAACAGTTTATATAAGAGGCGAATAGAAAAGAAAGATCCCACTGGCAAGATCTGACCCGACCCGAGAAACCCGACCAACTCACAGGAACCGAAACCAGACCGAACCCAAAATTTTAGCGTTGTGCATAACCCGAACCCGAAACCGAGCCCGATTGATATTGGCCGATACCCGAATTGACCCGAATACAGAAAAACCCAACTCAACCCAGAACCGACTCAAACCAGACCTGACCCGACTCCCAACCCGACTCGAATATCCTTAAACAACTATTTTTTAATCAAAAGATGTTACAAGAACTCCTCACACATATATAATTCCAATATTACCATATTTACCCTCATCGTTAGGTTGTTTTCTCTAACAAATAATTTGATTTATATATTCAACTTAATAAAATTGATTACCCGAAAGTCACGAACGAACATTATTCAACAATTTCAACCCAAACAATTAAACGTTTGAAACAAACATAGACCCGCTTCTACTTGAAACTAGAATGAGACTGACCTGATTTGACCGAAAACCTGAATGACTCCAACCCAATTCAGATCGAACCCCGACCAATCTGAGATTCATTTTGACCGAATCCGAACCGACCCGACCAAGCCCGATGCATAAATTTTACCCGAGTTGACCTGACTCATCAGTGACGTACCCGACCCGAATGTGATCAACCCGAACCCGATTGGATCACCCGAATTACCAGCTCTAAAGAAATGTATTAAATTTTACATATAAAATGTACATGATCATCATTTTTTGTGAGCTTAGGGAAGAGGGTAAGGGAAATTATTAGACCTAGAGGTAATAGTTATTCTCTTTAAAATTAAGGAATAGAATGTGGGAAAAGATAACAAATTTTGTGTGAAAAATGAGAGAAGAAGGGGAATTTGATATCACGCATTTAGGTATGAATATTAGGATGCTTTTAGCATGATTGAGATGTATATAATGCATGATTTAGGCTATATTTGCATTTATACTTGTTTTGTTGGTAGAGTCGGAATCTACACGTTTTATGGATTATTTCAGGAAGAAGTGGATCCGACGAGGAATGAGGAGGCTCTTGGATGAAGGAAGAGTCAAAGGAAGGAAGAAAAGTGAAGAGCACGGGAGCTGAGTCGAATTTTGAGAGCCTAAGTGAAGAACAAGTCACTAGAAGTTGTCACCAGACAAGCTAAACTTGTAACGCACTTTCTGGAGGCCTCGGTGGTCCGATTGACTATTATAAGTATGCGTTGGAAAGATCTTTCCGAAATCTACAAATTTTTTGTTGATATTGAGGCTAAATTCAAAGGGAAAATTGTTGTGAACAGTATGGCCGCCTCGTAGCTCGAAGCTCAGACGAACGATTTTGCGAATCGCCTGCCCGCGGCCTTTTGCCAGACGCCGAACCTGCTGAAAGGCTTTTATCTCTTTAATTAGGGTTTTTATATGAATTATTTTGGTCGACTCTTTGAGGCTATTTTAAAAAAGATGTTATTAGGGTTATGTTTAGATACCTTATGCACTTTGAGATTATCAATTGAGAGAACTCTATAGGGGAGCCTTCATGGCCATGGAGTGCTAAACGCTTCCGTTTCATCTATGGATTGAAACTTTGGTTTGATAAAGTTGTGAGATTTCTATTCTTTTTCTATTCCTATTGATTTGTATTGATTCTTTTGCGAATATTGTTGATTTCTTCTAGCATGCGCAACTAGTTAAGGTTATTGCTAGGATTTTGTAGATTCTTTGTAGCGAACCTTAATCCATAGTAGCAAGCATACCTTTTTAGGACTGTAGGAGTAAATTGGTGTGTAGAAAATCAATTATATGTTAAATACTGACTCGTAGCTTGATGTTGCATGTATCCTGGTTAATCCTTAATCTTAATGCTACTATTAGGTTAAATCTTGACCGTGTTAGGGTTATCTAATCAGTAAGGGTTACTAGAACTCATAGGACTAGTAATTTACACAAGATCAGGATAGGAACAATAATAGGATGAAAAGAGAACTTCAAGAAGAATCGATGATCAACTAATCAAACTAAAGTGGAAGTTTATAGATTAAACTATTTTCTCAATTGTTATCTCTACTAACTTGTTTATAGTTTCTTTGCTTTACTTCAATCACCAAAACCCATCTTTTCTATTAATTGGTAAATATACTTTACTTAGGAATACTTTATTCTATGTGGGATCGACGTCTTACCTGCTTGCTATACTAGTTTGTGGGTTTGAGTTATACTTTGATAGGAACAATGACAGTTTAATTCCTCCTGTCACCATCCTAGAGGTAATAGTTACCCTCCTTAAAATTAGGGAATAGAATGTGGAAAAGGGTAACAAATTTTGTGTGAAAAATGGGAGAAGAATGGGAATGATTAGAATAGTGATCCATGAATCTTAACTTAAATATAGACTATATTTATAAATGTAATCATTACCTTTCTCTACACAAAAACAAATGTCCGGGGGGGGGGGGGTGAGGGGTAAATGTCTTTGTCAATCTTCCCAACCAACAACAAGTTACACTTGAATTCATATACAAACAACACCTCTCTTAAGCACAAACCTTTCAAAATAGACACTATTCAAAAGAAAACCCTGGATCAAAATTAAGGCTCCCATTCTAACCTCCTCTTTGATCTTCTTCTTGTAAAAGAAGTGAATATGCATCTCTTAAGGATGGAAAGGATTCATCAAAAGAAAATTGCCTCAAGCAGCAGCGTAAGACTCGTTCAAACCCATAAAAAAACTGTATCATCTTTTGGTTTTCTTCGTTTTGGACGATTTATTTTGTAGCCCCACAAGTGCAAGACGAAAATTGCACCATACTCCCTAGCTCATCAATCAACACTTTATATTTCGTGAAATAGCTAGAGCTAGAAACTGTACATTGAGAAATCGAGACGATCTCTTTCTTGACTGTATACATCTGTGTGCCACAAACTTTTCCATAACGAGCTTCCAATTCATCCTAGGGACCTAGACACCCCTTTGTTGTATCAATGTATACTACGCTGCTCCTAATGTCCGGACTCAAACCATTGATCATCTATGATAAAACCATATCTTTACAACATATGCTCCCATTCTCTGAATCTTGGTGCGTTTGGAGTTGGTTTCTACAAGCCGCCATTGATGAAGCAAACCTTGTTCTTGGCGGATAGCACAATTCGCATGAACCTTCTCCACTTACCAAAGTTCTTCCCGTCAAACTCCTGTGTCATCAGTTGTAGTCCTGGGTGATCGCTCGAGTGTAAGTACATAGAATCTATTGGATCTGGAGTTGCAGTCACCATTTTCGATCTACAAGAAACTCTTCGGGCGAAACCGTAAACAAAGAACAAGTGATCGAAATCAGTACTCTAATATCATGTTTGAATTGTGAACAAAACTAAAAACCTACTCAAGCAAGAAAATGAAAAACAACTGGAAATTGGCTTCTTGGATTGGAAATAGAAAATGAAGAATTCTAACTAGGAGTGGGCATGAGAAATGACAGGACGGAATTAGGGTAATCACATGTCATGTTCCGTGTATTTTTTACGGGACGAGTTGAATTATTTGTTTCAAATCCCGCGAAGTTTTATCCCTCATGGGATGGGACAGGATTGGGACGGAAGGAGACTTCTCCCTCATAAAAAATTAAATGATTCTAAAATAATCCAACAAACGTACTCTAAAAATAGATTCTTACATAAACTCATCCACTCTTACATAAGTATTACATGATTCCTAATTTTCTATGGAATCCTAAATAGGAATCAAGTGTAATGGAGCACATATATAGCCCAAGACAGCCCAACGACACAAAGCCCAGTCTCACAGCATCCAAATGATTCAAACATCAAAACCATTTCTAGCTGTCAATAGGAAGCTTCCTTTAGGGTCATATAGCTGTGATATTTTGTCCTGTTTGTTTCTTTCAGTAGTACACATTGCCTATATAAAAGGCAACTTTGTATTACGATATGATCAATGGAGAATTGGTTTACAAACAAACAAAACACTCTCCTTTCCATTCCTCATAAAAGTGCTACTATTTTTTTGGTGGGCATGAAGGGCTTCTTGCACTTGCTTAGTTTAGAATGAAATGCTCCTGCTTACCATGTGCTATCTGTATTCAGGCCCAATGTTTTGTAACCCACATGAATATGCAGAAGAAGACATTTTCGAATGCTCTAAGCACAGCAGCTTAGCTGGTCATAACTCATAAGTAGTATTGTATTCAGCAGCATCAATTCAATGACACAGAAACGTTTGACAATGGCAATTAATTCAACAACACTTCTCACTATCCTGTCCTATTGTCTAATAATTAAATGTTAACATTTATAATATAAATATATTCTTAGATGTTTTATTAATTATATGTATATACACACACGAGATGAGACGGGATATGCAGGACGAGAATTATCCATCCCGCGTATATTTGTGTCCACCCGTAGTTTTAACCGAATTCTACAAACAAGCTCAAGCTGCTCAGCTATGAGCTTTTATACTAACTTCCCTTCAAAAAAAAATAGCCTTTTATACTAACTGAAGCTGGGTTGGGCTGGCCCATATTACAAGCCCAATTTATTTATGCATCTATCTGGTTTTAAGCTAATCAACTAGGACAATATGTAAACTATGTAATATGCAATACGTAAACTACAGTATATAATTAATATGTATAAGAGTGAATGGTACTAAATATACCAAAAAGAAATGCCACTTGCATAAATGGAGCCCCCCTAAAAATTTGCACAATTGTGCAAATCATTGAAAAAATTGCACAAATAACCGGTTTCTCTTACTCAGTAAATGTTTTCATGGAGCTTTACAACTCTCAATTAAAGAGGGAGGACAGAGAGATTGAGCACAAAAGGAAAAGGCATGATGGGCTACATTAAAGGAGGGGACACATGTCGGAGAGAGAGAGGTTGTATAGGAAACATGTATGATCCAATTTATATATTATATATGTAACTTTTGACATTCAAAATATAAAATAAAAAATACTACAATACTAGATTCATTTTTCTCTACACATAGATATCAATTTTACATGTATTTGACCATATTTTGGAAAACGTTATTTTCTTTGCGTTTTAAAGCTTCCTCTATGCTTACTCAAGCTTATACTATCATGCATTTTTTCTGTCACGCATTTATTCTTTACTGGCACGGATTTTTTTTTACTGAAACAGATTTTGTAATTACTGGCACTTGTATTTAGCAACCTGTAACATTTTAGTGTACACAATTGTATCTTGGTATAAAAACAAGTGATCCATGGTTAGAACTAAAGGAGGGAATGTCGCGCCGACTCCGTCGAGCAAGATTGGAACGGCTAACCCTTTCTCTAAGATTGGGAGGGCTAGTCATTTCTCCACGATTGGGAGGGCCAGCCATTTCTCCAAGATGAGGCTTCTTCACCATTTAGACGACGTCCTTGCCGTTACAGATTGAAAGAGGTTCCTGGATAGCCCCATTGGAGGGAATGTGTTTGTTTGTTGTTTGTTTTAGGATTGCATGTTTTTGTTGTGTTATGACTCATACATTTGCTCGCTTTTGATGGTTTTAGAACTCATAAGAAACTCCCTATTGTTGTTTTTATAACTGCAGGAGTATGTTGGCTTTAGTTGATTGACTCATACAAATCTGGTCTTGCTTGTTCTATTTGTACTTATGTGTCTCGATCGGATTCGTGAGAGTTGGCATGAGATATTCATCTATTGGCACGTAAATAAACGTTAGTAAGGCTGGAGAAAAATTACCACGAAAACCAAACCAACATGTACCAACCGAACCAACATAATTGGTAACCAATTATATTGGTTATCAATATAATTGGTTCGGTATACCGAACCAAGTTCCCAAACTTGGTACGGTAACGGTAATGAGAATGAAAAAGTTGGTATTACCATTACCAACCAATTTGAAATTGGTTGGTACCGTAATACCAACCAATTCCTACCAAACCAATTATATATAGTTTTATTTTTATTTTTTAAATTTATTTTGTAATTGTTTTAAGTTTTTAATTTTTGTTTTTAATTTTTTTAACTTTTTTTTCTTCAGAAAATGTTTTTAATCAAGAGAGGAATACTAACTCGACCTCGATTAAGACGAATACCTATAGCGTTAGTAGGAATAATACATTCCTATTGCTATGTTACTTTTGCTTTAGTGCTTAAACACTTTGTAATAACTTTAAAGTTTTATGTTGCTTTCGTCCTCAAATATAGTTGATTCGGATGAAACCTAAGCGTTGGAATAAGTTATACGTTTTAATTAAGTTGTACTACCTCCGATCCAAAATGGATGTCGTTTGACTTTTTAACACGTATTTTAAGGAGCTAAAAACTATATAATATATTAACTTTTTTATTATTTTTTTTATAATCTAATACTTATTACCAACAAATATTAAGTTGTAAAAAAATAATTTTAAAAAAGTTGATATTTTATATAGTTTTTAGCTCCTTAAAATACGTGTTAAAAAGTCAAACGACAATCTTTTTGAATCGGAGGGAGTATTATATTTGCATGTTTTTCTCTCAACACTCGAAAGTTGGTAAATTGTGATTACCAATACGTACCAACCAACTTAATTGGTAACCAATTAAGTTGGTACAACCCCTTTGGTGATTGGTAATGGTAGGGGTTTTACAATTACCAATTCAAATTGGTTGGTACATGGTAAATAAAAAAATGAATTGGTAATGAACCAATTCCACCCCTAAACGTTAGTGTCATGACAATCATATTTAGTGGCATGTAGTTGAATGTCATGATAGACGTTAAGATAATTGTTATATTCGGACTTGGGTTATCTGTTAGAGTTAAAAGATTTAGAACAGGATATACTTATATAGGCACATAAATAGACGTTAGTGGCACGAAGAAACAAGAAAGTATTGACTGACATGTAAGTCTTGTATTTCTCTCTCTGTCTAGAAAATAATCTCACTTCGAATTTTTTTCCCCATAAACATATATAAAGTGGGTGTCTATAGATAGATCAAATTAAATTAAGTTCAAAAATAAATTTATTTTTTAATTTTAACAAATAAAAATTGCTGGATATTAGTTTAAATGCATCATGGTTTGCATTTAATGCATCTCCTTTCACTCGTTCTCTCTCCTCTACACATTCTCCCTTTAGAGCACTTTTATCAGTTTATTGTTTAAGATGCTTAATGTGAATATATTACTACATCCGTTCATAAATAAGTAACGTTTGACTTTTTGACACGTTTTTTAAGGAGTTAAAAACTATATAGAATATAAAATTTTTAATTGATTTTTTTTATAATTTTATACATATTAGTTATAAGTTTAAAATTATTTAAAAAATTAATAAAAAAAGTTAATATTTTATATAGTTTTTAGCTCCTTAAAAAACGTGTCAAAAAGTCAAACGACACTTATTAATGAACGGAGGGAGTAGTAAAATATTGAAGGAGGGATGCTTAATCGATGCTAATTAAGCATCGATGCTTATGGGTATAATAAATGGTTGGGGGGACGCGTGTAGGGTGGCTCAAAATGAACCCGACCCGGAAACCCGACCTGACCCGACCCGGAAAACACGGGGTCGGGGTTGACCCGAGACCCCTAAGGGTCGGGTCTCGGGTCGAATTTTAGAAAATCCCGGGTCAACGGACGGGTCGGGGTTAGACCCGGCGGGTCTCGGGTTCTGACCCGTTGACCCGGATTTAAAAAAAAAATGTATTGTTGTGTCGCAGAACTGTATGTATATATACTTTATAAATTAGAACTAGGGGTGTGGATATATAATATGTATATATACTTTATAAATTACCATATGTATACACCATGCATGTATACAGTGTACCATGTATACTTTGTATACTGTGTTAATATGTATACTTTGTATACCGTACGTGCAGTACGTGTATATACACTGCAATAAAATAACATATATATGCACACTTATATACTGGATATTATATATATATATATATATATATATATATATATATTGTATATTATATATAAGGAAAATAATAAAATATTATAGATCTATATGTGTTACGTCTTTAAAAACCGTAAAATATATCGGAATTTTAAAACTCGGGTTTTCGGGTGAACCCGTCACCCGACCCGAAAAACCCGGAATTACAAATCTCGGGTTCGGGTCGGGTGGCGGGTCGTATTTTTAAAAATCCCGGGCCTTCGGGTTGACCCCCACCCGGAATGTTCGGGTCGGGTCGGGTCGACCCGGATGAGCCACCCTAGACACGTGTCACGCTTGCACTAGCGGTGGGAAGAAACGATGGAGATTGAAGGGAAGCAATGGCTGAGATTTAATTTAGCACATTTTAATTAAATTCAAATAATGTTATTTTCGCTATTTAAAATGTATTTTTTTTTAAAAAAAATTATCATAATGCTAGATTCATTTTTTCTCTACACATAGACATCAATTTTGAATATGTTTCGACATATTTTGAAAAAAAAATATTTCTTTCGATATAATTATATTGTCGGTAAATTGGATCTTGGTAAAAAAAATGTTATTTTAGTAATGGAATACTAAAATAATTGTTATAGAATGGTTATTTAGTAATTAAATACTAACATAATAATTGTTATAGAAGGGTTATTTAGGAGTATAAACATGTTGGAAATAATTGTTATAGAAGAGTATATTCGTAAGTTGAATTGGTAAAAAAAGATGAATTGTTGGATGTTAGGGATACTATTGTTAAAGTGGAAAAGTGAGGAAGGGGTGCTATGCTGATGTGGCGGACATAGATGAATAAAAAAATAGTAATTTTAGTATTTTGAATAGTAACTGATAAACATGGCCTTACAATTTTTTTGGTTTTTTATTACCTGCAACTTGCTGAATTGGTGGTCCAATAATTTGCACAAATGACATTTTCCCCCACCTTTATAATTTTTCTTGTGACCATGCCATTTTTGCAAACCCCCAGTTTTTTTGGTATATTACTGCAAAATAGCCTTTTGATCGAAAAAGACCAAACAATATCTAGATATAGAACGACTGAAATTGATAGAATTGAACTAAGATAAAATAATATATATTATATTTTTAAAACTAAAATACTTTTAAAAATTTATGCTGGGTAGGAGAGGAAAAAACTTATTAAGTCGTTTCTCTTAAATTTCTTTTAAAATAAAAAAAATAAAATATTTATTTTAATTTATTTTTTTCAAATTTCAACCGCTTTTCTATTTTGAAAATATAAAATTAATTATTTTTGAAAAATGTTTTTGATTGGCGAAAGTTTTTGTATTTTTCTACTATTTTCTTATTTTGCCGAAAATATATTGACAAAAAAACATTCAAAATCTGACAAAAAATTTAAGAATAGAAAAACTGTTAAGAAAAACTTATCATTTTAAAAATCTTCACATTTTTTAAGAATGCAAACGAAAATACACTTGTACCCCTAATTATTATTATTATTATTATACTTTTTTACTTTCTCGAAAATTACAACTAACATCTATCTAATTATTACAATGGCAATTTTGTAAAGTGTGTGGCAAAATATCTAAAATGACATATTTTTCTTAATTAGATTTACTTCTTAAAACGACGTATTTTAATCAACGGATGAAGTACGTTGGAGGGAAAAAATCCAAAAAAAAAAAAGAGGACTTACAGTAACTAAGGGCGTGTTTGGCAACGGGATGGGGTAGGTGGATGGGGATGGATTTTTGGGGTGGAAGGGATGGGGATGGAATCTCGGGTTGGACGGGGTGGAGTTTTGAATCCCTTTTAATTCCGTTCATGTTTGGTTGTGTGTTAAAGTATTTGGGGATAAAGGTACTCAAAAAGACACAATTGCCCCCACTAATCCACATGAAAGAACGATTATGCCCCTCCCAAATACCCCCCCACCCATCTTCTTTAGTTGAATCTGAATCTCCTTGGTATGTGACTTCCGCGATTCGATGCCGCTAGGGCTGTTATATGAGCCGAATAGCTCGAGCTCGGCTCGGGCTAGGCTCGAGATCGGCTCGTTTGAATACGTAAAACAAGCCGAGCTTGAACAAGGTTTTGGGCTCGAACCGAGCCTGAGCCGAGCTCAAAAGCTCATTTTTTTTCTTTCCAAAAATGCCCCTAAGGCAAATAAGGATGAAAGGTAAGGAAGCGCTTGAAGAGTGAAGAATGAAGGCGTCGTCTCCTACCCGTCTGGCCGTCTCCTACTCTCTCCAACTCTACTCTCTCTGTTCCCTTCAGATCTAATCTTTTCCCCTCTCTCTCGACCGACTCCTCCGACTCCTTCAGATCTACTCGCTCTTCCAGCCAACTCCTTCCGTCTCCTATTCTCTTCAACTGTCGACTCCTTCCGGTGGATTATACTCTCTCTCTCTCTCTCTCTCTCTCTCTCTCTCTCCGAAGTTACTCGCTACTCCGTCTCCTACTCTTTGTCTCCGTCCCTTCCCCGGAACTCCGTCGGCATCTTTGAGTTGGATGAGACCCCGAGTTCCCGTTTCTCCGACAAGATTCGCTCTAGCAGGACCTGATATCCCTTCTCTCAACGAGTTAGCCTTCATTCGGTCGAAGTTTTGGACCTGAAATTTGTAGGTATGGCTCTTGTTTTTCTCCAATTGAAGTTATGGAAGTTGTAATTAGGTTTCTCTCTAACCTTTGGTGGTTGTAATTTGTTTGTTTTTTTTGACAGATCTGAGACTTCTCTTGAACTAGGGTTTGACCGACCACTAGATCTGTGATCTGTCCCTCCTCTAGTCCTCTAATTCAAGCAGTGCCGACGAACTCAGTGCCAATTACTCCCTCCTCGGCTCCTCTTGGTTCCTCAGTCTCAGTCCCTCCTCTTCATCCTTCTGTTTTTTGTACAGCTTAAAATGTGGATGATTAGAAATTTTGCTATGTAGTTCAATGTTCATCTTCATGTACAACATAAAATGTCACTCGTAATTAATAAATATGGTTGATGGTTGATTAGAAATTTGTAGAACTTATGTTAAAATTGATGATTTTTTTTATCAGAAATTTGTTCATCATCCTTTTGTTCTTGTTCATCTTCCTGTGTAATTTTCATTTAGGCCTTTGGATACAAACCGAGCCGAACGAGCTTGAACGAGCCCATTTGACGAGCTCAAACGAGCTTAGGCTCGTTCCTTCAGCTTGTTCGAGCTCAAACAAGTCGAGCTCGAGTTTCACCCTAGGCTCGCGAGCCGAGCTTGAGAGCCAAAAAAAGCTCGAATAGTTTTTGGGCTCGAGCTCGGCTCGGCTCGTTTCCCGTTCGAGCCAAGCTTGAACATGTCAAGCTCGACTCGTTCGGCTCGAATATCACCCCTATATGCTGCCAGCCAAAAGCAAAATCGCGGTTGAAGACAAGATACGCATGCCGGATCTCGTCATCCTATGGCCTCAAATTCGAGAGATCGAACTCAAAATCATCGTCTTCGTCTCTAGTTATTGCATCTCCTCCATTAGCGATTTCCACTTCGTCGTCATCGAAATCGGCGTCGGAGTCGGGGAACTCGGTGGTAACTCGGATGGCGATATCCACAAGGTTGGTGTTGAAATTGCTGTTGAAACTCGGAGAGTATGAAGAAGAATTGGTTTCATTTCGATACGGATTCATCTTAATTAGCAGATCGATCGTGATTGCAGGAGAACGATGAAGAGAGAGATCTGGGAGTGGAAACGGTTAGACAGTCAGCATTGGCGATTAGGTACTTGTCGAGGGATGGCTCTGCCCTTCTCCTTTGCTGTAAAAGGTGGTTTTTGATTTTCTGATTTCTATTTTTGAAAAGGCTAATCGTGATTTTTCGAGATCTAGATCTTCCATTGATGATCAAACGGTTAGACGGTCAGCATCGGCGATTAGGTACTTGTCGAGGTGGCTCCGAAGCTTCACCGGTTTTGATTCGGCGACCTCCATTGGAGACGAAGGTGTGTCCAAACTCTCTTCTCCCTTCTGTCGTCACCTGCTGCTAGGTTCCATTTGGCGACCGGATCTTCGATCCTGTGCTATTTTTGGATGTGGAAAACGTTGGAGAGAGGATATAGGACTGCTCCGATTCCGCGCCGCCGATCCGGTCATCCTCCTTGATTTCGTCGACTACTCTTCTGCTAGATAAGGCATAATTTCAGCATCTTACTAGTTTGGAGTTAGACAGTTGCTTATGTTTTTTTTGTTCCCAATTGAATGGTTTCAGCAAGTTTCTTTGTTTCTTTGTTTCTTTGTTAGTCATTCATCTAGGCTAACTGGTTGTTCTGGAATTTATTCACGCCCTCTATATCTGAACAGAGTATTATATTTTGATCTTTTCAGTTTTCAGTGTAATCTTTGATCAGTGGTTAATTAATTCGGGTCTGATTGGAGAAACTTTGGGAGCTTTGAAATCATGATTTAAAATGTTTCCCCCACTCAGCCCTGCAGTCCTTCATTGTTGTTGTGTCTGCAACTCCAAAGTCTACCACCGTCTGTGCTTTGTTGATCTCGCTCTGGTCTTCCACCTCTCACCTTTCCAACTTTGCAAGTACAATTCAAAAGCCCCAAATAATTTTTAAAGAATATATAATTACCTTAATTAGTTAGCGCATGCATATAGTTGGAGCAAGATTTATATTTCATGTTCACTGAATCTTCTGTGTGAATTAATTAACCTAACCCTTGTTTATGATATGATGAAATAATCTTCTGTGTGAATTAATTCTTAAATATATGACTCGTATAGTTTTATCGATATGTAATAAAGAGTATGAACTTGCTTTAAATCGGGGTTTCAACAACAACGTTGTGGAAGGAAATTTGGAGTTAGACTCGTGAGAGGAATAATTTTACTCTTTTGGTGAGGACTCTTAGTTTGGTCATTCTTTTTGTTGAAATTGTTGTTGCTAAACTTGCTTTAAAACTAGAATTTGCTGAAATTGTTGTTGTTGAAGTTGCTTTAAATCTCCTTTAAAAGCCTCTTAGCTCAATGGTAGAGCGATGTGCTATGCGCAAATACGTGGGTTCGAATCCCGCATAGGCTAAATTTTATATCCCGTAACACGGTTTCAGCAACAATTTCAGCATCAACAACGTTGCTGAAATCGGGGTTTCAGCATCAACAACATTGCTGAAACCGTGGTTACGACATCAACAACAGTGTTGAAATCGGGGTTTCAGCAACTCCGGTTTTGGCAACGTGAAAAAAAAAACAGTAATGCGAAAAGAAAAAAAACTGCTAAAACAGAGGGTGACACAAGTGTTTCAGCAACTCAGGAAACGTGGAAAAAAAGCGAAAAAAAAAGGTAACATGGAGATAAAAAAAACTCAATTTCAACAATTTCGGTTTCGGTAATTTCGGCAACGTGGAAAAAAAGAACTCAATTTCAGCAACTTCGGTTTCAGCAGTTTCAGCAACTTCGGTTTCAGCAGTTTCAGCAACGCGGAAAAAAAAAACTAAATTTCGCGGGGAAAAAAAATTGCTGGAAAAAAAAATTTAAGCAACTTTTTTTAGGGGTGGACATTTTGCTAATATGGAGAGGGTGGTGGACATTTTCCTAATAAAGCCCAAAATTTTGGACATCGAGGTAATCACCCCTTAATCTTTTGATTCTAGAAAGGGAATAGTGATTTTATAATTAGAACAATAATGTTTTATGCAATACGTTTTCTTTGATCGAGTTTATTATTTTGTATTTGTGAGGAATTTGAAATTTGCATACAATCTTAAATTATAGAACACTCATGGTTAGCCTTTCTTAGTGGGATCAATATTTAATCGTGTTTTAGTACAAGAGCCCATCAGTTATCATTCTTATTTGAATGCTATGATATCTATCTAATGAATCTCGGTGTCATTGTCACAATTGAATGCTTATTTCTTCTTTTTCATCATCTTAATTATTCAGATTAGTTCTTTAGTTTATTTGGCGGGCTTGATTCTTACTATTATGTTATTTATGTCTTTCAACCCAATGCTCTGTTTAGAATGGGTCTGGCTGAGCACGTTAAATTGACACACAATGTGCATATTCATGGGGTTAAAATTAAAGGAACAGGATTCATGGCTATGTGATATACAAGAATGATGAGAGAAAAGGAAGGTTGTGCCCCTAAGTTAATTAGTAGAACACCCCTTATCTACTGATATACCAGTTGACTTGCCAAAATAACCATTTCTAGTCTCTGTATTTAAGAATGAACAAGGGTTTAAATATACTAAGACTACATATTTCATTATTGCTCACATTGTATTTTTAAGACTATCTTGAGTATATCATTTTTGCCTTTTAGCTAGTATTGTATTCTTTAAGCGACTTGTATCAGTGGACTCTTAGCATTCCACAGTCTCAATGTAAAATTAGCTCTGCATAGATGAGCTGATGTTATTATTTCTGTGGTATTGCTTTTGCTGCAGTACTGACCTCTTCGACCTCCTACAACTACAACAAGTTTCTAGAAAGAATGTTGTCCTATCTTATAATAATTGTTGATAAAATGTCTAGAAGAAGAATCACCATATATTGTGATTTGGGTAAATTCATTCATGCTCATTAGGTGTTTGATAAAATGTTTAGGAGATGATTTGATTGGAACTTGACTTTAGATTTTCCTAATTAGAATTGGTTAAATTTAGATGTCATTTAAATGAGGTTTTATTGTTCATCTAATTTCTCATGTAAGCATGTTTTTAGAAGTGTTGCTGATGAATCATTGAGGTAAGAAGAGGCATATTGTTCATGGCTTTTGTTTTTTTTTTTTTATGTTTTGAGTTTGAATTAGAATTCATATTGAATACATTTTGAATCTTTGAGAATTGGATTTGTATTTGAAATAATTATTTGGACAAACTTTGATAAATGGAATGTTAGTCTTATTTGCTTGTGGATTTTATCCTTGTGAGTGATTACATCAGATGAGTTTCATCCTAGTCATTGTCATACGTTAGCTTACAGTAGCTCGAAATCAAGGATCTATACGCCTAGTTGATCTCCGCCAGCCAGCACTGTGATACACATGCTAAACTGTAAGTTAAATGTTTTTAATTAGTTGAGTTATCATGAACTAAATGGAAGCCTTAAAAGTTCATTGATAACAAAGAACAAGTTATGTTCTCTTCAAATCTTGGGGCTTTGTTTGATTTGTTGGCTGGTGCGCCTTGGGATTTGTTTGTTTCTCATTTGAATGAACACCTCTGTATTTAATTTTCGATTACTTGTTTGTGTTTTGTTTGCCCGCTGGAAACTTAGCAACCATCTATTTATGTGTTAGTTTCCTTTACAGGGTAGAAAATTATACTACTTCGTTATTTTATTTAAGCCTATTAACTCAAATGGTAGAGCGATGTGTTTATACACAAAGACGTGAGTTCAAATCCCACATAGGCTACTATATATAATAATCAGGTTACAATTTAGTAATTTACCATGTTTCAAAAAACAAAACCACAATTAGGGATGGAAATTACCCGCGGGTAACCGCTCCACCCGCTTTAATTTTGCGGGCGAAAACCCGCAAAAAAGTGGGTGATGGGTGGAGCGGGTGATGGATGGATTATGGGTGAAGATTTTTCACCTATTACCCGCCCCAATAGTCCACCCATTAACCCGCCCCATTCACCCGCCCCGCATACCCGCATAAAACACTAAAAATTTATCTATATATACGTGTGTGATTTTACTATTTTACATTTTTACCCTTTCCAATTGAAAATGTAACTTGTTTTGGCGACAGGTGTCATGTCCGTGTAATTTTGGCGCCAAAACAGAGTTCTTCATTGGGGGAAGAGGGAGAGCATCTGTCTGACCAATATGGTACAATTATCTAACCAATAGCATATAGTTATCCTACCAATAGGCTTAAAATGTCTTACCATACCTGAAAATTTGGAGAAATTTGGAACGGATTGACCGTAGCTATTTTGGCGGGTTGTCAGTGTAATTTTGGCGCCAAAACGGGGTTCTTCATTGGGGGGAAGGGGGGAGTATTTATGAGGGGAAAATGCAATCATTGCATTGATGGGTGTTCCCCAAGCACATATATAAGCTTGAGAGGAGGATCTCAAACACCCCAACATGCCCTGCAAAAAGTGAGGCAGAGCAGGAGAGAGGCGGAAAGGACGGGGGAAAAGGCACACGTGGATCTGAGGAAACGATACAGTTGTCATCCTACCAATAATACAGTTCTGGCCTACCAACAGTGTTCAACTGTCTTTCCATTCCAGGAAAAGTGCAACAAGCTTGTGAGTGGAAGTGGCAGCGATGGGTAAGTCATCTTGTACCTTTCCTTTGTAGTTGTTCCTCTTTCCTATATCAGAACTACCCCCTAGGCTGATCCTCTATTCCCGTGGCGTACAGGTGATAGGGTATGTATAAACGTCGTGTGCGGCGGTTGGTGGGCTCCCGGGAGTGGGAGCTTGGTGTTCAAGGGAGAGGCACGTACTGCAGCTATGGTGGTGGCACAGAATATTGGTTACGCCCAATTGAAGGAGAAAATTGTTTCCAAATTCGACGTGGACATGGTATTGTACGACATTGAGCTCACCTACCTCCCTCCTTCGATGGGGCGGGCCACTCCGATTCGGGTCAAGGACGACGATGACCTAGAAGCCTACAAGTTCTACAACACTGAATCCGGTGCACGAGCCTGGCCAATCGCACTGCACGCCACCTTAAGGATGAAAACGACAACCCCTTCCACAACATCCAAAGAACATGAGTCAGAGAACTCCGACTCATGGGCTGAGGACCTGTCGTCTCCCACCCCAGGGGAAATATTCCTAACCGGGCCTCCCACCACGCAGGAAGACTTCGAGGATGGTCTTGATGGAGGCGGAGGGACGGATGAGAAGGTTCGAGGCTCCATCGAGGAGAAAGGGAAGTTGGACGACCTTAGCAGCGAAACTGAAGGGACCTGCCTATGTGATGAGTGTGTAGCGGGGGAGGGAGAGTGTTGTCCCACTGCAAAGGACAGCGTCAGTGGGATGCAGGATGAGCTTGTTGGGAGTGGTATACATTCGGACGGAATTGGTAGGATGGATGACAACATAATGGTTGGACAGGCGGACGGAGTTGGTAGGATGGATGACAACATAATGGTAGGACAGGGCGATGATGTGGGACAACTTCACGAAATGGATGAACCAGAGAAGGGTGGTGACGTGAGCAGGTCCGATGCCATTCGACGCCGAAAGCAAGTGGTGATCATTGATACCGACGATGATGTGGACGACCTACCCCCCCACGAAATGGAGGACATAATAGACGTAGGAAGCTCCGACGATGAAATGACCGGTTGTGGTTTCCCCGTGAAAGTGGAGGGTGGGAGGTCGAACGAGACATCTGAATCATGGGATGAGGAGGGTGAGGCAGCGGTGAGAGAGATAGAGCGAGCGTACAAAGGACACAAACAACCTTTGCCGACGTTGGAGAAAGTGGAAGAGGACGTGGCTCGGTTCATTCCTCTAGTCGGAGACCCTCGGGAGAGTGTGAAGGAGTTACGTGAGGGGGAGATGTTCGATACGAAGGCTGTCATTCAGTCTATAGTGAAGTGGGAAGCTTTGCGCGGGTGCTTCGCGGTCCAAGTGAAGCGATCGACAACAAAGGCGTACGTGGTTGTATGTCCCGAACCGAACTGCTCATGGTACTGTCGGGCGTCAACGTATCGGGAAACTAAGAAGTGGGTGGTTCGTAAGTTCGTTGACACACACAGTTGCAAGGTTAGTGTCGCCAGCAACTACCAGCGCAACGCCAATTACATGCTGATGGGGCAGAGTTTGGTGTCCGAGTAAGTTTCTAAACCGGCGTCTTGTTCCCCGTCTATGTACTATGTGTTGGTGGAATTTTTTTGGTTTAACTCGTATCTTGGCGTCTTTGTAGTTTTGCTGGGTCAGGGAAGGAGCTGCTTCCCCGTCATATCAGGACGATGATGAAGTCTCGGTTGGGCGTGGATTGCAGCTATTGGAAGGCACGTAGGGCGAAGGGAGCCGCAAGGGAGGGCTTGTACGGGACCTACGAAGCGAGCTACGATCGGATGGCCTCATACCTTTACATGCTTGAGCGAGCAAACCCCGGGACCATAACCACATTAGTCCGTGATGATAACTAGCAATTCAAGTATGCGTTAGTTAGCTTGGGTGTTTGGCGGACAGTCATCCCACACCTCAGACAGGTAAGCCCTCGCAACTTTATTATCCTACCAAATGGCAGATGTCATCTGACCATCTGTATATATTTGTTATTCCAATTCATGTCTTACCAATAGGCACAGAACATCCCACCGTTTATGATCATACCAACTGTCTCCATTTATCCTACCAACTGTCTCCATCTGTCATACCAATAGCAAAATTTCATCCCACTATTTAAACTGTGACATTGGCAGGTGTTCTCGGTGGATGGAAGTTTCTTGAAGGGGAAGTATCGGGGTTGCTTGATGTTTGCGACTGCCCAAGACCCAAACCACAACATATACCCCATTGCATTTGCCATTGTCGACGGGGAGAATGACGCATCCTGGGGTTTCTTTTTCCGTCAAATGAAACGCGTGGTCCCGGATGAGCCCAATGTGGTGTGGGTAAGCGACAGGCACATGAGCATCACCAAGGGGATTCGAGCGAGTTACGATTTCGCAAAGCATGGCCGCTGCACTTACCATCTATTTCAGAATGTGAAGGCATATCACAAGGCGGGTGGGCTACAAAAACTGTTCTTCCTAATGGAAAACGCGTACACCGTTGCGGAGTTCAATGGGCACTTCACAGCTTTCAGAGAGAAGTCACCCACTGGTGCTGAGTACATTAAGATGGTTGGGTTCTCCAATTGGGCACGGGCTTTCTATCCCGCCAATCGGTTCAACGTCAACACCACAAACCATGCCGAGTGCTTGAACTCGGTATTCCTTGAACCTCGTGACTGTAACATCCCCCGTCCCACATCGGATATCATAAGAATGTTGGGAGTGATTTATAAGTGATTCAAGCCCTACCCATGTCACAAGAGCTCTTCCTTTTCAGGCTCCAAGTGAGGACAATGGACCTGAGAGGGCTAGGTGGCATGGGTTGGCGCCTCTTGAGACCTCGGGTCTTACAGATGGTATCAGAGCCGACTCCGGGCTCGGAGGTGCGCCGACAGTATGCTCGGGTACGCTCCTCCCGGATGGCAGTCCCTTGGGCCTGACGGGGTCGTCAGTGCTTTAAGTGGGGGAGATTGTAACACCCCCCGTCCCACATCGGATATCATAAGAATGTTGGGAGTGATTTATAAGTGATTCAAGCCCTACCCATGTCACAAGAGCTCTTTCTTTTCAGGCTCCAAGTGAGGACAACGGACCTGAGAGGGCTAGGTGGCATGGGCTGGCGCCTCTTGAGACCCCGGGTCTTACAGTGACCTGCCCGTCACCTCCCTAATGGACAACATACTCGACAAAGTGGGTGAGTGGTTCGTGAAGCGCCGGGAGCTAAGTTCTAATCCCGAGAAGGTTTTCACCGACCATGTGGACGCCGTTTTGAGGCAAAACGCCATGCAGGCTATATGTCTTCAGGTGAAGACTTTGAGCGAACACGAGTATGACGTTCGTAAGGGGCTGTCCGCCTGGCTGGTCAACCTTTTCGCTCGGAGTTGCACATGTAAGCACTTTCAAATTGACCAGATTCCATGTCCACATGCCCTCGTTGCGGCCAAGGTACGTCGGATCGACCCATACTCCCTCGTCCATCCTCTATACAGGGCTGAGGCTTGGCGCGCCTGCTATGTCAATGTCGTGTACCCAGTGCCACCTCGTGAGACATGGGTGGTGCCTGCTGAAATAGATGCCAGGATTTGCTTGTCGCCGGTGGTGAAGCGTGCGCCGGGAAGGCCGAAGACGAAGCGCTATCCGTCGAAGGGCGAATACAGGGGGCCAAAGCGCCGTCGACAGTAGTGTAGTTTGGTGGACGCTCAAGTCAGCTGACGGGTTTATTTTGGGCAGTGATCGCCGTCGACTTGAGTGTGGATTCTACAAGTATGTTTTTTGCACGTGTCTCGTATTTTCGTGTTCCTAGGGGGCTAATTGTGATGCAATCTTGGGGATTTCACATGTTTTGGGCACAGTCACATGAATTATCGGATCTATTAAGTATTTCTCATGTCGTCCTACCACTATCTTCTCTTTGTCCACCCAATAGTTAAAACGTATCCGACCATAACATTTTCTTTATCTTACCAATTCCTTCTCAACTTAACTGCAATTGACATCCTCAACAATGTTTAGTTATATCATGCCAAAAGTGTCGTCTTATCTTGCTAATAGTTTCGTATAATCTTACCACTTATAACATTCATGCAAACGTAAACTTACCCACAATATAATACAAGAATC
The DNA here is from genome assembly GCA_963922045.1 of Persicaria maculosa. Lineage (NCBI taxonomy): Eukaryota > Viridiplantae > Streptophyta > Magnoliopsida > Caryophyllales > Polygonaceae > Persicaria > Persicaria maculosa. The sequence continues at coordinate 32,932,507 of OY998252.1, read as the reverse complement.
AACCTTGGGTGTAAGCAGGAACTAATTAACGTGAACCATAAATACTAGTTTTAACCATTACAATCACAAAACATCCTACCAACCGTGAACAAAAGACACTACAAACAACAACATAAGTTTTGAAACTAACACAAGTGTCCAAACGACCAAAGTTTACTTAGAACAGAACTGAAGTTTCCAAACCATGAGAGAATGTCGTAACAAACAGGAGAGAATGTCTTAACAAACAAGAGAGACCTACAAATCGTGGCGCTGGATGGAGAGCCCCAAGTACTGGCGGTAGGGGGCAATATAATTGTCGTTGACGCTCTCGAATGTCTCTACGCCCTCTGCCACCAGCTGGATAGTCCTGATAACGTATGCCCCACAGTCACCGCTGCACGTGAAGGAATTAACAACCAGCATAAGTTATTTACGTCTTACCACTTCCGTCATTTTATCATACCAATGGATGTAATATATCCTACCAATAGTCATATTATATCCTACCAATATAGTAAACGTACATAACCCAATAGTTAAGAGAAACTTACGAGGTTTCGTTTCTAGGGATCTTGGCGGTTCGGGTTATGGTGAATGGGTTGGGGACATCGACTGTATGCCTGGCCCGGAGCTCGACAGAAAATTGCATCACCACCGGTATCAGCTTCGCAACAGGCTCGAGGTGGGCTTGAAGATCCTTCTCCTTTATCTGGTACTAGTCACAGTCGAGGACTTCTATGTTCCACTTTACGAGGTCGATGACGAGCCCAATCCAGTGCTTCGCCTTGTACAACCAAGGAGCTAATATCTTCGCGTTCGCCACCGACCATGTCCTCCCGTGGTGGTCCGGCAGTGTCCCAGAGAAGTACCTCAGCAGCACCTTGGACACATTGCGCTGGTTAATGCGGTTCACATCGCCCGAAACAGCGTCCAACTTCTTCACCACGGCTTCCTGCCAGTATGGGTCGACCACGACGACACCCGACTTCTTGTCACCCTCCCGGGCGTCCAATGTCTTCCGGACCAGGACCAGGGACTGCTGGATGTGCTGCGTTAAGAGGTACGTTCCAAATTCCCGTGAGGGCTTGTCCCATGACGTAAGTGAATAAGGAAACATGCGGTACAGGACAAAAGTTTGCGTACCTCGGTGGAAAGCCATACACCGGGTGAGATGAGGTTGTTGAAGAACTCCTTGTTCAATTGGGTCCCGTCTGGGCCCTTCACCTGCGCGGGGAACTTCAGGAGCCACGCCAAGAAGTCGTCTCTCTGTTTATCAGTTACCATCCCCTCCGCAGCTGCGTCGGTGGTTGGACACGATGCCTTTGCACCCTTCTTGGCCCGCTTAGCGGGTTGAGTCACCACGCAGTCCCCTAGCTTCGCTGTGATCTTCCTATCACGCTTGCCTCTCCTCGGCTCTAGCTTCGTCTCCTAACAATCAAACACACCCGAGTTTTATTCAAACAACTGTCATTATCCTACCAAAACAGATTCAATATTGTACCAAAAGGGTAAATATATCCTACCAACTGGGTTATTGTATCGGACCAAAATCAACTGTCTTTTATATCATACCAAAACGCAACTTTTATCTTACCAACAGGGTCAGACTATCCTACAAACAAGTAAGTTTTACCTTTTCCTCCGCTTCGTCTGCATCAGACTCACCCTTGGAACCCTCCCCTGCAGCTTGTTTTACAGGCTCCTTGCCCTTCACGTCCCCACCCATGTCTTCCTTCTTAATCTGTTCCTCAGCCTGCACCACCTTCTCTCCATCGTCCTTGCCCTCTTCACCCTCCTTTGCCTCCTCCTCAACCTTGTCCTTAACATCGTCACCAGTGCACATGCCCTGCCCCTTAAGATCAGATTTGAGCTCTTCTTTCTCCGCCGTGTTATCCTCAACGATCTGTCCCTGCTTGCCCGACCCCTGGTCATCAGCATTCATCTCTTCCTTCTCTTCCGCCATTTCAACAATCTCATCACCGTCCTTGTCCAAATCTTTCTCAGCCTTGTCAACCACGTCGGCCACAACCTTGTCCAAATCTTTCTCAACAACCTTCTCAACAACATCGTCATCCAATACATCAACAGGATCCTACCAATTGCACATGTATGTCATACCATAAGGCTTAAAATGGTTTACCAACACAAAAACATTATCCTACCAATTGCACATATGATGGACAATGAAGCACATACCTTTCCCTTGCCGGTCCTCTCTGATAACACCTTCTTGCATTCTCTCGAAACTTCAGTGACCTTCTCCTCGAGCTCCCTGAACCTGGTCCCCATCTCGACCATCATGCCCTTGAAGAGAGCCTCAACCTTTGCCACAATCCGGGCCTCCAAACCGACGCTCGACGCGTCTGACCCGGACTGGCTGGTGCCCTGACTGGGTCCAGCAGTGGCATTCTCCTGTCACCGCTTCTCTCTGCGGGCCCTCATGTGCTCGCCCATAATCTCATCAAAGAAGACATCTGGAGCGTCTTTCTTATACGACGAGTTCGGGTAAGCATCTTTCTCCTTGTGGGAAGGGTGCAAGATCGGCTCTGGCTTTGCAAGCAGAACGTGTTCATCTACGGGGTCGTTGGCGGGGGCGTCCAGGCTCAGGAACGACTTCACGTTCTCGTATCGGATGTGGGAGTTTGGCGTTTCCCATCTCAGACACCTAGGGATGATGGTGTCGTCAATGTTGCGCCCGAAATGATTACCAATCTCAGGGAAGGTCTCGTACACCCACAACTGCAAATACAATATGATAAGATATTAGACCACAGCTGCGCACACATTTGGGTAAGCTATTATTGCACAGTTTGCATGACAACTTCATAGATTTGGTAAGATAGAAATACACAGTTTGCATGTCAACTTGATATCTCTGGTAAGATAGAAATATAATATTGGCATGATATAATTGCCTTATTGGCATTCCACACAGTCACACATAATCTGAAATGGCAAGGGGTTGAGCCTTTGTTCATAACTTGACTAACCTGGAATGCCATGGGGAACCCGTAGAGCGCGTACGTTGGCCTATCTTTCAGGTGGGCTTTTGCAGCCACCAAGTCCTTCAACGTCCCGGCCAGGCTCTCGTGTAGCCTCTCGTACACCAGGCGTCCCCAAGGAAATTCCAGAAACCGCGTCGTGTCCTCCAACAACAGCATAACCACCCACCCTCTAATTTGTGTCTTCTTCTCCAATCCACAAAGAATGCCCTCCACAATGGCTAGGAGGGCAAGCTTGTACTTCTTCATTAGGGAGCCCGAGTCCGTCTGTTTTTCGTGCTCCCAAGCTCTCTCCAAATCCTTCAGACTTACCTTCTCTTTCTTGAACAGCTAGTATATGGCGTCTTTGTGATCCCCCTCCATCACATCCCTAGGGGGTGGTGCGCAGTTTAGCCCCGTTATCAACGCGAACTCGTGAAGCGAGAATCGCACGTGATGCCCCTGGATGGAGTACCACGTCTCGTGTTGCTTCCGGGTCTTCAGCTGCCACAGGAGGCAAAAGTGCACCAGCTGTGCGGCGAACTTGTTCCTCGACCCTATCCTCACTATGCCTCCTAATTGGCTCTTCGTCAGGGCCTTCACATCATCACGGTCGATGGCTAAGTCAAGACCGTCCAGAAGGTCTAAACTGCCATGTGATAGCGCCCTGCCACTGAAGTGGTCCTTCTCCGCCACAGCTAAGACAGCCTGCAACACATGTAACACTCTTAGGTTCGAATTTTTTTCCCAAGCATTACTACCAAAACAAGGGAACTTTCTCAGTGTCCTTACCCCCTGGCTGCTTGGTCCTGCCTTTACTTTCCTCTTGCCGGCCTTTGTCATTTTTTATGGTTGTTGCACAAAGGTTACCTGCAACACAATCACCACACACATGCATTCAGACATTCAGATCACCTAATCATTCATACCAACAGTGTATTTGTATCCTACCAATAGATTATTAGTTTCCTACCAACTCTGCTATCCTTTTCTGTCCTACCATTTTCGAATTTCATACAAGTTTGGTTCATTTTACCTATTTCCTAACCCAAGAGATAGCCAAAGTAATTCACCAACACCAACACCAATTGACCAACAATTCATCATACATATAGGCATTTAACCAACAAGTAATTCACACATTAAGTTTCAAACATATAGCCAAACACCTACTCTGTCATACCAACATGTCTTACTTGTTTTCTTCATTTTACCTCTTTAACAACACAGCATATACGCAATGAGATTAACCAAAACCAAATCACCATTTATTCATCATATTTTTAGGCATTTCATCAAACACTTGGTGGGCGCTTACGGTTTCAACATTAAAAACCAATCAACCAAAAATTCCTTCATCCCACTTAGCATACCAGATGTTCAATTTTATCCTGCCAATTTCGTTACCCGGTCCTACGAAATCTGCTACCCCAATCCTTTTCCCGACACCCACAAACCCTAATCGAACCCGCCTCCCCAAAATCGACTCACAATGGCACCCCTAACCCCTCCTACTTCATTCCTCCTCTACTGCTAGGCATCTACCCCAAATTCGTCTCAAATCCTTCACAAAACCGCACCCCCATTACCCCGATTTCGCAACTCAAAGAAAAAACTCCACATGTTGTAGGTCATTATTCTTGCCCGAGAGAGTTGTTTAAGGCTTGAACTTAAGATATACATGTAGAAAGTCTTGTCCCTTAACCATTAAGAGTGAGTTTGAGTAACTTGAAGACATTCTTGAGCTCCAGGATGTACCTAGTTCCAGAAGAAATGTGCCTATTGGATCGGGTCTTCTTGGCTTGCAACCTAAGGTCAGCTTTGGTGCCTATTGATAACTCTTTAATTCCTATTTTCTTGTTTAGGGTTTGGAACGGAATTGATAGGTGAAAAGTAGTTCAAAACTCACTTAATGCAAAATCATTTCTCATTACTTATCCATTGTGTTCCTATCAAGAGTAGCAAACAACGGGTTTTGTTTTTAATGTTCTTAGTAGAGTTATATGCAAAATTGAAATGATTATATATCCCCGGTTAAATGAGAATGCAAAATTGACTTGCTTCTTCTTCTATGTACTGCCATTGTGTTCTTATCTCTTCTAAATTGGAACTATTTGCACAGAAAGGTTGAACAAGTTTTGAAGAGGCAGATTCTTTTAAAGATGGTCTTGACAAGTACTTTCTAAGGCATCAAGAAGCTGTAGAGAGGGCTGAATTGCCTGGCAAAGTGGTACGCTTGAATAATTTGTATTATGCCACCTTGCAATTATATACTAACTATTACTCCGTACTCAATAACTCACACATACTTTGCTTTGTTCAAAAACGATGAATCTGCTCATGTTTTGAGGATTTTTGATGATGAAGCTCAAGCAATGAAGTCTGCTCGTAATTTTGCTCGGATGATGGAAGAAGCTTATTCAACTGGAGTCGTTTTCTTTTCCTTCAGTCTGTGTAATACTAAGGAGAAAACATATGCATGTAGATAATATGAACAAATACTTAATAGATGGAACATTATTGAATGCTTTGACATATTTTGATTATTTGAGAAGTAGCGTATTAATGAATACAAGCCTGAATTGAGACATCATTTAATAGAATAGAAAGCGATTTTAAAATGTATTGAAACACAACAAAAACGACTAATAAAACTGATGTCTTTTGCGAAATTATACATTGTTATTCATAAAGAAAACGATGTCTTAATCTTTTTAGACATCATTTCTTTCAAATATATTGATTTAAATATATACATTTAACATTGCTTTATAAATATTGAATGTCGTATACTATTTTTTAAACGAAATAACAAGACAAAATACAAAGGAAAAGTTAATAAATATGAAATGAATCACCTATAACTGATGTAAATAAGATATTATAACATTGTTTTTGGAAAAAAATATCGATATTAATGTGAATCTTTATATTGCTCTACATATCTTTAGATAGCTAGAAATGCAAAATAATAATGTTTTAACATTAAGTGAACTAACCAAAATGTAATTTTATGCATGGATTTAAGTCGATATTACAAAGAGAAACGATGTTATCAATAATTATAGACATCGGTTATAAACTGATGTGGTAAAGTTCGGATTTTTAACACCACCCACTAACACGTCGAATTTTTTTTTGATTAACATCGGTTTATACCCGATGTCTATGAACAGAATTCTAGTAGTGACAGTTGCTTACCTTTGTCTTCGTCTTCAACCTTCTCCTTCCTCCCTGGCTGTGACTGGTGGCCTTCTTCTTCAACCGGTTCTCCGTCTCTCTGTCTGTCGCCTCCTCTTTGTCTGTCGCCTCCTCCTTTCGCTTTTCCGTCTCTCTGTCTTCGTCGCCTCCTCCTTTCGGTTTTGAGAACATGTAACCGTCTCTCTCCCTCCCTCCTCCTTTTAATTTCACAAATACTCACCCACTACAGCCGGTTATGTACAGTAAAAAAACCGGCACTTTAATTGGCATGGGGGTAGAGAGGTTAGTTTGGGCCAATTTTTGGGCTAGTGGTCTAGTTTAGCAAAAAGGCCCATTTTTTGGTCTAATCACTACCCTTTCCTCTTTAAAAAAAAATGGGTAAGACCGGTAGTAGGGCTTGTTACCATTGTCGATGCTAAAATAATAAATATCATGAGAAAATCACACCAAAATGAAATTTCCCCCAAAATAGCAACATTAAAAAAACAAAATTACAAAGATATATATGATGAATCATTTTAAGGCCACATTTTAGAAGGATAATGGGTGGATATAAATAATACACCCATGTTGTGTTTCACTGGGAGCCTGTGAAATCGACTGATCAACTTAGAAACTTCAAACTTATATTCATATGATATTTGCATATGATCAACTCAGATTGCATATGATACATAATTTCTATTTTCATTCAACTTAGAAACTTATATAGTTGTATTCATATAATATTTGCATATAAAAAAGTGAAGTCTTCCCAATCAGATTGTCACATTGTGCTATGTAAATTGAAATTTTGTGGTAGGTTTAGCATTTGAAGGTTCAAGCTCCTAAATCAAAGAGATCAAGCAACGCATCCCTAAAAATCATCACATATTTCTGTATAAACTTAGACTTGGTCATCTAAGTGAGTGCAACACTTTTGACCATAGTTATGATATAAAAGTCATCTCACAGTTCTATCTCCCTTTCCTCATCCATAAACTCAAATGAATCAACACAAAATTTAAAACGGGATTATGAAATCACAAATCACGAATCACAAATCACAATCACATTCACATGAGCTACCAGCAATCACAAATCAAAACTTCACCAAATAAGCATTTCATCGAACACCTTGTGTGCAATACATTAACCCAAAATTCTCTAACTTAATCAACCTAGTATACAGATCCGATTGGTAAGCAAAGGGCGAATAGAGAGCGTTTTACCTCGATTTGACACATCCCGCCTTCAATTGCAATCGATTGCCACCTCCAGCCACCAATTCAGCCGCCCCGACTGATCACCAAATCAAACACAAACCAACAAACAAATCAGATCAAGAGCATTCTAATAATATGCAATTTGTAAAGCTAATCAAGAAAAATTCAGCAATTGAATAAGGGCGGGGGAGAACAATTGAAGAAGGGCAGCGCGAGAGCATCATCGCCAACCGCTGGAATGTACCACACACACCCATATTCGGTTCTTTGCGCCACCAAAGTCGGTGTCTAGGCTTCGCTTGGCTCCTCCAAATTCGTCGTCGGGAGCGATATTTGAGTAAGAGATTCCATGGGAGAGCTTCATATTTGGCTTCGAGAGAGGTGACAACCATGGAAGGATTTGAGAGAGAAACAGACCGTTTATTAAGAGAGTAAAGGCGCTGGCCAAAAAATAATAATTACTAAGAGAGTAAAGAGGAGACTAAAGAACTTACCTTTGATGAAGAAAGTGCATTTGAGGAAGAACGATTTGAGGAATTGAGGAAGAACGATTATAGAATCCATGGTTACTTCAATTTCAGAAAGGGGGTTTGAGCAGTTGAAGAGAACGTGGGTTGAGAAAGTGATTTATTATGTTGCTCAAAGGATTGACACGTGGCTCAATTTTTGCTGAAGACATTGCTTCATATATAGCTTACATATATAAAATGACTACTGTTTTTACACGGGATAGCTTACATATATAAAATGGCTACTGATTTGTAATATATATAACCTATTACGTAGTATAGTTTTAATAAGGAAAATTGATTAGGTTTGCGAGTACCCGCGGACTACCCGCACTCGCATTCGCGAACGGGCTTGAACACGACTTCCAACTCGTTAAGCGGGCTTAGCCCGGCTCGCACCCGCAACAACGAGACAATGCCCGCACCGTTTGATATAAAAAATTATACATATATATTTATTACGCCTTTGAGAATCGCAATATATACATGAAAAATTTGAGTTTTTTTATAATTTTTTTATTTGAGGGACAAGGCCCGTCCCGGTCTCGGTCCTATCCCGCAAAAATTACGCGGGACGACCTCCGTCCCGTCCCGCGCCCACCCCTATATTTTACAACTGTAAGTCTATAACAATTCAGAATATGGAAATGTTTACGAAACAGGCGTTGGCAAACTGGAAAAAAAAACGAAAAGTATTGATAAGGATAACACGAAAATTACAAACAATGCAACAACACCTAAAAGAAAAAGAAACTCGAGATGAGAAAAACCACCTGCAGACACTTACAAATTAAACTTTGATGGCAGTCTCACCTCTTCTCGAGTTTCTTCTGTTGGCTTCATCATCCGGAACCACTGGACTCCCCGATTGCGATCGGCGGTGCACTCCTAGGGCCTAAGAACTCTGTAGTGTCTGAAGCAATTGCTTTGAGGCTTGGTCAGAAGGCAAAGGAGTTAGACATTTCACGCATTATAGTAGAGAGCGATAACCTGGTGGTTATTAATGCTCTTAATGACGGCTGACAGTGCCCTTGGGAGATTGAAATCCTTCTCTTCGACATCCGACTTTTGCTCATCTAGTTCGAGGTCGTCTCAATTTCTCATGTCTTTAGGGAAATTAATCGGTGTGCGCGTGGACCGTGTCGCTAGCTTATTCCGACTTTGACCTTGGCTGATCTGATGGACCATGTCGCTCGCTTGTTCTCGACTTCCACCTTGGCTGATCCGATGCAAGATAGGGAACTCTGTATTTACATACGTAAGGATATCATTGGTTGATGGATTAGCAGGGTTATCCTCTTCCAAATTTTCACCCGTATAAAAAAAATTCCGGAAATTTCGCAAGGTACACTCGTGGTGTAACGTTTTTCGCGGGGTGTACAATACTTTTATCAATTTCACCCGGTACCCCTGAGGTTTTGAGTAAATTCGTCCCGTGCCCCTCCACCGTGAATTTTGACTATGGTTCTTTGCTCCGTTAGTTTTTTCTGATTAAAAAAAGAAAGAAAATAAAAGAAACAGTATTGAAAGAACAGAAGGCCGACAGAGAGGAAGGCAAAAGCGACATAGAGGAAGAAGGAGAAAGGAAGGCCGACAGAGGAAGGGAGATCCGAGTCGACGACGCAGGCCGGCCGCACCGGACCGAGCTGACAGGGCCGGGGGGTTGGAATTCGCAGGTGGTGGTGCCAGGTATGTCTATGCGAATTTGAACCCCTTTTTGAAAATTAGGGTTTGTGTAATTGGGTTTGAATAAACTCAGTTTCTATGCTCAATTTCTAATGTGAAATACTCAGTTTATGATTGGGGTTTCGAATTTGTGAATTTAAGTTTGGTTTATTTTTCTCCCCCATACTGTGATTGGGGTTTCGAATTTCTAATGTGAAATGCTCAAGGTATTTTGTTTAATCTTGTTCTATTGACTTGCAGCCAAGGTATTTTTCCGCCTTTGTCTATGAATGATTTGTTCTTAATTTGTTGATTTACTTAGTAGCTACTGAAATTTGACAGATGGTGTGATCTTTGCTATTAATCTTTATACTTTAGCTATTTGCGCTGAAAGATCTTCTTTGGGACGATGATTAGAGGAGGAGGAGAGTACAACTCTATTGGTCCATTCTTTTTTCCCAAATCATTGCACAATAGGTTTGTTGGCTAGGTATGTGATTTAGGTTCTAGTTCCAAAATTTGATTTTTAAGCTAGAGATATGGAAAGATAAATGCTTCAAAACTGTCATTGTTGAGGCAATGACACCTTGCATTGCACTAGGAAAAATATTTTGCAGAAGTTCATCACATTAGTGAATATTTATGACCTAGTAACAGTATGATCCATTAAAACTGACATAGCTACCTTACTATAGTAGTTTTGACTAGGTTTCCTTACTGCTTCATCATACACCCCATTAAATATCAGGCGAACACACATCATATTATTTGAATTGAGTTAGTTCTTAATGGATAATAGGCTATTTGTGCGCAATTGAGCTAATAGGCTATTTGTCAATCTAAATTTAATACTCCGTATTAGTTAGTCACATACAAAGTCAATCTCAATCTCAATCATCATAACTCGTTCATTACAACTAAGCCAATACAAACTTTTGAAATCAATCAAATGCTTCAATTAGGCCAACCAAAAGGTTAAAAAGACAGGTATAAACACTAAATTCAAATAAACACAAAATTTTCTTTTCCATTTCCAACTCTCAGACATCAATAGCAAACCAAAATGCAATTGAAAAACATTCATTTCAGAGGCGAATAAACAGTTCAGACCTAGGTCGAAGCTCAAGATCCGCATTGCTTGGAATATCAACATAGCCAAGTCGAAATTGTCCCGCTCAATGGCGACAATCATGATCCTACAACAATCAGAGAAGCAAAACCCCCAATTCAAAGATCCTCAATTGCAATCCAACTAAAAACACCCAATTCAATAAAAAAAAACCCAAATCCCCAAACCCTAAATCACAAAACCATAGTCAAGAAGGCTTACCTCCACTGGCGCGCATCACCACGGTCTGCTCCACCCTCGTCGTCCTCCTCTCATCGGTGTCGACCTCTAGTTGTTGACATCAATCTCCTCCCGTCGACCTCCTCTTGCCAGTCTTCTTCTGGATATTGAATCATCGAGGGGCGAAATTTCCGTCATACCTCAAGGGTACCTGGCGAAATTTCCGAAAAAAAAATATATATTTTTGGAATTTAAAGCAAATAGAAAATAGAAACTAGAAGCCTCGAGAATACCCTTTGTGGCTTATATACCTGCCGTCAATCCTTAAAAATACCCGGAAGTCGGCTTACTCTTCCTTTCTCTGTGATCGGAGGTCCGTTGGAAACTTGGAAGCCTTTTCCTCTATCTAGTCCTCACCACAAACAAATCTGAACATATTCTGACCTAAACCCTAATTTGCTGATTTTGGCGTTTTAGGTTTCGGGATAATTGCTTTTGGAATTTGATTTCCTGCTCCAAGTCTTCTCTACTTGAGGCCGATTGTGTTGGTTGAGCTTTTGAGGGGGCGCAAATGGTGTTGATTAAAGATGAAACCACCGTTGACGAGGTTAAAGAGACATTGAAGGATCGCGATACAAGCGGCTCTGCGGTGGCATTGGAGGATGCTGGATCGGAGAAGATAAGCAAGGATGTTTTGGAAGGGTTCGAAACGGCCAGCGAAGGTGACCTTTGTGAAGACAAAGAAATCGAAATTGGCGGTGGTGATGTTGAAAGAGAAGCTGAGCGGAATGAAGGCGAGGAAGAACAGGTTGCGCCTCTGAAGAGTGATGCTTATGAAGATGCGCTGAGCGAAGATGAACTGAAGCAGGTTAGTTTTCTCTCTTCCCCTCTCTCTAGTTGGATTTGGTTACGGTATATCTGATTAGGGTGCGCAATTTCCCAAAGTTGACCCTGAGGTGTGTCATTCAAAGGCTTTTAATGGTATAATACATTGTGTTGATTGCTCATTTGTCAATCATTATTGAAGTTGATACCTTTATGAAGATGGATTATGATCCATGTTGTTTTCCTAGTTCAATGTTATAGAGGCTTTCACAACCAGTTTAATGCCAGTTTAATTCCTTGGGTTCATTCTTTACTTGCACATTTTGGGGGAACTGCTAGTTTAGTTATGCCTTGCTTTTTTGTAACATAACATGTCTATTAAAAGTTAAAAAATTGGCTTTGTTTCGAAACAGAGAGCCTTATCACAAGCAAATGATGCAAAACTTGAAGGTAATATGCTATTTAAAGATGGAAAATATGAAGAAGCACTCTCAAAGTATGAGGCTGCCTTACAAGTTGCTGCAGAGATTCCATCCGCTGATGAACTGCGGTCCATTTGTCATTCAAATCGTGCTGTATGCTTCTTTAAACTGGTAGGTGAATTTTACTGTAACGAATTTTAAATTTTTTTGTGTTGATGTAAATATTGCACTTTTATTTTGACTTATCTATAGTTTGTTAGTAGCAGTGAATGTGCTTGATCTACTTTTTATCAAAGGTAAGCTGACATACTGCAATTTACACAATTATTTTAGAAATAGAAGTTTTTACCAATGCACTGTAAGTCTGTAATGGTATCTCTACTACTAGGTAGTATCCCTTCTTCATAGACTTAATCAGAAGTTGGCTGATAAAACTTAGCGTCTTTCAACTGCTACAGTTCAAGCAACCTTTTGCTGTTCAACTTGAGCTTCATGTTAATATTCTCCATCCCTATAAGTAGTTCTTGTAATGAATTCTGAGGTTAGAACCCCTTGGTGCCTGCATCCCGTGAAAGATGCAAGATTATGGCCTTCGTAGTCAGAGGCATTAGGTTAAGACTTTGACAGAGGAGAGATGCGCCTTCTAATACAAGAGTAATTAGGAAAAGTGACCGATTATATTTATTTAGGGAAAGTGACCGATTATATTTATTTAGGGAACTTTCATGTGATAATATGTAGTCCTGGTTGTACTGAAGGCAAGGAGCCTTGTAGAATGTTAATTTTCAACTTTGCATCTTCTACAGTACTTGGAGTGTAAGTCTTACTGCCGTATTCCAATTGACTGTGGTTCCCTACCCTCCTGTTTTCCTCCCTAACACATTATGCATGTTTTGAATGTGCACAAAATGTCTGCTTGTTTAACATTGTTCACCGTTTGAATATCAGGGAAAGTATCAAGAAACAGTCAAGGAATGCACAAAATCTTTGGAGCTAAATCCTGGATATATGAAAGCCCTTATTAGAAGGGCAGAGGCAAATGAGAAGCTTGAACATTATGACGAAGCTATTGCTGGTAAGTGTGTATTTCATGGAAGAACCTTTATTAGCTTCAATAATGTGGAGGGCAGTGGCCATCAGCCCACCAGTACACCATATTCTTTATTTATTTCTCATTTTTTTTTGGGATTGTTGTTGTTGTTGTTGTTGTATCCGGGTCCACTTTGTGTGCCCAACTAAACTCACGGGGGTAGGAGCTTAAGGGCCCTGAACTGTCCCATTAGCATGTATGACAATCAGGTGTGCCCTTTTATGCACGTTTATCTTGTTTCTTTGATCTTGTATTTGCTGTGCTTTGCAGATAATAAAAAGATTTTGGAACTGGATCCTTCAAATTATGATGCTAGAAGATCAATTATTCGTTTGGAGCCTTTGGCCAGAGAAAAGACGGAGAAGATGAAGGAAGAGATGATTGGTACTCTCACTCTCTGCCTTTGTGTTATTATATTTTTTCCCTGTACACAAACACACACCACATTCGCGAGATTGTTTCTTGCAAAAAAATTATGTGTATGCTTCCTTCCAGATGAGTAGCATTATTTTTTAGTGGAAAAGATATATTTCAATGTTTCACAACATTTACCTGCCTAATTGAAGGAATATATATTTAGAACACTATCTTTAAAATGGGAGGTACACCTACCTGCTCTCTTCAAGCAGCTAATTCTTAAATATCTGTTCATGATTAGTTAATCCAGCAAGGGTGTTTTTGGTCTTAATAGCTGTGGAGCTAGCTGAAAGCTTTATGATTGGATGATAATTGTTCACTGGCCACTGGATTTTGGTTGATTTTTTATGAAATTAGCTATGTTGTACTTGTAGCTGATAAATTTGAATCTCATAAAAGGACATTCTCCTTTGAAAATATTTTTAGCATAAATGTTTAGTTGAATAGAATGAGTAAAGGCCAAGTTTCAAACTAACTAAACTTATAAACGTCCTTTTCGTCTGGGCAGGAAGATAAAATGAGATCTTTAGCTTATTGAGGAGCACAGGGATAAATGTTCATATTGTTTTTTTTCTCTCTGAGAAGATTATACAAGCTCTTAAAAATGGCAGAACTCCTAATAAGCTAAATTGCAAATATGGGCTGGCTCCAGGATAGGGCTAAACCCAGCTTCTTTCCTTGCATGATTACATAGCTAACCCTCAGCTTTTCACTCAAAAGAGACAATTTCAAAAGCTTGTCTACACCACATCTCTTTTCATTATCAGCTGTATGGATCTGTTGGAGTTTATAAAAAAAAAAACTATGAACTGAAAATCTATTTTCACAAATTTCTAAATAAAAGAAAAAAAATAATAACTGATTAAAAAGAAAAGATCAAAATCTAACCATTAGAATATATTTTAGTGGATGTGATCTTATAAAATCCACCCATTAGAGTTTTTATCCAACTCCACTGAATCCAAATCCCATTTCTTTATAGCTATTTGGCAAATCAAATGGCTAAAAGGTGTGATAAAGTATGTTTTGAACTAGCTTTAAATTCCTTGTGTGGCTCCTGTTATTGATACAAATGATACCTTAGTGCCGCTATCTGCTAAAGAATTTCTTATTGAAACACGCTTTATCTTTTCTCGTACAGACCTTGCTTTGAACATATTCCTATATCGTGGTGGGGAAATTCATTTGTTTTCACCACCTCATAGTCTTGTCTTACTTCCACTGACTTGTCATGTTGATTCACTTGCTTGTCCCCAGAATTTTAATCTGACATCTGACTATGACTTAATGTGAGCAGGAAAGCTAAAGGATTTGGGGAACTCTCTGCTTGGCCGCTTTGGAATGAGTGTGGACAACTTCAAGGTCGTCACAGATCCTAAAACTGGTTCTTCCACTATTCAGTACCAACAATAATTTCCTTTACTGCCATTATTCAAACCTATAAATACTGATGAACAGTCAAAGTTGAAGCAAGTGGTTGAACTGTTTTGGTGTTATATCATGGTGACCAGTGTTTACAAAATGAACATGCTAGTTCTGCAAGGGTGATATTTGGAATGCACTTTGGCATATTCCTGCAGACCTGCATTCATTTCGAGGTTGAGTTCCTTGGGACATTTCTGCTGGTTCAAGTATATGCATGTTTGTGATTGAAAATTAGGCAGATTTATATTTATATGCAAACCATTGCTGGCCTACTTTACTTTGCCCATATATATGCATGAAGGTACCGGATTAGTTGGTACTTAATAAGCTAGACTGTAGCTTGATTTAGTTTCTAGTTTAGAGGGAAATTAGAAAACAACGGAGTAGTTTGCGGAAGAATGGTAGGGAAGAACAAAATAGTACAGTTCTGAACACGAAATTAGTTGAGTGTTTTCTAACAGTTTGCTGCATTTCACAGGGAAGAAATTTTTCTTCTTCTTTGGCATAGGGATTTTGAATCGTCTGTTAGTTTTAGATGAACTGATATTTAGGTCGGGCAATCTTATTCCATAGATGGCTAGAAGCTATCTAAACTAGGAATGCCAATGGAATGGGAATTCCTCATCAAGATTTATCTTATCACCACCCTTGTGGATTTTCAAATCCACCACTGAAGCATCTATTATCTTGTCTCATCTGGACTCCATGAGCCATAACCTTCAGTGTCATACTCCAACGAAAAGTAGCTTCTAACAACTCCTGCTGCTCCAGAAACAAAATGTGATTCAGTACTGTCAACACATAGGTTTCTGAAACGCAGCGCAATAGTTAATCTACTCTTACCAGTGAGATAACCATTACTTGTATTATGGAACAACAGTACTAGTTCAACACAATAACTAGGCAGCAGCAATAACTAGTCAACAAGACTGTACAAGGAGGTAAACCCTGGGTATGGTTATATTCTTCGATTCTTGAGAACTCTTTGGTCTTTGCCTCTACATAATTTAGAGACATGCTGAATGATCGATCATGCTTGCACAGTGTTCTCAATTCCCTCTTCTTGTGCGAGCTGGTTTTTGATAGCGTGCTCCTTTAGGTATTCTTTGCTGTTCATCTCAGTCAATCTGCATAAAGCTTGTGCATTAGGAGTAGATTTAGAAAAGACAACGAAGCTAACACACAACTTAAGGTAGCCATTACTGGTTACCTACTGATGGTGCGATCCTTGGCAAACCCGAGCTTGTTGTCAACGCACAAGTCAGCGTCCTCATTTCCCCTTGACCTAGTGGATGTTCGTGGTGCCCTTTGCTGAGCGTCGGCTATTGTGATGATCCTCTCAAAGAGCTCTTGAGGACTCCCCTCGGCTGTGCACAATAGCCTTACCCTGTTATCATACATCACCTGAAAGCACAAGCACTCAAAGCAAACAATTTTGAAGTGTAACATAAAACTCACTCAGCTCAGCACAAATGGAAAAACAGACAAGACACCTACATCAACTAATGTAACAAATCGGTAAGCTGATGTACGGTTGTGTAGACCAAAAATTGGCACCCCTTCTAGCGCTAGCGTATGGAACTTCTCTGCAAAACGAACAAGGATTTACTTGAGAGCCTGTTATGTTGCACATTTTAGAGCTTCACGAAGCACAAAATGTACGAAAGATAAAAGACGGATCGGAGAAGATGTCAAGTAATTGAGGGAGAAGCAAAAGAACAGATTCTGCAACTTACTGAATAACCCCAAGTAGTCAGTTGCACTACGTGGTCTGTCACAGAGTTCATCAAATGGGAAATATGCACATCCCTTTGCACCAGAAGTGACCTAATCACAACCGAAAGAAACGATTCAACTCGCTAACATGATTCGAATGAAGTTTGAGAAATATGCACATCCCTTTGCAGAGTCACACTTGATTCAGTCGCTATAAACAGAACTATCGTGTTCGAATTCATTTGTGTACTATATACCTTTAAAGTCCTACCCATGTCAACTTCTACATACTGTAGGTGAGCTTCATCATCTCCGAGCAACTCCTGAAACTTAGCCTTGAGAAGGTCTGATAAGTCCTTCCCGACAAAATAGAATCCTTGCTCGCGCTGCAGGAGATGCACAAGCTCTAAAGATAAATACTTGCGTCGTGTGGAAAAAATGATAGGAAGTCATGTACATACGGAGGTTAGACGTCTGTAGTCCACAGATGAAGAGATATCATGGACTTTACACCTTTCCTGTATTGCAACGAAAGCTACCTCAGAAACCGAAAGAGATGCAATTGTTACAAGGTGAAGGATAAGCTCTCAAAACCACTGAATGTAACAAATCATCTTCATCATCACCTTCAAAGTGGCAATGAAAGGCATAATAAGATCTCTTTGATGTTCGCCTTCATACAGAGATGCAATTGGAAGTTGCTATCAGGATCTATTGAACACGAAATCAGACGCTTCCAAGATGAGCTCACCGGATGCACCTTCAAAGAACATAAAGAAAGTAGAATCGATACTTACAACACCATTGCTAAATAGGTGCCCGAAAAGGCGATGCAGGATCCAGGCAACGCCTATATCAATCACCTGGGATATGAAGGGAAAGCCCTAGTTACACCATTGATTCAATCATCAAATCAGGATTTCAAATTAACCGAAAACTAAAAGGTTTACCATGAATTCATCAAGGCATAGTAGAATGGATTCAGCTGATATTTCTGCAGCTACGACTTCCATTGGGTCCGAGACCCCTCTGTGCTTCTGCAATCAAACTACATCAAGCACGGATTCTTCAGTACCAAGCTCACTAGTGAGTATAAACCCGTTAACTACCTGTAAGCGGGTTTGTATGCCCAACATAAAGTCGTAAAAATGCACTCTCTTCTTCCTCCAATTTGAAGGCCTGAGAATTTTGACAAGAGTCTTTCACAAAGTGTCCGAGGAAACTCCAAAGCGAAGTGAGATCTGTCACAATCTCAAGCATTCTGATAAATGGAACTCACAGTTGATCAAAGAACAAATCCATGAGCATGGTTTTTCCGGTACCAACTCCACCATAAAGGTATAGTCCTTTAACTGGTGAACGTGAAGATTGATTCAATAGACGAGACCACGACCATCTAGTTCTGAAACATGAGCACATTGATCAGCCGATGGTGAAACATATTGATAACCATGGAATAAGATGGAAAGAGGTTGTTTACCTGCTAGATTTCGCAGAAGCAGTAGAACGGTCCAGTCTACATATATCGGCATTCTCAACAAGCTGGTCATAAAGCCTCTGAAGCTCGTTTAATGTTCCAAGCTGCAACAACCATTCGCGAGAAATGCTTTCAGTCGATCAACAGAAACATCCATTCCCAATGTATTAATCAACAGAAGTAAACAATGAGATCATGCTAACTACCAATGTCACACCTGGCATCTATCGCCTTTCGAAAGTTCGCCAGCAGCTATTCTTCGTTCATATTCCACCAAAGGCCCTCGTCTTTCTGGCTCTACCGCTAAACGAAAGCAAACAAAGCCTTTCTTAAGCCAAAAACCGAGAACCATGACGAGAAAAAGGGACCTCTTCTGAGCAATACTTACCTGTAGATAAGGCTCTTGAGATTCCATAGAAAGGGATACTGCCTTTCTTAAGGACTTCCACATTGTCAATGAGCTTATACACAAAAGTTGATCTTCTACTCGAGCAATTGCATCCTTGATGCCTCAGAATCGATCCTATTAGACGAATAGAACGGCTACCAAGTGCTCTCATTTTGTATTGCAAAGCGCAAACACGATCCTAGGACACTAAAACAACCATACAACATTAGTAAGATCAAGTGTAACACATCAAATTCATGCCACATTTCAGCATGAATACTAATGAACAGAAAACAGGAACTAAAGGTAGAAAATCCAAGATTATTTCAGGAAAGTAGGAATACAGTAATCCAACCAGAAAATTGAACTTGGATTTCACTATGAAAATAAAGCACCTGATGCAAATAAAATCTTGTTCTTTCAGCCCAGAAGAAATTGTATCTAGGATCAACAATGTATAGAATCTTAAAAAGTCTACAATTGCGGATGAGCTTGTATCATACAAGACAGAAAAATTTTGACCCTTTCACAGATTGAATGCAGCAGCCACTGTAATAAACTATTTTCTAAGCCGGCCAAGAAAAGAAAAAAGAAGAGATTATATGGCAATCTAGTCTAGTTTTTCATACACGCTAACACGCGCCATTGCTTTAAGACCTGTTTGGCACAAGCTTATTGGAGTTTTTCAAAGAATTGTAGCAAAAAAATTTCGCAGTTTTTGAAAAATTAGCTTTACAAAACTCTATTGATTTGTCAAATAAGAATTTACTCCTTTAATCTATATTCACAAATGCTAAAATTTCATCTAGATTAATCTCTGGCCCACCAAATAGGCCTTAATATTGCAGTCTCATTCAAGCTTTATGATCTGGAGGGTGCTGGATTTGTTGAACCACATCTATTACTATTCCGTATTATAAGCTTCCATTCCAAATGCCGTCACTTGAAGGCTGTCACATTATCCGCTCCCTTTCCCATCTCGATCTATGTGAACCACTAAAAGACCTCCATTTCGTTTGTTTTCACCACGTCATCATTGTAACAGAAAGAACACAAGTATTGAGGTATAATCTAACAGTACTTTACCCCCTTCAATTTCTACTTCCCTTGTCCTCGTTACTTTTGTTCTTTTGTGTTGGATTCATAGCAGCTACGCACAACATTTAAAAGATGCTTTGAAAAATACTGTATAAGATTTTGATATTTTGGAATGCTCTCTTATTTACAATCCATTTCTTTTCCTTATCACTTTTTAATGTAAGTTCACACAACCACACACACTCTGCCATGAAAGTTAATAACTAAACAAAAAACCCATTCCAACATGAATTTCACACCATTATCTGACTGATAATGTACAACGCCAATCTAGGTTCTTTGCCAAGTTCAATTGCTCAATCCCTTTGACTGTTAGTAGACCTGTGGTAACTAGTTCAATTGCTCAATCATCGGTACGAGCTTCTTGTTGATACTCTATGTTGAAGTTGCTCTGTGGATAACAAACTGGACAACCTGCAAAACCCTTGCCTTTTAAATATCATGTGGTATTTTTTTTTTTTTTTGATTTCTAACTTCAACTTGCCTATATATAATGAGACTGGATAAATGGTTACCTTTTGGACTTCCCTGGATATGAATATGTAAGTTAACACCAGTTAGTTCAGAGTTGTCATCATACAATTCCATGTCCAAATCCATATCAGAGTTTTCACTTCTGCTGTCTTGTAGCAATGCCCAGGCATCCTCAATCGTGATAAGGCCTTCATCGTCTGGTTTTTGGATATAATCTTTGTAGACATTAGACTTGTGCTGCTCATGATCCTTGGTGGTTGCTAGAGCAATGCCATAAGCAGGCTGCGCTTTCTCGGGAAAGCATTTCTTACTTTTCTTTGGTTGCTCCGAAGAGAACGAATCAAATGCTTGTGTGAGCATTGCAACCTTTTTTTGTTGAGCTGGAGCGAGCTTCGTGATGACCTCTTGAAGTGCAAAGTCAAGCAGCCATTCTTCCCTACTTTTATCCATAGTCTTAATAAACTTGGCAGATCCTACCATTTTCCATAGCTTGTTGTAAGACTTGGATGTTTTTCTCATGACAGTATCGCTCGTTTCCGAATATGACTCTGCTTCCCCTACCATTTTTTCCTGCTCCGGTGCTTTGCATTGTTCAGAGGACTGCTGATCAGATAATTGATGATGAAGGTCAAGGAGTTTATCGACTGCTTCTTGGACCAACTGAACTGCATCAGCTTGTTTGAGCTCATGCTTCTTGCTTCTTGTATGGTGATTAGCTCTTACTGTATCACGCCTCATGTCACTCGTGGTGAAGCGTTGATATACCTTCTGCCACACATTACTAAACTTTTCCTTGTTAAAGTGGATGTCAGTATCTTTACCTACATTGTCATCAACTTTGCATCCTCCAATTGGATTTTGGAGAGGGTCCTGCTGCACATAAGTAACAACTTCTTCAGCTCCCTTTGTCGGCTCTTCTTCTACTAGTGCGCGATGATCAATACTCATTGCTTCTGCTTGAATTCCTTTGGGAGCTCTTGACTCTATATATTCACTCTGAGGATTAATGTTACCATATGATCTGGGATTGGCATGATCTGATGTGATGGATATCTCCTCCTTTGCAGGTAGCATTTTCGTTGGATTACGGTTTATGTTTGTGTCTTGTGTGACTCTTTCAAATGCTTCTACTAAATTTGCCACTCGTTTTCGCTGAGCAGGATCCAGCTTAGTGATAACTTGCTGAAGTGCACTGTCGAGCCTCCATTCTTCGGTATCTTTCCTCTTATCCATGCTAAGATGCCTCAGCAATGCTGTTTCTTTTCGACAATGTACATCCGATGATGACAAGTTTCGCTGTGGCCTAAGTTTCTCCATTGCTTTAATGAACTTTGTGGTGGCAATAACTTTCCTGATTCTTTGAAAACCATTGGATCTTTGCCTCTGGGGAAACCTCATTGCACTTGACTTATCTCCCTCTCCGAAGTCTCCTTCTGTAGGATCCAATAAAGGTTTCTCTAACGAGTCTCTTGTATATCTGCAAGCTTCAGCATTTTTGTCAGCTATGTTTGAGTTGACAGGCTGCTGAACCGACAATTGTTTGTCGAGGAGGAGAATTTCATCAACTGCTTGTTGTACAAACTCGATTGCCTCAGCCTAGTTAAGCTCTTGTTTCTCACTCTCTGCTAGTTGAATCCCGTCTTCCCCGTCTCTTCCTTTGCCAGAAACTTCACCGGTTAGCTCATTTCCGTGCACTAAGAAATGACTATTGTATATCAGGTTCCACATATTGGTGTACTTTTTCTTGGTAGCAGCTGAACTCTCACACTGAACCTTACTCAAGCTAAATTCTTCGGAATCTGCCTTTGCCGGTTCTGTCCAAAACTCGCCAGTAACTGTTTCATTCTTAGGTTCTGGCATTGAACATGCTGCTTCTGTCTTGGACTTACGCTTTCGGCTTCTGCTCTTTTGCTTCTTTAACGAACGCCTTTTACGCTCAAGTACTGGTGCTGAAGAGGCACTCACATTGCCATGAATAGAACAGTATCTGTATGTGCACACCTGTGCTGTTGAATCGAGACCCGTCTGTGGAAACATGCTGCTCTTTATGGTTGAAGAACAGGTAGAAAGATCAAATTGTGTGTTGCCCACTTCATGGAATTTGGATTGCTTCTTTACAAGTAACCTCCTGTGTCGCAGACTCGGTATCTTCCATAGAGTCCTTGTAGGCTTCATACCGAATGCATCTTCTGGACCGTTATTCGGTTTCTGCTATAATCAAAGGTTTGTTCAGCTCTTATGACTACTGCAAAAAAATTTGGAGAACAATAAAAATATAAAATATAGAAAAACTTACCTCCATTGTTTCCTCAATGAATGGTGCTTTAGCTTCATCATCATCTGTCATGAAAATTGAGGCCTGATCGAATCTTGACTCGGACCAACGCCTTCTTGCACTGTGGGAGCTTTTACCTTCCATATCATATGGCTGTGAAGCTGACATTATCGCCTCCAATGATGCTTCTCGTGATTCGTCGACATTTGTCATTGCGATTGAGGCCCTATCGAATGCTGACTTTGACCACCGTCTTCTCGGCAACTTCAGACTCTTTATTCTGTTAAGCTTGATGGATCCTGATCTAGTCGGTTGGATTCTTGCTTCGACATCATTTGTCAGCACAATGGAGTCGTCAACATCGAGCTGAAGATTTGAAGTTGTAGATGAAGACAATCTTGATCTTGATCTTGATCTTGCAGTAGACATTTTCCTTGACCTTTTCAAACTGTAGATCCTCTTTACATCATCTGCACATATTCGCATCATCGGCATATGAAATCATATTTCAATTGCAGAAATTCGGTATATGGATTCGGTATAGGACTTACCACCCAGGATTGGCTGCAAGGACCCTCTTTTTGCATAGGAACAGCTGGTGGCCTTCATGTAATTTGGGGATGCTCCAAGCTTACTAATGCTATCAACCTGAGCCTGCTTTGACGTCTTCTGTGACGAACCTTCTTCAGCCAGAATCAGCTTCTTACGCTTCAACGACAATCTTGATCTGTTGAGGCTTGCAACCTTGACTGATCTCAACTTGGTCAGCCTCTTCCTTGGTTCTGATATCTGTTTGTTACAAGTGGTTCTGATACCCATCTTGATTTACTTGTTCAGATTCAGCTGTTTCTGTTTGTTTAACAAACAGGAAAGAGCTCTTTGGTGATGGATATAAGAAAAAAAAGGGATAGATTCAGACAAGAGATAAGAGTTGTTTTGTTCTATCATTTTATGAATACCTCTTCAATCTTGCCAAGTTGGATTGGGTTAGATTATGATTTTGTTTACTGTTTCTTTGCTTTGAATGAAGTCTGGTAGGAAGCTTCTCAAATGTGATACCTTGATTTATAAAATCAAAAGAAAACAACTATTGACCTGTCAAACCAAATAAAGCCAATTTAAGCTTCTCAAATGTGATACCTTAGTCACAACTCAAAGGTTACCTGTTTGGATCTGGTTGAGTCTTTTTTTTAAAAAAAAAAATATATCAAAATCTAACCATTAGAATATATTTTAATGGATGAGATCTTACAAAATCCACCCATAGAGTTTTCAGTCAAGAAGACAGAAGAAATTGTATTAGCTGATTTTTCTATTTCCAGCTGATACAATGAGAATCTTGAGGATACTGGCCCTGCTTGTCGCGGCTGAACAAGAACTGTGATGCTCGTGGTAGCGAGATTGTCGTCGCTAAGGACGCTGATCAGTGGACGAGGCCAGCAGGTTACCCGTTTGGGAATCCTGGATCCCGACACAGATTAGAGCAGATATGCGAGTGGAAACACGGTTTATGCTTATCTTGAAGGCAGTATCAGCAGGCTGCAGCAAAACTCATGGTTTCTTGGACAGCCAACTGAAAACGTCTTCTGCGTTTCCATGGCAATCCTTCAAAGCTGGGGTCTCATGAATGCATATAACAGACTCCGAAACACAACACAAACAGTCAGGTTCCTTTTTACCAGTAAGATAACCATCACTTCAACTTAATATCCAACAATAGTAACTATTAACTAAACAACAACAACGAAAAGGCCAAGACTGTACACGGAGGTGAACCATGGATATGGTTTTATTGTTTGATCGTCATTCAAAAGCATCTTTCAACAGCAAAAGTGTTTCTTATTTGTTTACAGATAATGCTGTGAACAAGCTGATAGATCATAGATCATGCTAGCATGGCATCCTCGGTTCCCTCGTCTTGTGCGAGCTGGTTATCGATAGCATGCTGCTCTAGGTATTCTTTGCTGTTCATCTCAGTCAATCTGCATAGAGCTTTAACATTAGCAAGCTGTAAAACAAACTGCTTCATATCGTGAGGATAGCACTAATATTGAGAGAAGCAGACAGCGCAACAACGATGAAAAAACTTTTCGCTAGCTTTGCAAAAACTGCTTTCAGTTCTGCCAAAACACAAGAAGGGATTTAGCTTCTGTTTATTGTGTTGTCAAAAACACTTTAACCAAAATACGACATACAGTTTTTCTTTCCTTTCGTCTCATATAGGACTTACCTACTGATAGTGCGATCCTTGGCAAATCCAAGCTCATTGTCGACACACAAGTCAGCCTCGTCGTTTCTCCTTGACCTGGTAGAGGTTCGTGGGGCCCTCTGCTTAGCGTCAGCTATTGTGATGATCCTTTCGAAGAGCTCTTGAGGGCTCCCCTCTGCTGTGCACATTAGCCTTGCCTTGTTCTCATACATCACCTAACAGACAAGTTTGAAGTTATATACAAACCAAGAATCTTACTTATCAACCCAGTGTAATCCCGCTGAATGTAGGGTGTCGAGGGGATCGAGATGTATGCAACCTTACCCTGAGCAAATCAAGAGGGTGTTACCTAAGCAGGTTAAACAGATGTCTACGGTAATAGAGTAGAGCTAAAGTCTTGGTTATGGTTACGAGATCATGAATTTTCAGGAAAGGGTTGGCATGAGATCCATCAAGAATTGTTCCACAGACACACACGAAGATTCCTCAAGAATCTAGAAATTATCTAAAGGTCAGCCAAAACAAGACCGGCCCTTAGTTTGTGGCTTGCCATTCCAATTATTCATTTCTATCTAAATACTAAATGAAATGAGTGACCAAAACACTTATAAAGAGATGATCTTATGGAAATAAAACCCAATTAGTTAAAAACAAATGGTGGAACAGAGAGAAGAGAGGCGTACATCAACTAAAGTGACAAAGCGATAAGCTGCTGTACGATTGTGTAGCCCCAAAATTGGCACACCTTCTAGTGCTAGTGTATGGAATTTCTCTGCAAAAGAAGAGCAAGGATTTATTGGTAAACCTATTACAATGCACATTATAGAGCATCACAAAATGATGTATAGAGCAAAAGATCTATGAAAGATAAAAGGCAGAAGGCAGCCAAGATAGCAAGAAAATGTGCCCTCAAAAATATCAGACAATTCAATCAAGAGCTCGTATATGTTAAAACACGAAAAAGAGAAGCAGAAGAAAATATTTTATGACTTACTAAATAATCCGAAATAGTCAGCTGCACCAAGTGGTTTGTCACAAAGTTCATCAAAAGGGAAATATGCACATCCATTTGCACCAGAAGGGACCTAATGACAGCAGGAGGAAAAGATTAAAACCAAGCAACATAAATCTATCAGCCCTTATCAAACGAGTAAAAAAAAATTAAAATTTAAAGGGTAAATCACACAAAACCACTCCTTTATAAATAAAAACAAATGCATTTAACCAATTTCGTATGCAAGTAGCAATTCAACACTCATGCAGATTTATAACTTCATAAGAAACAACAGAAGTCTGATATATCCAGACAACGCTTTATTTGGTGTTTTTTCTAAATTGACGAATTTTACACATTTCATAATTCATACTGTTTTCAAAACAATTTTACATTAATCCAATGGGCACACGCTTTACATTAATGCAATGTTTGTGGTTGATAAAAAAAAAGTTAACGTTTTTATAAGGTTAAATAGTATGGACACTAGATTCAAAAGTAATTACGGATTTCTTAGAAACACACACGAACTGTCCTTGGGAAATAGAATTAATAATGTCAGATATTCAGACCATTCTCCGAGGTGTAAGAAATATAGGAATTTCCCACATTCTCCGTATTGGTAACCGGGTAGCGGATAAGGTTGCACACCTTTGCTACTCTACCAGGGGACCTAATTTATACAATCACTCAGGTCTACTTGACCTCATCCGGCAGGATGCTTTCGGGTAGAGTATTCTCACCCGAATTCTTACCTAATAAAAAAAAAAAAAAAGTATGGACACTGAATAACTAATAAATTCGGTTTGAAACAGAATTACTACTGAAGTTGGATAAAGGGTGATTAAATGCAATTTTGACTAATAAAGGGTGTTTTATGCAAATTGAGTTAAATAAAGGGTAGTTCTGTGTAAAATACCCAAAAAATACTTTTTAATCTTGTCTTTTCCTTTTTACTGTAAACAAAATCGTCGCCTAGGAATTTGTTTGTGAATATACCTTTAATGTCCTACCCATGACAACTTCTACATCCTGTGGGAGAGCTTCTTCATCCCCGATCAACTCCTGAAACTTAGCCTTGAGAAGGTCTGATAAATCGTTTCCAATAAAATAGAATCCTTGCTCATGCTGCAGTAAAAGAACCAGATCTAAAGTTAAAACAATTTGTGGAACATGTAACAAAGGCAACCGAAAATGGAAGTGCACATGAGAAATATAAAACAAAGAGAAAAAGTATCGTACGTACAGAGGTTAGACGTCTGTAGTCCACAGATGAAGCAATATCATGGGCTGTACACCTTTCCTGTATCAAAAAGAAACACCATCAGTGATCTTAGCATTCATCAGATTGGATGCAGAAGCTCTCGACCTAATACATAGCAAAAAGATGCCAAAGAAAATCGATGGAAGGCTAGATGAGTAACGAATCCTCTTCACCACACCTTCAAAGTGGCAATGAAAGGCAGAAAAAGATCCCTCTGTAGTCCACCTTCATACAAGGAATCTGGAGGCCTATTGGAAGTTGCAACCAGGATCTGTTGAGAAGCCATTCATCGAGCATCAAACATGTAACAATCAGATGCCAAATATGAACTAGGAACAAGCAATTTCTTGAAAGATCAACCCTCAAAGAATGTAGAGAAAGTAGGGTGCTTACAACACCATTGCTAAATAGGTGTCCGAAAAGGCGATGCAGAATCAAGGCATCCGCTACATCAGTCACCTGAGATATGAAGTAAATATTGTAGTTAGTGGTTACATCATCCTTCACCAAATATGGCCTTTGAAGCTGTTTTAGAAACTAAGATGTTACCATGAATTCATCAAGGCACAATAAAATGGATTCATCTGATATTTCTGCAGCTACGACTTCAAGGGGATCAGATACACCTTTGTGCTTCTGCAAATAAATTATGTCAAGAGCGAATTCATCAATACAAAAGCTGGTGGGAACTGGGGAGGGGAACCAAGTGCGCAAGGGAATACAAGACTTTTAATTACCCGTAAGCGACTATGTACGCTCAACATAAAGTCATGAAAATGTATTCTCATCTTCCTCCAATTTGAAGGCCTGAGAAGAATTTTGAAATAGTATTTCTCAGTAAACAGAATAAGAACAGCCTAGCAGTACCATCAACTCAAGCACTCAGACTAAAAGAACTCACAATTGATCAAAGAACAAATCCATCAACATGGTTTTCCCAGTACCAACTCCTCCATAAAGGTATAGCCCCTTAACTGGTGAATATGAAGATTGATGCAATAGACGAGACCACAACCATCTGCTTCTGAAAAATGAATAAACATCTTTGATCAGTCAGAGGTAAAACCTACCCTAAGTCTCTAACATTATGGAATACAATGAAAAGAGTAGAGGGTGTGGATTTTCTTTCAATAAAACAATTTCTTTCTGATTTGTTGTAATATGCGGATTAAAAAACAAACAAGATTCATGGGACCCGACTTGATAACTAGGTGAACCAAAGGAATGTTTACAGAGGGAGAAACCTCTTCACATCAATTGGTTACCTGCTAGATTTCTCGGAAGCAGCATAACGGTCCAATTTGCATCTATCAGCATTCTCAACAAGCTCATCATAAAGCCTCTGAAGTTCGGTTAATGTTCCAATCTGCAACAATCAATTGCAAGAAATGTTTTCAGTCTGCTAAATTTACAAATTATTCTGTTTAACCTTTTGTTATGACAGTCATTCCGTCCTCTTCAACCTAATATCACGTAAGATGAAGCAATAACCCATGTTTGCAGCCATGAGCATCATGTGCCTAGATCAACTGCTGATGAGATATTTATAAGAAGAATTGAAGAGAAAGAGAGATCAAGACCTAAGGATCCCTTGATCGTGAGAGTACTCTTTTTTAAGTCAGCAAAATATCAAACATCATCACATTGAAGACAAAATAACTCTTTCTGAAGAAAATTTCAACTAATTAGAAGTGTAAAAGGAAGAACCGCTTTGAAGTTCTAGTAAGATTACAAAGGCATACATAACATCATATAAATTTTTACAAAAGTTCGCTAACCATCATAAACAAAAAGAAATTGAGCAGATGGAAAACAAACTTAAGTGTTCATCAGCACAGAAGTAAACACTGATATCACATACTATCAATTTCACACCTGGCAACTATCGCCTCTCGAAAGTTCACCAGCAGCTATTCTTTGTTCATACTCCACCAAAGGCCCTCCTTTTCCAGGCTCTACCACTAAACAACAGCAAACAAAAAAAATCATGACAAGAAAACCAGACCTCTTCGTAGCAAAACTTAAAAGAGTCTTAGACAAATATATACTCAGCCTCAAAGTGACAGACTTACCTGTAGATAAGGCTCTTGAGATTCCATAGAAGGGGATACTGCCTGGCTTAAGTAATTCTACACTGCCAGCAGGCTTATACACAAAAGTCAGCCTCTCATCTATAAACTGATTTCTCCTCCATGCCAAGCTTCTACTCGAGCAGCTGTATCCTTGATGCCTCAAAACTGATCTAATTTGACGAATAGAACGGCCAAGAAGAGCTCTCATTTCCTATTGCAATCGCGGTCCTATGAACACTAAAACAACCATACAGAATTACTGAGGACAAGTTCAATGCATCAATTTCATGTCACAGTTTTCAATGGTACGTAGAGAATCCAATAAGCAGTAAAAAAAAAATACAGCATATGCTATAAAAAACACAAATCTAGGCATTCATGGCAAATTGCTAAAACATCCCCCGCTCACCACCAATCAAAGTAGATATACAAACAGCAAAGGAATAAAGCCAGCATGATAGTGCGTGTAAAAACAGTACGAATTTGTACAATTTGCAAGTATAAATTGGAAAGCTTGGAAACTGGAATCAATTTTCTTATTTTTATATCAAAACCCTAAACTATGGGCGAATACAATATGATTTCCAGAAATCCTAAAGTATGGATGAAATCGGAAATCCCCTTCTCTAAATTTTAATTGGAACTCGAAATTCAGCAGAAACTGTAGCAGTATTCGGTCAACTCAATAGAGAGAATTCAAAAAGTATGAAGATAGATTCATTTCCAAAAGAAGCAGCTTCAAGAAAATCATAAACTATAAAACACATATCTCAATTTGAGCAGGAAACAGGAACTAAAAGCTAGACCCGCAAAACCAGATCAACCCAGGAAAGTGGGAACGCGGAAATCCAGCAGCAACTAACAAATTAAACTAGGATTTGATTTTTAAAAAGCAGAAATTCATCCAAGAGATCGAAGAAGAGAACAACACCTGATGCAAAAGGATCGAGAAGACAAAGCAGCAGTGTCGAGGGTCAAGAATGTATGGAATCTAACAAGTACAGATTTACAATTATGGATAAATATTAATCGCACAACAGGGCTGGTAAAAGCTTTATCCTTTATGAATTTTATGTTCGGATTGGGATAAGGAAAGAGGATAAGAGGAGAATGAATCACAAGGAAAGTGGGGAGCTTTTCTATGCTTCTGGGTTTGATTAGAGAAGCTCCCCAAAGTTACAGGTATTGGTGAATTGGGGTCCTGGGGATAGAGACTAGAGAGGACGGAGCACGCAAGTGTAAATTCTGTAATGGAGAGAGTATGGGAGAGGAGATCAAGTTATTTTGCTTTTTTGTTTGGATTTTTTTTTTCTTTTCATTGATTTTTTATAAGTAATAATTCGAACACATACCTAAAACTCGGGAGATAGACAAGCCCGTAGATAGGTGAACATATAATAAAACCGAAAATATAGGAAAAGAAAAAAGTTGCAATTGCCTCCATAGCATAGGGTGTGTTAGGGTGTAGTGCTTAGGGGGTTTGGAGGATGGCAATTATGCCTCGGTTTTCCCGCCTCCATGTTTGGGTGTATGTGTTTAGGGGGTTTGGAGGGTGCGAAATGGGGAGTTTGCTGGATGGGAGGGGATGGGTTTTTGCACCTCCTCCACCAAGGTTTGGTGGATGGGAAATCCGAAACCCCCGATTTTGCCCCTTCGTCTTACCAACGCCCTCATAAATACATCCATTCTCTTCACTCTTCTCTCACAAGATTTCTGGAAGGCGATTCAAAAACCCGACGATTCCGAAGCGAGCGAAACCACCTACCGCCGACGATCTAGACCACCAGTCCTCCTCCGTCGTCATCATCAGGTATCTTCGACGCCCTCCACCATTGTTCTCTTCGACTCTGTGTGTACAGACTCCATCATTGTTCTCTTGCACTTTTTGATTTAGGGTTTGTTCATATGATTTTGGGGATTTTGATTTTCTTCAGACATTTTAGGGTTTGTTCATATGATATTTTGGGGATTTTGATTTTCTTCAGACATTTTAGGGTTTGTTCATTTGATATTTAGGGTTTGTTCATATGATTTTGGGGATTTTCGATTTTCTTCTGACATTTTAGGGTTTGTTCATATGATATTTGGGGATTTTTGATTTCCTTATGGGATTTTCGAAAGAGGCCGTTCGTTTGTTCATATGCTCAAATTGTCAGTTTTGTCTTCATTGTGGAGTTTTGGGTTTTTGGGTCATTGTTAGAGGCATGTACTTGTTGCTCGTACCCCATGCTCCTGTCATCCAATTCCATTTTTGAATTCTTTGCCTTATTAAGAAACTGATGCCATGTTAGGGTTGCTGCTAATTGGAAACTTGTTCCCCTGAAATTTTGTCTTTTACCAAAAAATCGCAAGTGAATGCACACCATCTACCACTGTCAGTTTGTCGCTTACCCATTTGGCTCTGTTCATGAATGTGCAAAGAATTTGTTGCCTTTAATGAACTGCTTTGTAACAGAAATGCAGGTTGTGGTATATATATGTATAAAGTGAGGGCCCTATGATGTCTGTCGCTTACCCCTTTGCCTCTTCACATGTTTTCAGGACTTGTATATGAAGTGAGGGCCCAATGATGCTTTCATGTTGCTTGTGATATTGTCCCTTGAAAAACTGGTTGATTTGAGGGCCCAATGATGCTTGTCGTTTACCTCTTTTCCTCTATACATGTTTTCATTACTTGTATCTGACTTGAGGACCCAATGATGCTTCAAATTGCTTACTTATTGCTTATTCATTCGGGAGCTCTTGCAATATGCTTGCTTGAGAAACTGGTTGATTTGCATATGAGTTGAGGGCCCAATGATGTTGTCAATTTTTACCTCCCCTTTGGTTTCCCTGGCTCTCAGTTTTGAATTGACACATGAAGTTGGCATTCATTGCCTCTTCACCTCTTGTTGATCAACTGATTTTCAAGGTAACCTGTGCCTTTATTTATGCCTATTCTGCTTGCATCTTCTATTGTTTTCATCAATTTGCTTGAGGGCCCAATGATGTTTTCATTACCTTTGTCATGAGTTGAGGACCCAATGATGCTTGATATTGCTTACAGTCTGCCTCTTCAGTCATGTTTTTGTTGCAATGTTGTTGGTTGAGAAACTGGTTGATTTGCATATGAGTTGAGGGCCCAATGATGCTGTGATTTCATATTTCCTTTCCCTTTCCCTGTCTCAGTTTTGTATTGACATATGAAGTTGGCCTTCCTTGCCTCTTCACCTCATGTTGATCAACTGATTTCAAGGTATATGAAGTGAGGGCCCAATGATGTTTTCATTATGCCTATTATGATTGCATTTCCAATTGTTGCACCTTCTCTTGCCTGAGGGCCCAATGATGTTTTCATTACTTGTATATGCAGTGAGGGCCCAATGATGTTGCCCTGTCTCAGTTTTGAATTGACATGAGAAGTTGGCATTCACTGCCAACTTCTTTTGTTGATCAACTGATGGCAAGGTCACTGATTTTATAGCTTGAGGGCCCAATGATGTTGTCATTACCTTTCACAGCTACCTGAGGGCCCAATGATGTTTTCATCAACTTGTTTGAACTGCTATTGTTTGAACTGCTATTGTTGCACGACCTCGTTCATTTCAGTTATGTATATGAAGTGAGGGCCCTATGATGTTGGATGTCAACTTATTTGTGCTTGAGGGTCTATTCAAGTCACATGTCACATTGTTTATTTCATGTCAAATGCACTTGTTCAGTTCGAGTAACTGTTTGGTCATTGCCACTTCACGTCATGTATGTGGGACTACCGCCTCTTAAAGGTAACCTGTGCATTTCACCTGTCACATTGTCAAGTACTTGCAATATGGCTATCCTGTTTGCATCTTCTCTTCCTCTACCTTCTATTGCCTTTTTTTCCCATTACTTGTTGGGCGTGTTTTTGTTATTTTGTGCATGGTTTTCATGCACCCTTGTTGTAACGCCACGTTGTTGCACCTGAGGGCCCCATATTTTGTAAGTAATAACTTCGAGTGATGTATCCATGCACCCTTGCAAGATTGCCTGACGTTTTGTGCATGTTTCCTTTATTTTCTGCATGTTTTGGTTATTTTTTCCATGTGTGTGCATGTTTTGGATTACCTGTGCCAACTAATTTTTGAAGGCCTCTTGCGGCATGTATTCATACTCGGACACCGACACGGACTCGGACGCCTCCTACCAGAGTGGCAACCCAAGGAAGTACTTCTGGCTTCACTCTGACTACACCTATGGCCGGGACCGCGAGGACAGGGACAGGGACCTGCAGGACGACGCCACTTCGCCACAGCGTAGAGAGGACGCTGAGGAGACGACTGCCCTCGTCGACTTCGCCAAGGAGGAGTTTGTTGTTGTGAGAGAGCGCAACAGGACACTTATAGCCCGGGACGCTACACGGGTCATCGAGCTCCGGGCTACAAGGGGTGAGCTCAACAACACCAGGGGGGAACTCCAGGTCGAGAGGGCGCACAACTCTAGCCTTGCCTCCCGCCTTATCGCTTCCGAGGTGACCAACGACCACCTTGAAGAGTCTATAAGGCGATGAATAATACTCTAGAAGGGGGGGGGGATGAATAGAGTATGAACGATTTTCACAACAATAGAAATTTAGTGCAACTTGTCAAGACCTTGATACAGGCTATCAGGACTTGACGAAGTAAAATCGAATATGATAATGTAAATGCGGAATATAAAAGATGAACACACGAATTGTTAACGAGGTTCGGCACCAACTTGGCCTACGTCCCCGCCTAGGGTTATCCAACCTGTAGGATTCAAACACTTCTTATTTCACTTCACTTGAGCCTAGAACTTCCTAGAGAAACTACCCTTTCTCTATACAAAGCCTCACCGCTTCTATTCTAGCTCTCAACCTTACAAGTGAAATAAAAGCTCACACCACACACCAAGTGTGCTTTGATCGAGTATAAAATACTCTAAGTGTAAAATGAATGACTTGTACAATAAGTGCTAGTGTTTCTCTCAACTCTTAAACAATGAACAACGTTTAGGCTTTTTAAAGAATGTAAGAGAAACTGGAGATGACGAATGCTTTAGGATGCTATAATTGCTTGAGTGCTTGCTTAGGTGTACTTCATCCTTCTTGGCCTTCGTCTTTATATATCGGAAAACTTTGAGAGCTTCTTGGAGGGAGACCGTTTGAATTTCAAATACTTTCCAAGATATTTGAATTCTTTCCAGAAGTGATCCTTTCGTTTGTGTGCTTTCCAAGATTGTTCCATCAATCTTCTTCATGATCACGTATGATCAATTGTGGATCGGTTCTTTCCTTGTATGACAAATGAGATACAAAAAGAGCATACATAATGTATCTTGCACACAAAATGGGTTAGAAGAGAAACATATATATATAATCTGATTAAGGCCAAAACATATCTCATAGCCCAAAATAAAGCCCATTATAATATAGGCCCAACAAGGTTGGCCTCGGATTCTTTCCTGTGAGAGAACAAGTCAATAGAGAAATGCATAAGTGATATTCCAAACATTTGAGTCTGGGTTTCAAGACCTTAAAACCCAACCTTTTGTCTTTCATCATCCTTTAGATCACCTGCACGTTAGGTCTCAAGATCTTACAATCAAGGTGGAGTCTTCAATCTCCCCCTTGATGGAAGACAAAACCTGTTTCAGTATTCATAATATAGTTCCAGCAATCATTATAAGGATATAAGCATATTATATAATATGAGCATAAAATGTTTGGATCATCTAAGTTTTAAAATATCAAGCACTAACCAACCAGTGCCAAAACGCAGCAACCCAAAACATTCTCCCCCTTTTTGTCTTCCAACAAAAGGGTAGAGAGGTGAAAATGTCTGAAAACAACAACCAAAAGCCAGGAGTTTTTAAAAGACGAGCAGCAAAATAAGATTTTTTAGAAGGTAGAGTAAAGAGGGTGGGAGATGGGCCTCAAGGCCTTGAGTCAGATTCCCCATCTGCAGCCTTCTTCTTCTTGCTCCTTAGAGCCTTCTTGCCTTTCTTAGCAGAGGATGGCTCAACAGCAGAGGATGTGCCAGGGGCGTCAGAAGCAGCAGGATCTTTAGGAGGGGCGATGCCAGCGCCTTCCTCAACCCATTCGCTAAAAGTTGGGTACTGCTTGTTGGGTGGAAGGTACTTCCTCCTGACCTCATCTCTGCACCTCTTTCTCCACCTATCCATGGCGTCTTTGGTGATCTTGTCTCTTTCTATTTCTGCACGTTGTCTCTGACACTCCACATCCCTGTACTTTTTGACTACCCCATATTGCTTGACCGTGAGGAGGGTGGGTTCATGGTGAGTGGGCCGCAGAATTGGGCGTTTCTTCACTTGATTTTCACAGTTAAGGATGACATTCCCTGTCTTCTTACGCACATGATCGAAGGCTTCTTATTCTAGTGGCATGATAGAGCTTGTAGCAGTGTAGGTTAAAGCATTAAGAAGCATCATCCGATCTAGCTTGCAGTTGACCATAGAGAGTAGCTCATGAGTCTGGTCCTGGCGAATCACCACATCCGACCACATTCTTCTTAGATCAAACCTAAGGTCTTGAATCTCAGTCTCCACAGCAGCCAATCTGTCCTCGTTCACACTGGGGTCAGCGACATGTTTTCCTTTCGAATCTTTTCTCAGAATCCATTGCCCCCTCAAATTTTTAGCAGTTCCCAATCTCTCGAGACAGCCTTCATCAATGATCCCGCTATAGGTTTGCTTTTCTTCTCCTGATGTGTCGATATCAAAGGCTTCAAAGATTTTGGGCAACAGGTTTGCATAGGGTAATGGCATAGGACGAGAGGAGGTAGAGACATGGGTCATATAATCGAGAATGAGTTTAGGCAAATCAGGCTCATATCCGTTCATAATTAGGAAAAGGATCTCGAGAAGATTCTCTGTCACCAATTCTCTGGAATTGATGCGTGGGAAGATACATCGAGCCAAAATAGTGAAGATGAGCTTGGCTTGAAGGTTTACAGCAGTGTGAATTGGTTTGAGGGACGATGAGGATCCAGGGCCTTGAGATTTTAGGAAGAATTCATCTCGTGCTCGTGAGAGACACTCGAATTGGCTTGGGAACTCTTTTGTGGGGATTTCATTTGGAAGATCAAGGATGAGAGCAAGGCTTTCGGGAGAGAGGCGGATTTGGGTGTTCTTGACCTTGGATACGAGGGTTAGGGTTCCATTTACCCGATGAACAGTGAGATTAGCATAGAAAAGTCGAGTAAGCTAGGGATAAGCAAAATTGCCAGGGTTAAGGACAGTCCAGAAGCAAGTAGATTTGAGGAGGGAAATGCATGGCAAGGGCATGGATTGGAGAAGGGAGAAATCGACAGCATCACAGAAGCATAATCTTCTGTTGCAAAAGTCCTGTTTCCAGGACTCTGTAACCTCCTTAGAGCAAAACCAGTTGGGGGAAATGCTAGAGGATACTTGGGGAGGATGAGCAGGAGCAGATGTGGCTGGAGCTTTGCCTTTGGATTTCCTGAGCAGAGGTGGTGGCGATGGTGAGTTCTCGCTGGAGTCCTCGGAATGATCCTCATATTCTTCCGTAATCTGCTTGCCCTTGTTGGCCGACATCTTGTACCTCTTAGCAGACGGAGCAGAAGACGGGGAGGATGAAGAGCGCTTTGATCCCACCATTTTTGGTTTAGAAACAGGGAGGGGTTTTGGAAATCAGAGAGAGAGAGAGAGAGAGAGAGAGAGAGAGAGAGAGAGAGTGAAAATGGAGTGGATTAGACCGATAGGAGGAGGGGTTTCTTAAAAAGCAAAATAAACTGGAAACTGAATTGTTTCCTCCTTTTCAAATCGGCAAGTACAGATTCAATAACTCTTTTGAATATTAAGTAATGATTATCAGATTTTTCAAAACCCAAGGAGTCAAATCCACTTGCAAAAATTAAAGAGATTAGAATAATTTTAAAATGGAAAATGAGATATGTGTAAACAGATATTTGAAAGAGATAAAGAAAAAAGAAAATCAAAGAAACTCTTGTTGAATATCCATAGGATATCAACAGAATTTGATCCAATATTATTTTATTCGGATGAACATCTCAGAACCCTATGAAGTTAAGGCCTTGAGATGTCAGTTGAATTCTTAAACTTTCATATAGGGAGTGATTACTCCCCCTAAGAAAGTGCTTCCCTATTAAGCATACCCAACTCCAATCTAATGAAGTTAAAACGATCTTTAGGGAGTGGTTTAGTGAAAATATCAGCTAACTGAAAATCAGTAGATATGAAGGATATTGATACATCACCTTTCTCCACATGATCTCTTATGAAATGATGTCTCACATCTATGTGCTTGGTTCTCGAGTGCTGCACTGGATTTTTAGTGATGGAAATAGCACTAGTGTTATCACATAATATAGGGATACCTTTAAGATCAATTCCAAGGTCTTTGAGCTGTTGTGCAATCCAAAGGATCTGCGAGCAACATCCACCAGCAGCAATGTACTCGGCTTCTGCAGTTG
The DNA here is from genome assembly GCA_963922045.1 of Persicaria maculosa. Classification (NCBI taxonomy): domain Eukaryota; kingdom Viridiplantae; phylum Streptophyta; class Magnoliopsida; order Caryophyllales; family Polygonaceae; genus Persicaria; species Persicaria maculosa. The sequence goes on along the minus strand of OY998252.1, from coordinate 32,895,080 downwards.
ATAAGGCCACTGAATTTTATTTCTTAGAGTGCCAACTGATCAAGGAAGATCCTAGAAGTTGGCAGCAACCGGAAGTGCTTTTTCTATCAACTTTGTAGCCTGCCAAATCTGCATCTGAATAGCCTGTTAAATGAAAGTTACTCTGTTTGGGATACCAGAGCCCAAGGTCTTGAGATCCATTTAGGTATCTGAAGATTCTTTTCACAACAATAAGGTGAGACTCTTTGGGGTCGCTTTGGAATCGAGCACACATACAGACACTGAACATTATATCAGGTCTACTAGCAGTAAGGTACAAGAGTGAACCGATCATACCTCTATACTCTTTTTGGTTCACATTCATACCATTCTTATCTTGATCAAGGGAGAGAGTGGAGCTCATATGGGTCTTTGCTACCTTTGATTTTTCCATTTTGTACTTCTTTAGTAGATCCCTAGTGTATTTCCCTTGATTCAGAAAGATTCCCTTACTTGTTTGAAGAACTTGTAAACCGAGGAAGAAGTTTAATTCTCCCATGAGACTCATTTCAAATTCTCTGCACATAATCTCAGAAAACTCCTTGCAAAGGGAATTGTTAGTAGCACCAAATAATATATCGTCAACATATATTTGAACAATCAAAAGGTCATTTCCACGAGTCTTGATGAAGAGAGTTTTATCAATCAATCCTCTTTGAAAACCATTTTCAAGAAGGTATTTGGACAATCTCTCATACCAAGCCCTTGGGGCTTGTTTGAGACCATAGAGAGCTTTGTCCAATTTATACACATGATTAGGAAATTCTTCACTTTCAAATCCTGGTGGTTGAGAAACATAAACCTCTTCTTCCAAGAATCCATTTAGAAATGCACATTTAACATCCATTTGAAGTAGCTTGATACCCATGAAAGATGCAAAGGCAAGTAATATACGTATGGCTTCTAACCTTGCTACGGGAGCAAATGTCTCCTCGTAGTCTATACCTTCTTCTTGATTGTATCCTTGAGCAACAAGCCTTGCTTTGTTTCGAATGATCTTGCCTGCTTCATCCAATTTATTCCGGAACACCCACCTAGTTCCTATCACTGATTGGTGCTTTGGTGTGGGTTGAAGAGTCCATACCTTGTTCCTTTCAAACTCATTTAATTCATTTTGCATGGTCGTGATCCAGTCCGAGTCTGTGAGCGCTTCAGCTGGGGTTTTTGGTTCTACAAGAGAGACAAAAACATAGAAGGCACAAAGATTTTTTAATCTAGATCGAGTTTGTACCCCAGATGATGGATCTGATATGATGTCTTGAGCTGAGTGTGAAGAGGCATGTATAAACTTTCGTTGCTTTGGACCCTGATCGTTTGAGATAGTAGCAGGCCTTTCTTCAAGGTCTTGAGTGACAGTTTGAGAGTTGGATTCTTCAATGACTGAATCCTGATTTTGTAGTTCCTTCTCAAGGTCTTGAGATAGCTCGTTGGTATCTTGGATTTGTTCTTGCATGTTTCTTTCTTGGTCCTGCTTATTCTCAGCCTTGTCCTCTTCTTCTCCATCCGAATCATGATGATTTAGATTGAGATCTGCAAAACCTTCACTTAACACACCATTTTTGCTTTCGTCGAATACCACATGGATACTCTCCTCAACAATTTTGGTGTGCTTGTTATAAACTCTATAAGCTTTGCTAATAGTAGAATAACCAAGAAAGATACCTTCATCACTACGTGCATCAAATTTCCCAAGGCTATCTTTGCCATTGTTATGAACAAAGCAAGTACACCCAAAAGGTTTGAAGTAGGAAATGCTAGGCTTTCTTCCTTTGAAAAGTTCATAAGGAGTCTTTTTCAAAATGGGGCGAATTAAACATCGATTCAAGATATAGTTGGCCGTATTAACAGCCTCAGCCCAGTAGAACTTTGGCAAACCATTTTCCAAAAGCATTGTCCTAGACATGTCCTCCAAAGTGCGGTTCTTTCGTTCCACAACTCCGTTTTGTTGAGGAGTTCTAGGAGCTAAAAAGTTGTGTGAAATTCCATATTTAGCACAAAACAAATCAAATTTAAGTTGATCAAATTCTCTACCATGATCACTCCTAATGGAGACAATAGGTATGTTTTTCAAGGTCTGCAACTCCTTACAAAGTTTAGAAAACTCGAACAAAGCCTCTGATTTTTCTCTTAAAAAGGAGATCCATGTAAAACGAGAGAAATCATCAATAATAACCAGGATGTATTGTTTACCCTTTGGAGATTTGACACGCATAGGTCCACACAAATCCATATGTAACAACTCAAGAGGGCGAGAGGAACTTACAACCTTTTTGGGTTTGAAGGAACTGCGTGTCTGTTTACCTCTTGTGCATGCATTGCATAGTTCTTCTTTCTTGAAGTTCAAATCAGGTAATCCTCAAACAAGATCTCTTGTTTTAAGTTTATTGAGGGTGTGCATGCTTACATGACCTAGTCTTCTATGCCATAGGCTGGGGTCTTCTGTCAAGATCTTGAGACACTTGAGTTTTGTACCTGTAATATGGTTAGCATTTACGGCATAAGTGTTGTTGTGCCTGTGAGCAGTGAGGATCAGATCATCAGTCTCTTCATTCCTGACTTCATACTTGTGTCTGTCAATGCCAACTTTGTTTCCTTTGTCACACAACTGAGAGACACTCAAGAGGTTATATTTTAATCCATCAACAAGATAAACATCCTTAATGCAACTTTTTGAATTACCAATATTACCAATACCGATAATGTTACACTTCCCTTTATCACCAAGAGTAATTGTTCCAGTGGTTTGCTCCTTAAGATCTTGAAATAGAGATTTCTTTCCACTCATGTGCCATGAGCATCCACTGTCCATTATCCATTTTGGCTCTTTGTTCTTGATGATATCCTGCAAGACAAACATCATCCTTTCCGGTTAGACCAATACATAGTTTTAGATTCATAATGAGGATAGACCATATTGGGTAGTCTTGTCCCCTTTGGAACCCAAACTTGTTTTATCTGCTCATTAAGTCGTACTGGAAATGTATATCTAATGATGTAAGGATCTTTTCGCCTATATGGACAAGTTTCCTTAACATGCCCTTTCTTACAGCAGTGGAAGCAAGTAGGTGAACGCCAATAGCCTTTAGCTTTAACAAAAGTGGTACTAGGTTTCTTTGGAAAGTTCTTGTTGTATCCAATACCACTTCTATTAATAGATAGTTATTGTTCACCCAACATCTTATCAAGATTGGCTTTAGATCTGGTGAACTGAATGAGTGAAGTCTGCTTGTCTTGATACTTATCGGTTAGCTTTGCCTTTTCTTTCTCTAAATCCTCATTACGATTCTTTAGAGAGGAGAGGTTTTGCTTGAGATTAGAATTTTCTGAGCTCAAGATCTTGACTTTAATGTCAAGGGCCGATGGAGAGGTTTCAAGATTTTTCATTTCCAGCGACATATCACTAATACATTTCTGTTGATCTATCAGCTTTTCCTTCAAGGTGTTGATTTCCCTGTTGTAAGCATCTTCATTAGAAATCATATTTCTTAGGACTTCAGAAAGAACATCGGGGGGGGGGGGGGGGGGGGGGGGGCTAGACAATAGGTTTCTTACTACTTGTTCAAGGTCTTGAGTCTATGATCCTTCATGTTCAGCCATAAGACAGAGATTTGCCTGCTCTTTTTCAGTGTCTGAGTTACTTGATGAATCTGAGTCACTCCAGGTTGCAAGCATAGCCTTTTTCTTTTGTTCATATCTCTTGAACTTATTTCTTTTCTTCATAGGACACTCTTTTACGAGATGATCTATCTCGCCACACTCAAAACATGTTAGCACTTTTGGCTTCTTTGACATGTTGGGAGACTTGCCTTTGAATCTAGATGAATCAGCATTTTCACGGTTGGAAAATTGCTTTTTCATCTTCAGAATTCGAGCTGATCCCCGTGTGATGAGAGCAAAGGGATCATCCTCGTCGTCAGATTCATCACTCTCAGATTGTGAGTGATCTTTCTTAGCTTTGAGAGCAAGGTTCTTTGCTGTTGAGGGTACTTCTCCCTCTTCCTCGTTTAGTATCATCTCATGAGTAAAGTTTTCCGAGAAGATCATCTAATGGTAGTGTAGAGAGATCTTGAGCTTCATCAATTGCAGTAACCTTGGGACCCCACTTGATTTTTGGGAGGCTCCTAAGAACCTTCCGAACTTTCTCCGGGTTGGAGAAGGTTTTTCCAAGTGAGTCGAGGTTGTTTACGAGATTCACTCAAATTGTAAACAACCTCGACTCAGGATTCATCTTGAATAGCTCGTATTGCCTGAGAAAGATATTGATCTTACTCTCCTTGACTTGACTGGTGCCCTCATAAGTAACTATAAGCTTGTCCCAAATTTCCTTGGCACTTTTGCAAGCTGAGACACGGTTAAACTCATTAGCATCGAGAGCGCAGTACAGTAGATTCATAGCTTTGTAGTTCTTAGCAATGTTTTCAAGATCAGTCTGATCGTAATCAGCTTCAGTTTTATCAACTTGCTTTCCATCGACAGTCTTTTTGGAACGTGTGGTCCATTCTTGACCAGGCCCCATAGCTCAAGGTCTTGATCAATGATGAACATTTGCATCAGTGATCTCCAGTGGACAAAGTTATTGCCACAGAAAAGTGGAGGTCTATTGGTTGACCTTCCTTGAGCAAAACCTCCATCACCTATGGTAGACATGCTGAAAACTCACAAGATTGTTAAATCAAAAAGTTGTGAGCCAAGCTCTGATACCAATTGAAGAGTCTATAAGGCGATGAATAATACTCTAGAAGGGGGGGATGAATAGAGTATGGACGATTTTCGCAACAATAGAAATTTAGTGCAACTTGTCAAGACCTTGATACAGGCTATCAGGACTTGACGAAGTAAAATCGAATATGATAATTGTAACGGCCCGGGATTATGATTCCCGAGTTACGTTTCGAGGGATGAGACCACTCGTTAGGACCTTGCGCCCCGAGTACAGGTTGAAGGTTTCAAAACCTACTTTAATGTTTTCAAAGGGGGATTTCATACCCAAAGTCGAAGGGATCGTTGGAATCCCCGGGGAAGTCCCCTGTACCTGTCGTAAGTCTAAGCGTGGAAATCAGAAATCATGCGACTAGCGAGAACAGGTGTAATACAAGAGGGTGCCACGGCAGAGCCGGGTCAAAACGGAGTCTAAAGTGTAAATCCAAAAATATAATTAGAGTCGGGTGAAGTCGATAACTCCAGCGCTCACTCTCCGCCGACAAAATGACCCGCGCAATAAGCAAACAGCACCGATAGGATGAATATAAATAATACCTAAAAAAATTGATATGGGGCGGGATCAGATCGATGCCCACTTTAACTCTGCATCCCAACCATAAGCACACATATACGCTATACCTAATAAAGATGCTTCTAGATGCATGGCGGAATATTAACACACTAACATGCTCCTAAGATCAAGTACATAATAATAATAAGGCCTTAGCACAGAATACCAAGTGGTATATCCCTCTCCTACCTCCACCCCCTTCCGATAGGGCGGAGACTGGCCAGCTCGTGAATGCATTCCATCATAATCGGGCGGCACGCATGCCTAACCCGCTCCACAATAAAGCCCGCAGGCATCTCATAATATAAGGAAGTGCATGACTCGATTGACTCAGGACGGGACCCGATGAGACTAGGTCGTCCTATAACCCCAGCAATGACTCTAGTTACTTCACAGATAACGGCCGTTCTGTTTACATACACATAAAGAAATAGAATGCTCAACGGTCGATGCAACCTAGCATGGTACTACATGGCATGCTGATCATGAATGCAAGCACCTAGTATATCATGCACCTAAAGCAGGGAATAACTCTATTCAATCTGAGTAAGCTCCGAAGAGACTTACCTGGCGGTGCAGAACAGCAAGACAAGCATTACGATAGATTAAAGATCACCTAGATACACATCATAACGTCCATATAAGTCTACATAACCATCCAATCCCGCGAGCACACATCACTCAATAAAGTATAACTACATCATAATCATCATCTCATCAAGTTCAATCATTCATCATTTCATCACATTCCATAAGACCATATCATTCTCATCATTCCATTTCGCCCCATTTGCAATAATACTCATATATCCGCATGATCGTATATCTCCAAATCTCATCATATTAATCATAGCTCATGAGGCATAAGTCAAACGATACGAAATTCTAACATCTCATCATGCCGTTAATCATTCATTCATGCCATTAATTCACACAAATCATGCTATTAGCCAATCAATCATATGAACATGCTAGTTAGTCATCGATCACATAATTTCCCAAGTTAGTCCCGAAACCGCTTCAAAATCCGAATCAACTAGTTAGAATTTCTGCCTTTTTGAAAACTCTCGACAACTTCATTTTTCGATTTAAATCCGACAATACCCTTTTAATTCTCTAAGTCTCATAATATTATATTTGTTTTAAATCACCATAATATTATACCTTTAAATCTCAATATATAATACTATTTTATATTCTAAATCTCAATTAATATTATATAATATTTTAAATACCATTTTATAAACACTTTCATAAAATATTTCCAAATCCCTTAAAATCCCAATCTTTTACATTTAATAAAATCAGCCATTTTTAAATTACCAAAACCGACCCCCTTAATAATATAGTATTTCATATTCCAATTATTTACTAAGCTTTATATCAAGGATGTATTATCTCTAAAAATCCTTTTCATTTAAACATATTTCAATCAAAACCAAATTAGACCCAAAGAGAGAAAGGCCCATTTTTCTCTAAATTTTCGGATCCAATAAAACCCAACCCAAAAATCTGATTTTTGTCCCAAAACTAAACCGGTTTTTCCTTTTTAAAACATTGAACCAGACCCATCCTTTTTAAAACAAGAGAGAACCGGACCAAATCAGTACTGTTCACCATCTCCCCCAAATGTCCACTGCGTTCGAAAATCCAGGAAAGAGGAGGAGAAGGGAAGGGCTGCCGGCGCCGATTCCGACTCCGACGACACAATTACGCACAGTAGGAAAGGAAGGGAAAAGAAAAGGAAGAAGGAAGAGGCTCACCGAATTCGATTCGCCGAAAACGTTCGATCGGATCTCGATTAGACTCGTCGGTGTCGGATCCTTATCGGAGTAGGCCTAGGAAGCATGTAAGGGAGTTAAAGCTCCACCTTTACTCGGATTAAGGACAAAAGTAAGGGAAATGGGTCCTTACCGACTTGAACCCAGAAAACAGAGGAGGAAGGACGTCGGCGGTGATGCTCCTGGCTGCTTCAGGGTGCTGGCGGCTCCGGGAGGTGGAGGGTGCTTCTGCTGCTGGTCGCCGGAGAAGGAGGAGGAAGGGCGAAGTGGTGGTGGTCATGTTTGGGCTCGGCAAACAGAGGTAATGCGAGCTGGACTGTGGCTTCTTCAAGGCGGAGAAGGAAGATGGAGGCTGGCGGCGGCCGACGGGGAGACTGGGGTGGCCGGGGAGATGTTGACGGTGACTGGAGAAGGTGAAGAGGAGCTGGGCTTGGTTCAGCAAACCCAACGAAGGAGAGAGGGTGTGTTTTCCCCTTGAAAAGGAAATGAAAAATGTGGGGAGAATGGCTTTTCTGATTTTCTTAAGGGGGAAAGTGAATTTGCAGGCTACTCTTCAGCAAAAGTCATATAGGGTAGAGCCGTTGAATTGTTTGTTTGCCAAAAACAAGGGGAATCAAGGAGGGGAGGGGGGAAATATAGATAAAATTTTACCTAAATGAGAGGGTATGAGTTGGAATGGATAAGAATGGTAGAAAATGATGGAATTGTGGTCCCGAGGTGAAAGACGGATTCGATCTTTAACGTAAAAAAATTTGGGCAGAATTTGCTTTAAAAATTTCAAGTTCGATTTATTAAATTTATGACAAGTTTTCTTTGAAATAACCGATTTAAATTTATTTTTAAATTCATTTTTAATTTCCCTTTTTCAAAAATTAGGATTTTAAAATCCGAGCCTTTACAATAATGTAAATGCGGAATATAAAAGATGAACACACGAATTGTTAACGAGGTTCAGCACCAACTTGGCCTACGTCCCCGCCTAGGGTTATCCAACCCGTAGGATTCAAACACTTCTTATTTCACTTCACTTGAGCCTAGAACTTCCTAGAGAAACTACCCTTTCTCTACAAAGCCTCACCGCTTCTATTCTAGCTCTCAACCTTAAAAGTGAAATAAAAGCTCACACCACACACCAAGTGTGCTTTGATCGAGTATAAAATACTCTAAGTGTAAAATGAATGACTTGTACAATAAGTGCTAGTGTTTCTCTCAACTCTTAAACAATGAACAACGCTTAGGCTTTTTAGAGAATGTAAGAGAAACTGGAGATGACGAATGCTTTAGGATGCTATAATTGCTTGAGTGCTTGCTTAGGTGTACTTCATCCTTCTTGGCCTTCGTCTTTATATATCGGAAAACTTTGAGAGCTTCTTGGAGGGAGACCGTTTGAATTTCAAATACTTTTCAAGATATTTGAATTCTTTCCAGAAGTGATCCTTCCGTTTGTGTGCTTTCCAAGATTGTTCCATCAATCTTCTTCATGATCACGTATGATCAATTGTGGATCGGTTCTTTCCTTGTATGACAAATGAGATACAAAAAGAGCATACATAATGTATCTTGCACACAAAATGGGTTAGAAGAGAAACATATATATATATATATATATATATATATATATATATATATATATATATATATATATATATATATATATATATATATATATATATATATATATATATATATAATCTGATTAAGGCCGAAACATATCTCATAGCCCAAAATAAAGGCCATTATAATATAGGCCCAACAAGGTTGGCCTCGGATTCTTTCCTGTGAGAGAACAAGTCAATAGAGAAATGCATAAGTGATATTCCAAACATTTGAGTCTGGGTTTCAAGACCTTGAAATCCAACCTTTTGTCTTTCATCATCCTTTAGATCACCTGCACGTTTGGTCTCAAGATCTTACAATCAAGGTGGAGTCTTCACACCTGGTCCAGAGGATTGCTGACCTCTGCGCCTACCTGTGCGCCAGGTGGGTCGACCACGCTGGGGAGCAAGTCCGAGGCGCTTAGCTGGCCCGTGTGGCGAGGATTCGAGGGTGGCTCCTCATTCTTGAGATTGATCGTCATCCTGGGCTTGTGCTTGAGGGCGTAGCCAGTCCTCCCCGTCTTTGAAGACCTTTTTGTATCATTTGTTTGGCCTCTACTATTTCTGTACCATTCAGATACAATGTCCTTGAATGTTTCCCCCGTATTTTGTGCATGTAATTGGGGTTAGAGTGTGTAAGAACAAACAATCTCCATCCTGCTTGCCTGCGACATTTTGTGCAGGTTGTTGTGTCCGTCTTCGTGGGCAAGCAGGGCCGGCATGTTATGAACCAACATTAGTAATGCTAAATTATTATGTTTATATGCTCAAATTATTATGTTTATATGCTCAACTGTACGCTTGCAATTGTAGTTGTGTGTCCGTGTTCCCGATTGTAGGATGTGTCGGTTGTATTCGTTATGTGACATTGTCCTTGTTATGGCGTCGAATAGGGATGTAGGTGTTGATAACAATAGTGCAAGAGTTAGATTTGGAAAGCCACATTGCAAAACCACACTTTTACCCACAACAAGTTTTCAGGACTTACAGTTTACACCTACATTAGTCATACTTTCCTCCGATTACATTAGTCATACTTGGTTGCACCTCAAAAGGAATGCCTAGTCTGTTCCAAATCTGGCAAGCGATTTCGTCCCTCAGCCCCTTCATCCCTGTGACAGGACCTCCATCCTCGTCCGAGTCAAACAAGGGATCATCGTCCTCGTGACCAATTTCCTCTTCGTCGTCGTAGGGGTCATCCTCGTCCTCCCCGTCGAACGTGGAAACATGCAGGGTGAACTCCGTGAACCGCGGGTCATCGTCGTCGACGATCTCGGGCTCCGCACAAGATTGCCTGACGTAATTGTAGAGCACAAAGCAAGCTATGGTGATCGCAATCTGCTTCCGAATAGGGTACTTCGGGAGTTGCGTGAGGATCTTGGACTTGGACTTCAATATCCCGAATGACCTCTCGATAGCGCCCCTGAGGGACGAGTGCGACTTGTTGAAGGCCTCTTTCTCGTTCGACGGTTGTGAAGCGGCGAATGTCGGGTGATGGTACTTCGTCATGGAATAGGGAATCATGTAACCCAGTCGGAAGGGGTACCCTTTGTCGCATAGGTAGTAGCGGCCTACACAACATCAATGTACATGAATGTGCATTAGCTAACACAATTCAAATTAAATACAAAAATTTTAATTAACCCTTTCGGGATTTTATTCGGTTCTATAATTAAATACAAAAATACATATAACTATAGAAACCAATTAACCAAAGACATTTTTTTATATAAAAAAAACTAAGGCACACAAAACTTGGCGTGCAAGGCCATCTCTCGACAACTTGCACGCCAAGCACCACAATTCATTACTCTAGCCGAGGAAGACAACCGGAGAGGGGATGCCGTCTAGGGTAGTCGGAAAGGCCACCCCCGAACTCCGGCGACAACAACGAGCAGCCCATGTGGGGGAGAGAGCACCCTCGACCTTCCACGAAAGCGAGCGGCGACCGTTCACCACTATCTCCAGACCGGAGCACCAGACAGCAACCGCGCCTCCACCGGGTGCCGAAGGCGGAGAGATAAATGAGAGGGCAAGCACCTCGCCAACACCATCGATGAAAAGGCATCAAGGACAATCAGCGGACTTGGGTTGAAAGGCTCGATGGAACCCAAGGATTGTCGAGCCAATAGATAGACATAGGAGGTGTTGAAGCGTGAAATTGGATTTAAAAAAAGAAGGGAAAACTAATTAAAATACCCCCACCTTTGGGGTATGGTAAAAATATATCCTCAACTTTAAAATGTAATAAAAATATCCCGACCTTTTAGGGTAGTGGTAATATATTACCACAAGTTTTTTCACGAGTCAAAAATGTTGACAAGGCAGCCTACGTGGATTTTTTTACAAAGGTTTTCTTAAAAAGGGTCTTTAGGAAAAAAATAAAGAGCTTGACCGGGTTCATACCCAACGCATTTTCCTCCCTCGTATCTTCTTTTGTGGTCGCCTCGGAACCGGCGGGTAAACGGACAATAGCCCCAAACCAAGGTGTTACTCAAAGCACCGACTTCATTAAAGAATGGATATGACCTCCGAAGAGGGGGTTTTGGCCTCCAAAGAGAGCATTGCTTACATAGGATCTATCCTATATATATATATATATATATATATAGGGATTAATTCAAATGTAAAAACTCCTTATTGTGTAAAATCCGCTTAACGTGTAAAATTTAGTATTTTAATTAATCCTATCCCACACTTGCCTCAATAAAAAAAAAAAGTTAATTTGGCCGCTCCTCTGTTCCTCGCCCAGCAGAGCCCTCCCGAAGGCGAAGGAAGACGCCGGCCATGGCTGCCCCTCCGATCCTCTCTCACTCTCCTCCGCACCATCGATGTCGGGTAGCTGTTCCTCACCCTCTTCAAATCCGGCGACGACGCCGACCTCGGAGCTCCTGCCACCCTCCCAATCTCTCGTTTTCCCTCTCTCGGTTGAGCTATGCCTCGTCCCGCTTCCTACGCCACAAAGAAGTGTCGTGAAGGCTTTCAAGCTCAACAAGCCGATGCTCCTCTCCAAATCTGTCTCCGGCCAATGGCGCTCTCGATTCAAACGAGCAGGAAGAGGTAGCAAAGTTTATGTTGTTTCCAATCTCTAGGGTTTACAACCTTCGAATCTCCCCCTGACTCCTCCTCAGCCATCGGAATCTCAAATTAACCCCTCCCCACCCCTCTATCTGTTTTGAAAACACCATACCTTTGTGGAATTGAAGCCTGGAAGGACTGTACCCTTACCAATTTGAAGCTTGAAGGCTGGATTGAAAAAAAAAACCAAATTTCTAGGGCTTGAACAGCCTGTTTGAGCTCGGGAAGGAATCCCAGGTTGAGAAATGAGAAATGAGTAAGGAAAAGGGTCCAGCGCCAGGACGTCGGGCAAAATGCCTTACTCCTAGCCCAATCACAGCAGCAAGCAGTGCCAACTCAGGTTTGAAGATGACAGTGCTAGGATTCCTGCCTAAAGGTACATCCATACACCCCCAACAAATGGATCCAGGTGGTCAAGAAGCGACAAAGGACCCTCCAGGTTCCTCCCCTTCGTCTGTTTTTAAGCCATTTCGATCTTCAGAGGTATGCAACACTCCTCCCCTTCCCCCGGATCTGGCCGGGTCTTTTAGGATAGACATTGATGTGCAAAGATCCCAAAGGAGGGACAATTTGAATGTTAAATGCTGAAAAGATCCCTATGGAGGGACAAAATACCTATTTAATTTCGAATATAGATTTACAATGTAGAGATGAAAGGATTCCAATGACGGGACAACAAGGTGACTTACATGTTTCCCATTCTTCTACTGTTAATGTGTATGTAATCAGAAATTGTGAAATCAATCCTTCCAAAGCAATGCGGGATTATCAATAGATTAAAAGAACAATTTGCTTCATTCGCTTATTTTCGTGACGAGCTGGCCACGAAGCTCTTGGTTCTCTGCTACCAGACGCTCATACTCGAGAAGCAGTCCATCAGAATTCCTTTTGAGATCCTACATCCTAGTTGCTGCTTCATCCACCTCTTTGGTTTTACTCTCAAGTTTAGATTGGAGTTCCTTTCTGATGGCTTCCATCTGCGCTTTTGCTTCATCTGCCTCTTTGGTTTTACTCTCAAGCTCAGATTGGAGTTGCCTGACAAAGTCCTTGAAGGAACTAACCTGCTCCTCTCGGGCTTTGAGATCCTCCGGTCCACCGAACTTCTCCTGGTTCTCCTCTGCAGCCTCCACCGTCTTCCTTGTTAACCGAAGCTCTATGATATAGTAGTGCAGCCGATCTGTCAGTAGCGCGAGGAACAGAAAGAAACCTGGATTTAAGCACAACATTTTCAGATTTACATACATTTAGTAGTCACAACAGGCGAAGAAAACTAATGATGGTGCATTATCAGCAGTTCAGCACAGTGAATAGAACAGATCCACAGCAAAAATGATCTCAACTCCTAAATTTAACTCCAAAACAAGTGAAAGAAATTATAATCCAATGAAGCTAAAATTCAGATTGCAAAAATGGCCTCCTCAGCCATCAGAATCTCAAATGAACCCAAATAAGGGACATATCAATGCTCAAAATAAGTGTGTGGAATCTGTAGCAAGAGTAACAGATGATCATCATGCTCCAAATCTGGATGAGAAACTAACAAGTGCACTTGCAAACCGTAGTTGAGAGTAAACTATTGGAATGGTCTGTTAGATTGGTAAATGTCATAAAAATAAGGCACGACAATGCAACCAGTTCGTTCACTATTCAGTATGTAATGTATGTGCATCATCCAACTACATGAAGCTGAGATGGAGCTGAATGGATTATTGCAAAGTGCAGACAAGCTGAGATGGAGTTGAAAGAATGTTATGCTTTTGTAATTTTGCTTCATGTAGTTAAGTTGATTGATTGTTCTATTTCTTTGAATGAATTTATTGGTTCTGATTTAAATGTGTTTGAAAAGTACAATTTCATTTTGAAAAAGAGTAATTTCTGCTATGGTATTCAAGTGTTACTAGTTGGTGCAAGTGATGATAATCAGACAAGGACATCAGAACTCTTAGGTTCAATTTTTATGTTATAGTATTCAACTTTTTTGCTAGTTGTGTTTGTCTTTGGTTCAATTGGCTTTGTTTCATTAATGACAAATCATGTATGTCCCTTTGCTTTAATCAAATGTAAAGCTAGGTTAGATATCTTTTTTTTTCTTGCACAAAAAAAGTGATGTGATTTAAAGCCTATTAGCTCAAAATGGTAGAGCAATGTGTCACGCACAAAGATGCGGGTTCAAATCCCGCATAGGCTATCTATGTTTATCGCTTACAAGTAATATGTTTCTCTTCATGAATAAGAGTGTAAGGTGCAGTTGTGCAACTGTAAAGAGCAGTTGTGCAACTGTAAAGTGCAGTTGTGCAACTTTAAAGTGCATTTGTGCAACCGTAAAGTGCATTTGTGCAATTGTAAAACAAAGTGCCCAAATTAGATTTTCATTTTAGGGAGAACCAAATTATATTAGAGAGAACCAAATTAGATTTTCATACTAGTGAGTAGTGACGAGTGATTCGTCGGTATTATTGCTTCTTATGAACTGTGATCTCATCTTGTGTGTAAAATAAACATTCAGGGCTCTCTATGCTACACCAAGAGGTGAAGGTCTGCGAGTACGAAGACGTGCAAATCATGTGGGAGTTGCTGATGAGATCAGAGGCTGAAGTTGCTCGGTACCCACCAAGGAGAAACCGCGTCTGGAAATTCTTTAGCTGGGCAAGACTCTCCCCATGCTTGGCTCGTCCCTTGTGAACTATTTTCTACGTGGAAGCTCACTAGACCGAATGGAATGCCGGATGTGAATTGCCATCTTCCAGCCCCCTCACCCCACCACTTCTGATTCCGATCCTGTTTGGATGTAGATATAAAGCGCCTTGCCTTGCCTGGCCCTGTCTACACGCTCTTTGTCACAGCGAGACCGCTTCTTCCTTCCTTGCGTCCCGTGGCCGAGTAGATTGTTGTGTAGCACTGGAGCTCTGAGGGTTGTATCTCTGCTATCTCATCTGAGTTGATATTGTTGTGTTTGTGTGAATGATGAGAAAAATCATTAATTTGGATCAGCCGAGTGCAAATTATTTGATTATTTCTTCTCCTTTTCATACATTTATCTCTCCGTTTTCATTCGGGTCTGCTTACTAATTATTTTTGGTCTTTGGGCGGTATACTATGGATTGAGAATGGCTAGAGATCTTGGCTTCCCAAAATTGATTTTCGAAACAGATTCCATCATGGTGTGTGAGCCGCTCAACATGAAAAGGAATGATGCTGCAGGGGAGTTTCACCTAGTCGCATAATTCAGGCTCCGGTTAGATGAAGGAAACTGGGAAGTGCAGGTAACCCCACATCAAATGTCAGATGAACTATATGGCAGATGCTATGGCCTAGGCTTCACTCACAAATTCTACAGCTTTTACTGAATTTGCTACTATTCCCCCTTGAATTTGCTACTATTCCCCATTGCTTGTGCATTTGTGCAACTGTGAAGTGCATTTGTGCAACTGTGAAGTGCATTTGTGCAACTGTAAAGTGCATTTGTGCAACTGTGAAAATAAAATTGTAATGTGCAGTTATGCAACTGTGTAGTGCATTGTGCAACTGTGAAGTGCATTTGTGCAACTGTGAAGTGCGTTTGTGCAACTGTGAAGTGCGTTTGTGCAACTGTGAAGTGCATTTGTGCAACTTTAAAGTGCATGTGTGCAACTTCAAAGTGCATTTGTGCAACCGTAAAGTGCAGTTGTGCAATTGTAAAACAAAGTGCCCAAATTTGATTTTTAGTTTAGGGAGAACCAAATTAGATTTTAGTTTTGAATGAGGCTACAATTTTGTTATTAATGCACATTTAGACGTTATTGTTGCACTATGTGATGTTAAATTTGCACATTGTATCACTATTAATGCATGATTAACCATTTGAGATTGTTGTGTTCTTGTATATGATATAACCTATGAGGGATTCGAACCCACATTTTTGTGCTTACGCACATCGCTCTACCAATTGAGCTAATAGGTTAAAACATCTAACCAAGGCCTGGTAGCCCTAACCTCTTCTGTAACACCATATAGCGAAGAATATACCGGGGTAATTTTAATGTAATAAGTGAAATTTAACATGAATTTAAAAGCCTGGTCAGCTCGTCATCTGCACAAAAATAAAAAGAGCATCCATTCCCACTGGTCAGCTTGACAGTGAAATTTTCTATGATAGATCTTATCAGCTACAATGTAAGTTGTGTGCTCAAAATAAAAAGGTCCTACTTTCTTTGTCAACAGAAACAAAAAAAAAGGAAAGAAGAAAAAGAGGCAAGACCATTTCTGCTCATCCACCAACCCCTTGGGCCTTGACAAATAAGTGCAGTAAATGAAACCCACCTGTCAGTAATCCAATAAAAAAAGGAAGAACAAGGAGAGGATGATGATCAATTGAGACACCAGTTAGATGCTACATACCCGTATCACATACTAGATTGATGAAATAAGACCATGTATTCTGTAGAGTGCAGATTACAGTAGATAAAATATGATTGGAAGAAAGAAAAAGATGGATCTAAAACCCTCATTAACAAGCAATTGATCTAAAACCCAGAAGCAATTTTTTTAAAATGAAAAAAAACCTGAATTCAACCTCTCCACCTCTCTCAATCCCCGCTCATTATTCTTCACTCAACACGAATCAATTAAGTTTTTTTGGATCTATCCCTCTTCTTATCCTGATGTTCCTGATCACCAAAACCTTATGCAAATCAGAAGAACTAGGTGTAACAGGGAGCATAGAACAATATCAATCCAATCATAGTGCTGTAAGTTATGAGGGTGGATGTATGTTGAGACTTGAGAGTGCAAACAGATATCTTGAATAGGTAGATCAAGTCTGTCAAGGACTATGTTCTAAAAATCAACGCAAAACAAGATTCAGAATACAAACTAAACCTCCAGAAACATGATGATAAAGAATGGAAGATAAGGTCATAATTTCTCCCAATTATGAATCACTGATCCATCTCCACTATTGCTTGTTACATACATTCGGAAACATACCTTGATGTGGTACTCGATGCAACCAAATTCGTACAAATGGTGATCCATCTCCACTGGTTTTTCAGCTCTACCATTAGATTGAAAAATAACTGATCAATGGAAACAATCTATATTCAATCACAAGTATGAATATATATAGGACTTTTCAATCGTTTCACCTATAGTGTTTTAGGAGCATCTCTTTCAATCCAGTAGACACCCTCTTGGAAAGATGAGCTATCTTCTATCTTCTCTCCGCATCTCTGATGTAGGAAGCCATCTCTGATGCAGCAACCCAAATTAACAGCTAATGAATTAGGTGAATGAAAATCAAACACAAGCGAAATTGAATTCGAAACCATAAACAATAAAGAGAATTCTATCTCCTAGGCATTTTATCGAACACCTAGAAGGCATGTATTTACCACCATCTCAATCTTAACTTCCAATCCACAAAACTCAGTCTCAATCCAGTATACACAGTGTAAAAGAACAATTGAAAGCATTTATATATAAAAAAAGCAGCAGAAGTCGAATTTTAGAGTTGTGGGGGTTATTGAAAGTCTAAAACCACATAGTACAGGTGAGTGAATCGAGCTTCTGCACAAGGACCTAAAAGCGATAGAAATAAAAGGAGGTAGAGAGACTCACATGAATCTTGTCCATCAAATTACTTCAGATCTACAACTCAGATGACCAAATCTAGAACATCAAAGGATGAATTAGACGATGGCTTTCAAAAATTGGTCTAGGGTTCGACGGGTCTCAGGCTGGGCGGGGTGTGGTGGAGCTCAATCCCTTGGCCCCTTGGGGCTTTAGTAGCGACCTTCATCGACGTTGAATTCAGTGTGGGTTTTTCTGAGAAAACCTTCGAGAGCGGCCGAGCGAGAAGACAAAGATGAAGCTGCCATGGAGCGTCTGTACGCGTTCGTTCTTGTGATTTGCAGCCGGTTCAGAGTTCTTTTAACCGGACCGGTTCAGTTTTTTTTTTTAATAAATCCCACCCGCGTCCCGGTTTCATTAAAAAATTAAATTTTACACGTTAAGCACTTTTTACATTTTAAAGCTTCCCTATATATATATATAGAGAGAGAGAGAGGGGTTAGGTCATGTGTAAACATCCCTTAATGTGTTTTGTGTTAACAAATATAAGCCGTTGATTGATTGCAAATGGAAGGACGAGATTAATTACCGAAATTAATTAATTTTAATATGAAAAGATAAAAACTACCCTTTTCTCCTAACACACGCGCGTGATATCCCAACCCAAATCCCCCCTTTTTTTTGGACGATTAGAAAACAATCGTCTCTCACCCTCTTCATCGCATCTCATACTAGGGCAATTCCGGGGAAATTAGAGGGCGACTCCGGCGAATAGTGCTCATCCGAGAGTCGCACCTTTGGTTGTAACGCCTGTATAGTGAACCTAGTCGGCGGAGTCTGTAGGCGGCTTGAAGGGACACCACGATGACGCCGTTGTAGTGACTGTGATGAATATTTGGGAAATTGTGAATAATTGAGTAACTATGATGAATATTTGAGTGATCGTGATGAATATTTGAGTGACTGTGATGAATATGTGATAAATTTTAACAAAAACCATGATGAATAATTGAGTAATTGTGATGAATATGTGAGTGACTGTGATGAATATTTGATAAATTTTAACAAAAACTTTGATGAATAATTGAGTGACTGTGATGAATATTTGATAAAATTTGCCCAATATTGATGACTACTTGAAAAATTATGAAGTTAGAAAACTTTGATTAATCTTCCTCTTCTTCACCGTTCGCTTAGATGAAACTGTCACATATTTTCAAGGATTTTACATACCAGATTAATAGATCATGATCTTGATTTGTATGACCAAAAATCTTTTCAAAAAGAAAATTGGAGTAAATTGGCAAAAAAAAAAAAAAAAAATTAAGCGTCTCCCACGATTTTCTCTTTGCAGAATTCGAGCAGTTACATGCTTGTGCATCACACACACTTCCCTGGTGAGATTGGATTAGTTTTCCACGTGGGTCCCACTTTTTTATTAAAAATAAATTACTTAAATTCAGGATTAATCACAACCTTTGATTTTGATTCGATCAACGGCCTATATATGTTAACACAAAACACAATAAGACTTGTAAACATTTGATCCATCCTCTATATATATATATATATATATATATATATATATATATATATATATATATATATGGCTATTTGCATATTTTTGCAAGTTTGGCAAAAAGTTGGTCTATCTATGACCATTTTGCCTAAAAGATATATATATATATATATATATATATATATATATATATATATATATATATATATATATATATATATATTCAGTCTTTTTTTTTACTTCAACTCGGATAGCTTTGGGCCCAATGACTTGCCATGGGCACGTGAAAAGCTTTTAGCCCAAAGAACGTTTCACGTGCCCAATTCGGACCACCCCGGCAAAGAAGCAAACTAGCATACAACGGATGGAGGAAGAGGCGGTGAATAGTCGGCGCCGAGTGCAAACGGGATGAAGGAGACTCGGCCAGACACCACCGATCCCGAGTGAGAAGCGGCGGAGCGCCATCAACAAAACGAACAAAAGTTCGTCAGAACCGGTGCAGAGGGAAGCATATTCAAATTTGTGGGGTTGATGTGCTAATCGAACTCGAGAAGAGCCAGAGGCTAAGTCGATGGTGAAGAACCGGATTCAACAGAGATGGGAATGAAGTAAGAAATCTAGGGATGGACGCGGGATGGGACGGAGTCGTCCCGTGTCCCGTTATGCGTAATTTTTGCGGGACTTGGTGGGACCGGGACGGGACGGGCCTTGTCCCTCAAATAAAAAAGATTATTAAAAAAATATCAAAATTTTATGTATATATTGCGATTTTCAAAGATGTAATAGATATATATCTATAATTTTTTTTATATTTTACAGGTTCCATATATACCCATAATACATATATAATATTAGTGTATAAGTGTATGCATTATATATAGGCAAATGTTCAAATGTAAAATTGTCATATGGTGTAAAATTTAGTTTAAGGTGTAAAATTCTATTAATGGGTCTAATTCTAATTAAATGGGCCTACTTTTTGTAAGTAATTTGCTAATAGACCTAATTTATAAGTAAATGGGTCTAATTTAATTAGCAAAAATGTCAACCACATGTGCCCCTCTTACCCAGTTACCCCCAACAACAATATTAAATAAAACATCACTTAGATGTTTGAAAAACTTAACCCAAAACAAAAATCGACATTAGCAACAACTTAATTAGTGAAGCATTTAAACCAACAAAAATAGAAAGATATATGAGAAACAGTAAATACATTGATGGTAGAACATCACCTCGGAAAAAAATCCGAGATGGGAGAAAGAACCAACAGAAATGCACAAAATTAACTTTGATGTTAGCCACAAATGTGCTGGCATTTCCTCTGCATGGTTAATCATTCGTGATCATTTGGGAAACCTGGTTGTGGTTGAGGGCTCAACTTGGCCAGAAGAATGTTATGATTTCGAAAGCTTTGACTCTCAAACTCAGTCTTCTAAATGCAAGAGAGTTGGGTCTGTCGCATATTCTGATTAAGGAAGACAACCTGACGGTGATAAATGTTCTCAAAGGTTGTTGGTCATGTCTTTGGAAGATTGAAATCCTTATCACTGATATTCGTCTCAGTCTACAACAATTGGAGGTGGTAAGAATCTATGGCTTTCATAAAGTCAACAGATGCATGGATTGCATTGCAGGAGTCTTTAGACTGCGGCCATGCTGGATCCACTCCAAGATAGGGATCTTGGCATTTGCATCCAAAATGATGTCATTCGATGATGGTCTAGTAGGGGCTAATCATATTTGTATTGGAAAATTTTTCCCTTTAATTATTGAAGTAGATCAACATACAAATCTGAATCCTGTAACTGTAACAAGAAAATAAACAAGGATGGGGCGAGGCTTGTCTCCTCGAAAATACCTCCGACGCTCAAGTCAGATTCCTTTTTAATATGTTCGTATATATGTCTGTTACAAGTGGTTCTGATACCCATCTTGATTAACTTGTTCAGATTTAGCTGTTTTTGTTAATTAGAAACAAACAGGAAGAGCTCCGTTCAGATTATCGAGAGGCGGTCCGTCGATATCACATATGTTCTTCGCGGACGATATCATTTTGTGTGTTGAAGCTTCGACTAAGCAAATGAAGGTCGTTATGGGGATTGTGGAAAGAATTTGTAGGGCGCCGGGTTAGAAGATTAGCCATGAGAAGACGAAGATATTTTTGTCTACGAATGTGCCGAGCGAGCTGAGAAATAGGCTAAAACACATCAACAGGTACAATGTGATGGAGAACCTTGGCAACTATCTCGGGATCCTGGTGCTTCACCAGTGCAAGCAAGTTGTCGGGATGGAGAAGTAAAAAGCTTAGCCTCGTCAGGAGGATCACCTTGGCAAAGTCAGTGCTCACATCGATACCAGTGTATTCGATGGGTTCTATGTTGCTGCCTAATGGTGTTTGTAATAAGGTGGATCAAATTTGCAAAAGGTTTATCTAGGATGAGATAGAAGGGGAGCAGAAGATGCATCTCATATTGTGGAATGAGCTATGCTTGCCGAAAATCTTGGGGGATTGGGAATGTGATTTATGGCTGACTTGAACATAGCTCTGATAAGGAAGCTTGCTTGGAGATTCATAACCGATGTCGATGCCCTGTGGGTCCGTGTGATGAAGAGTAAGTATGTGCAGGAGTCGAGAACTTCGGTCAGTGGGAAGTCCCATGTTTGGCGGAGTTTGCGGATGGGAGCTAGTAAGGTTGTTAAGCAGGCTCAAAATGGGTGATTGGGAATGGTGATGACGTAAGGTTGTGGCTTGATGTTTGGGCTACGAATCAGCCACTTCTCTAGATGGCATTGAGGGATATATCGTCGGAGGAACAAGGGATCATGGTGGCTGAGCTATGGTCTGAAGATGGGCACTGAGAGTAGGAGAGACTTGAGGGGAAGCTATTGCCGGAAAGTCTCATACAATTATCCGAAATCGACATTGGCGACAATGAGATGATGGACGAGATGAGCTTGGCTACGTCTGGGAATGGTGAGTACACGATCTCGTCTGCATATGATCCGATTCACGACAACAATCTGCAACACTCAGTGGATAGGTCGATTTACAACATGGTGTGGAGATCGAGAGTGAAGGAAAGAGCAAGAGTATTTGCTTAGAGGTGTGTGAAAGGTGTTGTGCTCACCACTATTGAGAGGGTCCGAAGGCTCATGCCTCCTGGCGACATCAGCAACTTGCAGTACTACTAATAAACAGGCTAATCATTATTCGACCCTTTCTTCTCCCTTTAAGGTTTCATTTACATAACCATTAATTATAACTTATAATATATAATATTCCCTTTGTTCACTTTTAAGTGTTTTTTTACTATTCATGTATATTTTTTAAGGTAATAAAAAAACTATATAAAATATTTATTTTATTAATAATTTCATACTTTTTACTTTCTAGTATTAAGTATGATATTATTAAAAAATTATGAAAAAATAAATATTTTATATAGTTTTTTATTACCTTAAAAAAGTATGGCCGAGATTTTATATAGGTTTTACAATTAAAAGTGAACGGATTACATTATACAATACAGTATATATTACTCCCTCCGATTTTTAATATAAGGCGTTTGACTTTTATCCACGTAGTTTAAGAAGCTAAAAACTATATAAAATATTAATTTTTTTAATTAATTCTTTTTACATTATAATAGCTATTAATAATAAGTATTATAATGTAAAAAAAATTAATTAAAAATTTAATATTTTATATAGTTTTTACCTCCTTAAACCGCGTGCACAAAAGTCAAACGCCTTATATTAAAAATCGGAGGGAGTATAATACAGACAAGCGTGATAGGATGAAAAACAATCATAATTAAAAATCAACTACATGCGAGCCCATGGAAACGCATACTTACCTAAATGCTATTGGTCACTCACATTAAATCCTGGCCATTCAACCTACTAGCCAATAAAAACGAAGCACGCAACCAAGGTTTCAGTGGATCATGCACCATCGGATTTCAATCTCCCCCCTTCTATCACACATCAACTAAACGGTTCCCCCGTCCCCTCTTTTTCTTTTCAGAAGTTTCCTCTGCATCGTCCAAATCGACCGAGGAGAGAAAGAGGCGCCCGGAAAACAAGGCCGCCGGCGAAGTGAACGAATCAGCATAAGGAATTGAGTTTCCGGCGGCTAGGTAGAAATTATGAGCGCGCGATTCACAAAGCGATCAGGAAAGCTCGTTGATGGGGAGGAGAAATTCGGACGACTCGAATCGGCGGGAAAGAAGTCGGCGATGATGGCGAAGATGATGATGTTGATGCGGAAGGTGTTGACGAGAGAGAAAGAGAAGAGGTTCGAGAGGCGATTGGTAAAGTACGAGGCGTTGCCGGATTACCTAAAGGATAACGAATTCATTCGAGATCATTATCGCTGTGAGTGGCCTTTGAGGGATGCGGTGCTGAGCATCTTCGCTTGGCACAATGAGACGCTTAACGTCTGGACGTATGATTCTAGCTCTTTCAATTTTTCATTTCGTCTTCTCCGATTTTTTCAATTTTCGTGATTTCTCGATGACTTCTCGGTGTTTTCCTCGATCGAATTTGGGCTGAAAGCGTGTCTAATTTTGGAATCCAGATTGTCCTAATCAGCAATTCGTTTCGACGAGTTTATGTTTGTGGATTCGATTCACAAATTGATCAATTGTTGAATGTTTTGAATGCAGGCATCTGGCCGGATTCCTGATTTTCGCAGCTATAGCGGTTGCGAGTTCCATGGAGAAGACGAAACTCGAAACCCTGATTTCCAGCATTTTCTGGTTCTCACTCAGTTCCTCTACAGCTTTAATTGCTTTCAAATTCAAAATCGAAATCATATGATTGTCCATTTGTCGTTTTCAAATCTCACTTTCGTTCCGTTCTTTCTTATACCGTAATTATCTTTTCTAGATTGAAAAGTAGGCCTGGTTTATCTTTTTTTTACAGGAAAAGCGAATCGCTTTTAAATGTTAACAGTTGGATTAAAATGCAACAAAGTCTAACAAAACAGCCAAATGGAAGGAAAAAAAAAAGATAAATCAAACTTATCTATTGTTGTTTGTGGGGACAGGCAACCAAGTGCGTCGCCATTGACAACTATCCTTGTGAGCTTGAACGGTTCAGAAAATGCATATCATGTGAGTTCGTACTTTACACCGCGTTTCCTTTCTTCCTTGACTTCTTATTTTCGTTTTTTCTATTCGTTTTATTCTTTCTTTATCATCAAATTGACAAATCCAAATTTTAATTTGTCCTGGCGCATGTTACTACTATGTTTGTATTTGTATGTATAGTTGTTTGGTGGTGGTGGTTGTATTTATCATGTAGTATGAGTTTGATGTGAAGTTGTGCATTTTGCATAATGCCCGTCTCTTTTTCCTTTGCTTCATTTTTCAACTAAACTAGTTAAGTACCCGTGCACTGCACGGGCCATACTTTCGAAATATATTGCATATAATATCATTAATTATTTACAATATAATAATATAAATATTATGTACCAGTTAAAAAGTGAGCATTTTCTAATATATTGAATGATAACGAAAATCAAATGTTAAATAATAAGAAAATTAAAGCATTACAACCATTAATATAATACCAAAAAATATAACGACTTTAATCAAAATGCATGAATAAGAGAATATATTGAAAAACTGAAATTGACAAAATGTTTGAAAAACAATTGAAATAATTTAAAAAACAGTAAGTATGATAAATATATAATAACAATGTTGATAATGTCTTGTAATTCGCGGTGAACATCTAATTCACCACCCGTGATTAGAAAATCATCACCTACGTGGGAGAAATGTGAGGAAAAACATAAGTGGTGGAAAACAATGTAAGATAAAGGAATAAATACATTGATGTTCCAAAAAAATGTGTGTGGTTTGGGAAGTTGTACCTTTTGTTTTATTACGATTGCATAATTGCATTGCAAATGATTCACATAATAAGGATAATTACAATACTTGGGGGGTATGAATGCATGACATAGATTAAAATAAAATTAAATCCTTCAACATTTATACAGATCTAATTCATTTTAAAATGCAAAAATGCATATTTCATTTAGTATTGAATAATTAATATATAGATAAGAGATTGCAATGTAGAATCGAATATTCAGATTGATATGTCGTTAGTTTGATTTTCTAATTAATTAATTAATTAGATTTGTTTAGTTTATTGGATAAGGTAGAATCCAATTACGTGCTTGCACTAAGATATGGTAGTTAATTAATACCTAATTAGTTAATGAATTAATTAGATCTCGCTAGATTAATTGGATTTGGATTTGTGTATATCTCAATTTGTTAAGAGTTGTTATCCTTAATATTGCAATCAGTGGATTTGTTACTAATTGTTATCTTTAATAACTAATATTCTAATTAGATTTGTGAAATAAATTAATTAATTAATTACTAAACTAAAAATTCCCACATTAAAGGAGAAGTCGCTAAAAGCTTTAATTTAACAAACAATTAATACAAATCGTTTAAAAATTAACAAAAAATTAAAGTAAATAAAGTAATCTTCAAAATAAAAACAAACCTACGTCGGATGAGGGATTTTAGGGGATCAAAATCATCAATCATAAAAACCAATATCTCAACTAAATTAGATAAGTTTTAATTTACCAAACAATTAAAACAAATCGATTATAAATATTAAAATAAATCGATAAAAAAAAAGGCTACATTAAAGAAGAAGCTATCACATGTCGTAGACGACTTCTCTTTTAGTATTATAATATACAATATAGATATAGATTTACGTCAAGTTGACTTTTAAAGAATTGGTTAGGATCTCAACTAAATTGGATAAGCTTTAATTTAACAAACAAATTAAAGCTACGCGGGTTTAATCTCCAACTCGAAATTAAAATAAACAAATAAACAATTTAATCTTAAAAAAAAAAGTTACGCCAGATTTATTGCTACGCCGGCTTCATATATACAAAATCTTAACTAAATTAGAAAATCTTTAAAATTGAAGAAGGCCGAAGGATCCAAATCATCAACTAATGTAGATAATTTTCCTTTTTAATTTGTTTTAATTAATTATTTGTTAAATTAACACTTATCTAATCGATTGAAAATATTAAAATAAATAGATTAGATAATTTTCCTTTTTAATTTGTTTTAATTAATTGTTTGTTAAATTAACACTTATCTAATCGATTAAAAATATTAAAATAAATAGATTAGATAATTTTTCTTTTTAATTTGTTTTAATTCCTTTTTAATTTGTTTTAATTAATTGTTTGTTAAATTAACACTTATCTAATCGATTAAAAATATTAAAATAAATATATTAGATAATTTTTCTTTTTAATTTGTTTTAATTAATTTTTTGTTAAATTAACACTTATCTAATCGATTAAAAATATTAAAAATAAATAGATTAGATAATTTTCCTTTTTAATTTGTTTTACTTAATTGTTTGTTAAATTAACACTTATCTAATCCATTAAAAATATTAAAATAAATAGATTAATAAAAAGGAAAAAAGAAAAATGGGCTACATTAAAGGAGAAGCCGCCACATGTCGTAGGCGACTTCTCCTTTAGTATTATAATATAGATGTATTAGTCCACTATAAAGGGAAAATGGAATGAACTTAAATCACACTTAAATCTATTATATTTTTATATGTAATAAAACAGAAGTTGCATGTGTTAAATGATGATTTCTTCTCAATTATAGTATTTTTAACCGGCTATAAAAAAAATTAGTATTTTTAACTAATTGAATTTTTTCCCATTAATCCGTAAAATATATAGTAATATAACCTCAAGATAATATTTTACCTAATTTTATTATATATTATTATATTTTTTACAAGATCAATATAACAATATATGATTAAGACAATATTTTACTCAATTTTCGTTAGATGTTGATATATTTTTACAGTCATTACTAGTTTATAGATAGCATGACTTGATTATTAAAAAAAATGGCATATCAATTCTTAGTAAAAAAAAAAAGTAAAATTGCAATTGAAAAATATAAAATTTTAATCTTATTTTTAATATCACTTTTTTTTACAAATTATTTTTAATATCACTAAAATGCCCAATACTACTATTGATTTATTTAAGTGGAATTAACATTAAACTAATCTCAACGAAACAAAAAAAAATATACTCCGTATTGAACAATTTTCAGTTAAAAATGTCATCCACTTTAATATGTATCTAAATTAACCCAATACAAAAAAAATATCATATCTTGCATTAATCACATTAAAATTGATTTGAAATAAAATAATTCCACTCAAAATGGACTCAAATCACTTATTTTCACTTTATAATGTGTGAATTTAAAATCATCAATCATGGTTAAGTTTTATAATCAATGTGATATTTTTTTCAAGTATATATAATAAAAGAGTACACCCACACTAATAACATTAATTATAATTTTAAAATAACACATGTAAATATGTAATTTTAGCTATCAATTATCAATATCAATATTGATTTTCTATAAAAAAAAATACATTATAATTTTCCATCAAATGGAATAAAAAATAATAAATATAAGATAATACGAAAAATGTAAGGAAAGAGTATAAGTAAAGTTTTTAAAATATTAATTAGGTAATTAAGATTAAGCTATATATACTTACCAAAAATAATTATTTTGATGACAATGCATTAAAAAATAAAATAAAAATAAATATGTGACATTAAGTTGATACATGATATAATCTTACTAAAAATTTAGAGGGAACATTTCTCACCAGAAATCAACATGTGGCAAAACAACTACTGTTTTAGTATATTACTAGTGTAATACCCGTGTCTTGAAGGCACGGGAGTTTGATCCATTTTAATTTGAACATCATTTTATATATCTATATGTATAATACTATATTAATATATACTTGTTTATAACAAAAATATGTATAAAGTTTTTTTATAGTTTATAAATTAGTTAGAAAGAGATATAATACAAATTTTTTTAAAAAAATCTAAAAAGGAAAATATAAGCTCCCATACAAAGATTAAAAAATCATAAGCACATGATTGTGCGAATACTTTTGAAGTTATGTAGATATACATAACTTGTTCATTATTTTCATTAGAAAGATGGCTAGAAGAGAGGGAAGTAAATAGTGAAAATAAAGGTAAGATGGTAAAAATAAAAAGATCCTAAAAGGTAGAAAAGTGATCTAAGAAGCCTCATCCAAGATGTAAAATAAGCATTAATGCTTGTAAGTCTTAAAATATTATTTATTTTTCGATAGTCATTTAAGATGCCTAAAATAAGTAAATTGTAAGAAAAAACTTTTTTTTGGCTCTAACTGATTTTTATAATTAATTTTTGAAATCGAGTATTCACAAATAGATTATTTTTCCTAACTTCATAAAAAAAAAAAACTTTTGCAAGCCTTAAAATATTGAAATTATAATAAGGGTCTTCTAGGTTGTATAAAATAAATATAGATGTAAAATATCATTTTGATTTTTTTTCTTCAATATTTGAAGCCAAACACCCAGAAATTAATCTTAAAAGGGTGTTTATTTATTTATTCAAATTTCACATTTGCTTTTCTAAAAATTCTTCAATTTTTGTATGTAGATCTTAAAATGTTCTGTTTTTTACTATTCATAATAGTCATTTAAGATGTTTAGAATAATTATAATTTCTATCGGAAAAAATCTTAGGTTAAAAATTTTAATAGATGTCATGTAGAATGTGTAGAGTTAGTATAGATTTATTCATTTTCGATAATTATTTTTTCTACATGTTTTGAAGGATAACATGTACAAAAATAATCTCTTCTTAAAATTAATGACGTTTCGCTTCCATCTCCAAAAATATTTAAAAAAATTTCAAGAAAAAATATGTCTATACCATATAATATGTAAATTTTGAAAAGAAATATGATTTTGAGAATCATTGATTTTTATAATTACTTTTTATTTTGACATTTGAATTAAATATCTATCCATTTTTAATATGACTAATAAATATAATATTGAAACAAATATTTAAACTTCCCTTAATAATATCGATTAATAAGAAAAGAAACTTTTGATTAGTATGAAAATAGGAAACAAATATGTTTAAAACAGGAAACATGTATTTTAAAATTTCAGCAATAATATTGACCAATAAGAAAATTCCATTTGAATAAAAAAATAAGTTTAATTAGGGGCTTGACACGTCACCAAAATGCTAGCAGAATTAGTATTATTAGTAGATTTTCATTTTGACATTTGAATTAATTGTCTAGACATTTTTTAATACGATTGTGATAAATATAATATAGAAAACAAATATTTAAACTTCCCTTAATAATATTGATTAATAAGAAAAGAAACTTTTGATTAAAAAATTCAACTTTAATTTACAGAGCGACACGTCAGCAAAATGCTAGTAGAATTAGTAATATTAATTAGTAGATTTTTATTTTGACATTTGAATTAATTGTCTAGACATTTTTAATACGATTGTGGTAAATATAATATAGGGAACAAATATTTAAACTTCCCTTAATAACATTGATTAATAAGAAAAGAAACTTTTGATTAAAAAATTCAACTTTAATTTACAGAGCGACACGTCAGCAAAATGCTAGTAGAATTAGTAATATTAATAGATAATAGATAGATAGATATGTATAGGATATGATAACACTATATACTTAAGATAAGACTTAATTTCATTCGATATCGATTTATTTTTAGGATTTTTAACCAATATCAATAGGGAGGGATATAATTCAGTTTCGATCTACCCTATAAAGGGTAGTATTTAGAAATTTTCTTTATATATATATATATAAAGCAGTCTTTACATACGAGTGACGAAATTGGGCCGACCATGATAGTGAAAGAAAACCGATGATTTCACTCCAAGAGGTAAGTGTGAGGTGGTGGGTGAGATAATGGTGATTTTAGGTTTGATTTGTTTGTTGGGGGTGAGTTTATTTGTTAGTTTGTTTTCTTACCATTCACTATTTCATCTTGGCCTTCTTGTTGAACTAGTTATCGACTTTATTGAAATGTGCTTTGTATATTTAAAAAGGCGATAAACTAATTAAAATAACACTGAATTTAGTAAAAAAAAAATGAGTCATGATTATTTCAACATTTATATTTAAAATTGAGTTTAGTCTTTTTCGACTCTCGATTATAGCGGATTATAGTTCGTTTTATTTGAGTTTGGATCAGTATGAGTGGTTTATTCGGATACCATACTAAAATAGGCAAAGTGATTGTCGAATGATTTTGTAAGGATTCAGATCAATTATTTCAAATAATTCGAGTTTCAAATTCATTGCTTTTTAAATATCCGTTTGTCTATTGTGTGTTTTTTTTGGAAAAGAAAATCCTAAAAAGAAAATGGGTGAATCCATAATCTAATTTAAAAATAGTTAAATTGAATTTATCTAAAAAAAAATATTTTCTAATTTTATTTTTTTATCTTATGTCCAACTATATGATAGAAAAACTGTTTAAAAATATACCGATGATGAAAAGAATTTAGACACACCACGTGCACCATGGGCAGTTCGCGCCTACCTCCTGCGGCCCTGCCCACCCGTGGCGTGAGGCAGAAATTGTTACTCGGAATTTGTTTCCCTAACTTTTTTTTTTTAAAGGCTTTTTAATTGAGTTAGCTACTCGTAGTTGCTGACAGATGTTCTGACAAAAAAAAGGTTGCTGACAGATGTTGTAATTCAGGACTCTCACTGCCTCACTATTTTGGGTTTTCTAATCAACAAAACCATTATTTATGGAGTTTTTTTTGGTCCCAAAGAACAGAGAATTCATGGGAAAGTGTTGGGCAAATACTCCGTATTTGATTCATTTGAAGATCTAAGGAATTGGGTCAAGTCTTTGGGTTAACTTGGAATCGTGGATTGATAACCATGTCGGGCGGTTAAGTCAGAAAAGATCATCTCAAGGTAGTACCCGATGATTTTCGGTTCAATTTTACCAAAATCAAGGAATCTTGGATTGGTTAGGAAAACACTCCCAAGACACACTAAAAAATTCTCATGTAACACAAGCAATTTTTTTTAACTATCGTTTACTATATTAATAAACTTTTTAAACATAATGAAAAATATATAAAAATAATTTTTAATTAATTTTAAAAAACAATTTCATACTCATTAATGACTCTTAAAATGAAACAACAAGAGCTAATATTTCAAAAATTAGGGTAAATTTGGTAATATGAGCTGATAACGGGGTAATTGAAGCTGAGTTTAAACTAGATGTTAGATAAACCTTTTTGTTATTTGCACGGCGTTATCTCGCCATATGCACGGTGTCGGTGCCGGACTCCCAGATCGGCAGCGTCGGATGCCGGTGCCGGACTCCCAGTGTGGCATCCAGGATGCAGGTGTCGGACTCCCAGTGTGGCATCCAATGCCCGAGGTAAGTTCAAATCGACTTTCAGTCGATTTGACTGATGTGACCGAACCGGATCCGGAGTCCGGCACCGGCATGCAGGTCCCGCGCCAGCTTTTCCATTCGATTTGACTGATGTGACGAAAGCTGCAGGATTCCCTCAACCTATGCCGAATTGGGAGTCCGGGTCCGGCATGATGTTCTGTCGATTTAGGAAGCCGGCACCGGCACCGTGCCGATGGCGAGAACTTCGCCGTACAAATATCAGAACCGTAAATAAATTGCTCAATTTTTATTATAAGCTAGAAAATATTTAATCTGATTTGATAAAGATCCAAATTGAGCTATGAAAGAGGATAAAAAAAATATTTGCCACCATAAAAAGGAAAAAAATTCTGAAAGTTTGGAATGGGTAATTAACATTAAAAAAAAACCATCATTCATAATTAAGCTCGCAAAGCTCATTTTAGCCTTAGTTTAGTTTGAACTATATAGCACAACATATAAGCTTTTAAAAGCTACTAACTTTATTAAATGGACCTTTAATTAATTAGCGGTTATGCTAATCACACGTCCCATTTCGCTGGTCGCACGATACCGCTGTCGAGCTCGTGGGTTGGAAAACCGGATGTAGATGGCTACTTCCTAAGTTGGCATTCAGGGTGGAGATGCCCCACTTCCTAAGTCGGCATGCAAGGTGGAGGTGTCTACTTCTTAGTCGAGTGGTGGAGGAAGATGTCGACCTAGGGACTAGGCATCTGCAGACAATCCAATGGGACTTAAAGGATGGTTGTGCCTCTACACGAGGTTGCCAGATTCTCTGCGTGTAGGCCGATAGGACCTGTCGACCCAGTGACTCGGCTTTTGCATACCGAATGCTGTGTCAGGGAGCCGGCTTCGACATTCTCCTTGCCGACTTAGAAAGTCGACTCCGACACTATGCCGATGACGAGAAAATCGTCGTCTATATAACAACCCCTTAATTTATGTACCTACCATCTCACATCCAACGAGTTTGATTCTTGAATATTTGAATCCAATTGATATTTGGTGGTTTATTTCCAAACTTTGATGCATATGTTTAGAATTGAAAATTACCTTAGTGGACCACTTAACTGATCTGATTATACGAGTAAAATTTAAAAATAAATTGGACCTAGCTAGACTTTAGATCACATATTTACTCATGTTAACAATCTTTTGGATAATTAACAAAAATTGGTTACAAATAAGCTTTTAGTTGGATTTTTTATTTGTGTGTATGTGACGAGTCATTTAAAATAACTAGGAACTAGTATGATCCCCGCGCCATGGCGCGATTTTTTATAAATAAAATCTTACTAATATATTAAATTAATATTATAACATAATTGTAAAAGTTCAGATAATTAAATATTTTGAATTAAACTCATGGGTTGAGAAAACGATTAAAGTAGTATATATAGATATAGACGTAGATTACTAATATTAATTTTATATTTTCTTATTATTAATTTTATGTTTCGAATTAATCCCATTGTTTTTTTAGAGAAAAAAAAACTACTAAAAATTATAATTTAGGCTAAGATCAATGTTTTGAATTGAGCCCAATAGTTAGTAAAATTAAAGAAAAAAGAGAATTAAATGAAAAAGAAGAAAAAAAATTAGAATTAAACAAAATCAAAGAAAATAGCAAAAATAGTAAAATTAAAGAAAAAAGAGAATTAAATGAAAAAGAAGAAAAAAAAAATTAGAATTAAACAAAATCAAAGAAAATAGCAAAAATAATGATTGATACAGACTACTAAAATTCTTCTAAGCTCGACCCATCATCCTAAACTTTTCTAAATTAAGAGTTTATATAGATTCGATGATGAGCTTTTAAATCTCAACCTTCAAAATAAGACACCTGACTTTCGTTAGGAAAAAATCACAGTATTTTCAATTAGTCATTTTGTGAGTTTTAGATGGATTGATTTTGCTTTATGGTGATTCTTTATCCTGGTTTTAACAAGTTTGGATATCGAGTTAGGCTCTGTTTGGCAAAATAAAAACTCATCAGCTAGCTTATTGGACCTTTTGATTTCGATAATATAAAGTTGAAAATGAAATAAATATAAAATTTTAGTTTAATTAGCTTTTGGAATGAGAGTTTTTCAACAGCTACTCATCGAAGCTTTTCGGAGCTTATGATTTTCTATTCACAGGTTTCCATCATTTACTCCAACCGCTAGGTTTACCAAACATCATACTAGCTTATTAACATATATTTAACACAAATAATCCATCAGCTTCAGCTACCCATCATCTTCAGCTACCCTATCAGCTAGTATTTTGCCAAACAGAGCCTTAATCAGATTGTTTGTCCTGATTTTGCTTTATGGTGATTCTGCAATGTTATTGACCTCTCCTGAAACGCTTGATTTCGCAGGGCGCCGAGAGGAGAAACTTCTCGGAGTCATCGCAACTCGTGGAGGCGAACCGAGCCCTCGGAGGCCCCGACGGCATCCCACATTGGCCGTGGTACGTGTTCCTAGTGGGAGCCATGGGCTGCTTGATCTGCAGCTCCCTCTCCCACCTCCTCGCCTGCCACTCCCGTCCCTTCAACCTCTTCTTCTGGCGCCTCGACTACTCCGGCATCTCCCTCATGATCGTCTCCTCCTTCTTCGCCCCGATCTACTACGCCTTCTACTGCCAAATCCACTGGCGGATCCTCTACCTCACCTCCATCTCCATCGCCGGTGCCCTCGTCATAGCCACCCTCCTCGCCCCTTCCCTCTCGTCCCCTCGCTACCGCTCCCTCAGGGCCTCCATCTTCCTCGCGATGGGCTTCTCGGGCCTGGTCCCGGCCACCCATGCTGTGGTCCTCCACTGGGACCACCCGCAGATCTTCCTCGCCCTTGGCTACGAGATCCTCATGGGGCTGATGTACGGTGTTGGGGCCGGGTTCTACATGAGCCGGGTGCCCGAGAGGTGGATGCCGGGGGCGTTCGACATTGCGGGCCACAGCCACCAGATCTTCCACGTGTTTGTTGTAGGCGGGGCCCTTGCTCATGCCGTTGCCACCCTCGTCATACTCGACTGGCGCCAAGGGATGCCGTCCTGTGGCTTAGTAGTACAGAATTGATGTCTTTGATCGATGTCCATGGTGTTGTAGCAGTAGTAGTAGTGATTTATGGTTCGATCCTAGTTCGCCCTGGCTTGGCCAGTTTGCCTGATTTTACCGCCCCTTCGAAGGCTCGGAGAGAGTGGGCTGCATTGATTAAGATCATACCTCAAGTGATATATATGGTGTTTAGATGGGGAAGCTTCAAAGGCAATTGCTGTGTGTGTTGTACTAGTAATTAGTATTCAGAAGTACAAGTTTAAACATTTACCAACTGTCACAGATTGAGCTAGTGAAAAATTGTCGATAGTTTCGGGTCAAGATTAAGATTAATTAGTGGTGTGCCTAATTTCCTCAAACTTGATAAGAAAAATCCTTACCGAACTCACCAATGGAATGGATACTTGTTAAATTTGGTGGGAGTTTCATCCTGGAATCAATTGTCCACCACTGATTTATATACCATCCTTATATTATCATTGTGGGATGTGTATCATTTTTGTTACTTCCCAAGCGAACATAACAGAACATCAAAAGAGAAACCCATGCCCTGAACCCATGGTGGGTTTAGAATGTAACACATTGACTAATAACGAGAATAAATGCACACTCATTAGTTAAAGAGCCTAATGGGGACCCTTTTGAGAAAACAAACTATCATGAGGTTCCCTTGAAGATGAGGTGGATCCTGTAGACAAGAATAATTGTACACAATGATAAGGAACCGACCTTGATCACTAAATAAAAAAATTTAGGTGGACATTGCTTCACATGTCTATGTTAAAAACAAAATTCTTTCACAAGTAGACAGTTCATCAATCTTCTATAGCGACATCGTTTTAATCAATAAAGAAGTTTCTATAGCGACATCCGTGTAGTCATTGTTGTTTGCTCTAGCGCAAATTTCACAAGTAGACACAGTTCATCAAAATCCCTATAAATAGAGTTGATGGATAAAGTCTTTCATTATATTTTGTGGAAGATGTCATAACCATTTGTGCCAAGTAGTTGAGCTCACTATATTTGAGACTGTGTAAAAGTCACTGGCAGCTTCTTGAAGTGTGCACCTTGGCTCAACAGAAACGTTCATGTGAAAAAACCACTCGGCACAGCTTGCTTCTATGAACTACGATTCAATCTTCAAGTCCACCTGCCCTTGAGCTTGCCGGTATTCATCGTATATAAGATTCACCAAGATTTGTATCCATTTATCTATTTATATGTAACAAGAATTATTCTTTCTTATCCTTTCCTTTTAGATAAGATTTGTATATTTATACATTTATTCATCAATGGGGGCAGTACACTGTTGACATCCTTACACTCACTAATTCAATCCATCCAACTTTCCTCTTTGTGATACATTCGAAATTTGACATTAACCCTTGCAAA
Source organism: Persicaria maculosa (assembly GCA_963922045.1). NCBI lineage: Eukaryota > Viridiplantae > Streptophyta > Magnoliopsida > Caryophyllales > Polygonaceae > Persicaria > Persicaria maculosa. The sequence continues at coordinate 32,859,432 of OY998252.1, read as the reverse complement.
ATTTCCAATACATAACGACTTTATATGATGTGTTGTGGTTGATGTTTGTAGGAAAAAAAACTTCGCCAAAAAAATTGTAGAAAAAGTTATCATAAGTCACAAGAGCATAAATCCAGTTTTGGGCAATCCATCCCCTCTGAAATCTTCTGTTCATTTTCAATGTCTTCCTATCCACTCGCTCCGGTGGTTGGTGGTCGTTTCCTGTTGGTTTTCCGGTTGATTTCCTTGCCAGGTTCCCTCCGCCGACATCCTCAGCTCTTCCGATGTTCCCCTCTCGGCCTGCGCCGCTGCTGACTAGTTTCCCCTACCCCTCATCCTCCAATTTGCACTTTTCTTCGGTCTGTTTTGATTAGTCTTCTTTGGCTTGTTTCAGGCCGGGTTGTGCCTTTTCGTCCAAATCCGATTTCGTTTCTAATTTTGCCCAATCTTCGGCAATTTCCAAATTGATTTGAGCCAATTCTCCTTGAATCCCCTCGACTTCAGGTAGACAAGGTTGCTTGGTCTTCCTATCTTCCTCCCCGCCGCCGACGAGACCCTTGTCGTGCTCCTTCAGTCCCAACCTTTTTTCTCTTCACCCCGGGCTTTATCGCCCCTCCCACCTCGTCTAGCTGACTGGGTCTTTCCGGGCGGCACCACCTCCCTCTTGGTCTGCCCTGGTCCCTTTTCCGGCGACTTGAACCCTCTGTGTTTTTGCATAACTCTCTTTGGGGTTTCATTCCTTGGGCCCTAAGGAATTTCCGTTGGCCCGAGGTTTTGATGGTCCGACCTGATAACCTATGCTTTGGACCCAAGGCAAAGACAATATTTTTTTATTATTAGGAAAGAATTTGGGTAGCAGGCTACCCTACCCAAGATCATCCTTATGGATGAGACCTTGAAGGTCTGAAGTGAAAGGGTTGATTTCCCTCTGGGCCGAGTGGCCAAGGTGTGCAACCTTGTCAACCACTATGTTGCCACTGCGAGGGATATGAGAGAACGAAACGTCCCTCGTGTGGGTTAGCATGGTTTTGATATCGGACATTATCAGTTCAATGTCCCATGGGCACAAAGTTTTGCCCTGTAGGTGGTCAATGATGATTTTTGAATCACCTTCTATCTGTACTCGTTGTATCTGTAGTTTATTTGCTTCAAAGACACCGAGCCTTAGAGGAAAGGCCTCTGCCATTAGCGGCGTCTTCCGACCCAATTGCTTAAAAGCCATTTGTATAGGGGCTCCTTGCCAATCTCTGATGATGATAGCCGCACAACTGTCAGCATTTAGTAAACTAGACCCGTCGAAGTTAAGCTTAAACACCCCTTCCAGCGGTTTGGACCATTTGCCGAGGCGGGGGGTTTTGCGGGGTTTCCGCTGTTGTTTTCCTTTACTCGTCGGATATTCAGCAACCTCACTGTCTATAATAACTTTGTTTGCCCGAGCCCAACCACTCATCTGGTTAACCACAAAACCCATAAATTCCGTGTCCGTTGGGACATTGCCCGAATGAAAGGTGAAGTTGTTACGAAAGAAATAGATGCTCCACCAGTTAAACACAATTTTCTGTAGTTTTTCCTTTTTTAAGCTAACGCCTAGCCAAGCCATGATCTTTTTTATATCTCTTGTATCGGTGACTACTTGTAGGAAATTACCATATTCTGTCGGAGACATGTACTGAGCTATATGTGGAAATTTCCACTGTCGCAGTATATGCGTATCATCCTCATTACAGTCATTGCAGATATCACATGGAGTTGGAACGGGAACTCCCTTGGATGCTAAACGATGTTTTGTGTGTAGACCGGACTGGATGACCTTTCAAAGGAAATTTTTGATCTTCGGAGAAACGTCCAGGTTCCAAATCCATGCATTCTCATCTTTAGTCTCAGAGATTGGTGCGGTGAGCATATTGTATGCTGAAGCTGTTGTAAACTAGCCTTCCCGATCGGCCACCAATACAAACGATCATCCATAGCACACTCCGGTAATGGGATCGATAGAATGTCATTGACAATTTGACTTGGGAGGGTAGCCTCAAGTTTTTCAATCCACCATTGGCCCCCAATTATGTAATCAGCAACACGATCATTGGTATTAAAGGAATCAGGACAGTCTGCCCTTGAGCATATAGGTTGGGCGGAGACCCAATTATCTGTCCAGAATCTAAAAGATTCCTCATTTCCAATGGACCATATCAGGCCAGTCTTTAATCTGTCTATTAGCAAGGAAAGTTTGGACCACTACCAAGAAGAATTGCATCTTCTTTTATAATCGAATAGTTGCGTATCTTTTAGATATTTATATTTCACCAGGCGTACCCAGCTATTGATGAAGGGTTTATTTTCAATCAAATAAATTTATAAGATCGAAACCCCGCTATAGTATAGTAGGGTCAAGTTCGTCCACAGGGAGAAAGTCAGTGACTCAATTCTAGTTACCAAAGAGCAAGAAATAGCAAGAAGAGATGGAAAATATAGAGATTTTTTTTGGGTTTTAAAGTTGCTGAATTTTTGGAAGAAAATCAATAATATGAAAGATCTAGGGCATAAGGATCACCACAACGATAATCATACAAGCATTACAATGGATCATATAAAAATCATGTTTTTATCTATTAAATAGGTCAACTTGCATAAACCCTAGCAAAGCAATCAATTTATTTTCACAAATTAATAAACTTTACTAACAATCTTAATTAGGTTATCAAACTTTCGTTTCAAAATCCTAATTACTATCCAATTCACAATTCAATCTTTCAATTTAATTGCAAAAGGGAATTTCCCCAATTTTCATTGAGTACTTAAGCACATAAAATAGATAAAACCAATCAATTCATCAATTCATAGCAAAATTGCAAGCATAACTATTGTTGGGATCACCCCAACCCTAAAAAAGGCGACTACTCACGCATAAACATGGTAGACATTGCGAAATTAATGAAATAGATAAAAATCAGAAATTGAAATTGCATAAAAACCTGAGAATAACGTCAACAAAGCGTCACAAAACGTTCTCCAACTTTCGCCGAAGAAATCGCTTCAAAAAGCTCTCAAATCCGCTCACAAACGCTCTCTAAAACGTGTGTTCAAAATTCTAAAAGTGCTGAAAAAGTGGTGGGGGAAGAAGAAGGTCCTCCAAACCCTAAAAATCCTATTTATACTTAATAACCCATAAACTAAATTAGGAAATAACAAATATATGAATTTTATCTAAAGTCTATCTAAGGAAAAGGGTAAAAATAATCAAATCCGGGTAAATAAGCTCCGCTGGAGCCCATACCGAGTCGGGTGACCTCGGTACCGACCCCCCTTAGGGTCGGTATGAGCACTGTTGCCTTTTCTTGCTCCGCACTTCCAGATTGAGCCTCGGTACCGACCCCCCCTGAGGGTCGTTATGGGGTCGGTATGACGGTAGTCCATCTCGGACTTAGGGAAACGCCCGTATCTCCTTCGTTATAACTCTGATTGCTTCCGTTCTTTTTCCTATGCGCTCCAAATTTTCTTCCGCTTCTTTTCTTTCTTGAAAATTTCTTCAAAAACAGCTTCCAAAATTCTGTAAAACACACAAAAGCTAGTGAAGACATCTATTTCTCATGAAATATGAACACTTATGCAAAAGACAATAAACCCAATGCAAATCTTATGAAAATGACTCAAATTGACATCAAAACATATGGGAAAATATAACTAAAAACATGCACATCAGCTATTATTCGGTTCCGCAATGATTTTCCATAAAAGTTTAAGTTGCAGCGCTTCATTCACTTCCTTTGCTCGCCGCAGGCTGAGACCTCCTAAATGTATGGGTCTACATATTCTGTTCCACCTAATAAGGGGTTTATGTTGGGCATCCTTATTCCAAAAGAATTGCCGATTGATTTGGTCTAGTTTCTTGTGCATTGATGTCGGTAACATGAAGTTCTGCATTGTGTATAATGGTTTAGCAGCAAGATTTGACCCAATTAAGACCATTCGGCCATGTTGTGACAAGACATTTTGCTAGTTGTTCTTTAGACTGACAAATTATATCGTCAAAAGTGTCTTTGTTGACGCGGCCATTTATGATTGGGCATCTCAGGTATTTCTCGATAGAAGTAACATGTGGAATACTAAGCGTATTTTCCAGTTCAGTAATTCCGGTCCTCATAATTCCAGTCGTAACTTGGAAGGAAGACTTGTGATAGTTGACTTTCTGTCTTGAGATTTGACAATAGTCTTCCAGTATTGATTTTATTTTCTGACATTCCATTACACTACCTTTGCAGAAAATAAGGATATCATCTACGAAAGCCAGAAATGGAACAGTTGGCCCATTTGTTCCGAAATTAAAACCCATTAGCAGATTAGGCAATAAAGATTCCACTGTTAGCCGACGGGCAAGGATTTCATCTCCTAAAATAAACAGGAAAGGTGATAAAGGGTCTCCGTGGCGTAGGCCTCTAGATAGGTAAAACATCTCCGTTGGTCCATTGTTGACCAGAATAGAGAATGATACCGTGGAGATACACTCCATAATCCACTCTATAAAATTCGAATGGAAACCAAATCTACGCATAACTTGTTCCGTAAAGCCCCATTCCACTCTGTCATAAGCTTTTTCCATATCAAGTTTGAGCGCTAGCCAACCTTCCTTACCCTTCTGAGATTTGAAGGAGTGGAAAATTTCATGCGCAATTAGTACATTGTCTTGAACTGCTCTATTAGAGATGAAAGCACCTTGCATTGCAGAGGGTTGATTAATTTTCCCATAACCGCCTTGAGGCGTTCTGTTAATATTTTGGATATGATCTTGTAGATTGTGGAACATAAACTGATCGGTCTATAGTGCGATGTCGTCATTGGATTATGACACTTCGGGAGTAGCGTTATAAATGTATGGTTGTGTTGCTTCAAAAGCTTACCAGATAGGAGGAAACTTTTAACAGCTTTTATAACTAACGGACCCACAATCTCCCAACAAGATTTAGAGAATATATTATGTTGTCATTCAAAGCCAGGCGATTTCTTCTTTCCAATGCTGAAGACTGCTTGTTTTATTTCCCCATTTGTAGGAATGGTGATTAACATATCATTCTCTTCCTGAGTTATCTCTGGTGAGACGAGCTGTAAATACTCATCCAATCTGGCTTGATTGATTGTTTGCCGGCGAAACCTTTGTTGATAATCCTGTCGAATCTCACTACTTACATTTGAATCCCCAAGGACAAGAGTACCATCGACTGTAGTTATTTGCTTTATTGTTTTTCTGTTTCTCTTTCCGGATGCGATTCTGTGAAAGTAAGCCGTATTGGAATCAATTAATTTGATGTGTTTGGTCTTAGCTCGTTGGTTCCAGTATGATTTATGAAATAGCAATAATTTCCCCCTTTTTATTATCAGATTCTTTTCTTTAATTCGAGTGTGCATCGTTTGGTGCCGGGTGGGTGTTGTTTGGATACTTAGGAGTTGGTCTTCTACCACCTGTAATTGTCGGAAAATGTTCCCAAGTGTACTCTTATTCCATTCTTTAGCTTTATGCTTCAATAAGCGAGTCTTGCACATCAGCTGAAACATGGCTGACCCAGAGCAAGAGAATCGCCATGTTTGCTTAACAAGGTTTCGGAAATCACTCCGATTAAGCCACAAGTTCTCTAATTTAAACGGTAGAGGTTTGAATTTGATGTTGGTGGTTAATTCAATTGAGATAGGGCAATTGTCAGATGATGAAAATGCACCATTTTTTTGTAGTAATTGATGGGAACTGCTGAACGATTTGTTGATGAACTAGCACACGATCCAACTTCTCCTTGATATTCTTCTCTTCCGTTTGTTTTTCCGCCATCTAAATTCATCCCCTCACGATGGTATTTCCATTAGCGGACATACATTTTTTAAATTTGTGAGTCAGGATAAGCGAGTTAACTTAACAGGCGGCAGACGCACCACTCTCCTTGTCAGAAAAGCAGGCGATCTCATTGAGATCACAGATAATGATACTAGGTAGCTGCTCCCGGTTGATAGCCTCTGAAAGTGTGTCCCATATTTTTAGTTTATTAGCCTCATGAGAAGGTGCGTAAATGAACCAAATGAGACAACTAAAGTTGTCTGATGTGTTTGTATATTTTACAGTTATCACTCTTTCCCATGTGCCCATTATCTCAACCGATTCTTGAAGAAGATTATTCTCCTTCCATAGCAGTGCGAAGCCACCCGCCTTGCCAATAGCAGGAACCCAGACCGCCTTATCAAAACCCGCACCCTTCCAAATGGGTGCATCCGGTATGGACTCGATTTGTTTTAGTTTAAGCAAGCGCTAACATTTGAATATGTTCTGACTTACATAAGACATTGATGGTAGTCCATAATGTTTTCCTTCCTATTCCTTGCAGTTCCAAAAACTGATCTTCATGAAAAACGACTTTGATTTGGGTCCGAACCAGATGTTCTACCCAAATGAATTGATATAAGGAATGATTTATATCGATGATTATTACACAGGTTATGAATGAGATGTATTTTCCTACCTCCTAAGTGCCAAACCGCTTGACAGAAGTGGATGTTTTTAACCGCATTAAAAGACTGTTCAATCCTTGCTGCATGGTTGTAAACACATACTCTGTATATCATTGCCATCGGTTTCAGAACGCCACACCACCGCTACAAACAACATGGTAGCAGCGTGCAGAGACCGAGGGATATCATGGACTAGGAACTGTACCTTTGTTTTATATTGCTTATAAGAGGGTTTATGCAGGTTGTTTTCGGCTTGGACAAGCCAAGCCAAGTAAGTTAACATAGGTAACAAGAGCTGCCATTTTATATCAATTTCATGGGTGTATGCAAGCATATAGATAGCTATATATAAAAGGAGGTTACACGGATCTGGATCCTCTCCTAATGAGAGGCTCCTAATATTTACCTAATAGAGCATTTTTAACCATTAGATTAAATCAATGGCTAAGATTACATCCTTTTAATTAACCCCAAATTCTCACAAAACTCTATCAAAAACTCTCTCGTCTGATAAACTCATTTGCTCTCTCCAGTCTCCATTGATATCCATGAGATCTCAATTATAGCTTCTCTAATGGTGCCTATTCTTTCTATTGAATTCATGAGCACCGTCGTCCTTTTGCTTCTATCCGATGTTGAGGAGGAAGGTTGGTAGCAAACGTCGTCGTAGGAGACGGAGGCGGCCGCTGCTAATCGGGTTGGTAGCAATCGTCGTCGTCTTCTCGGAGTGGTTGGTAGCAATCGACTTTGAGGATCGATGAGGATCGTCCTCAATTGTTGGCAGCAACTGCCTTCCTCCATAGCCTGATGCGCAGATACCACTTTCTTCTTTTTGTCTAATTTGATTCAATCAACATGTTTTTGTCATTGAAGTAAATCCCTTTCAATCCAGTACTTTGGTGATTAATGAGGTATCAAAGAAAACGGTTGAGAATGTTTCAATTTATTGCCCTATTCATATCGCATATCAAGTGTTCGAGGAAATGCCTCATAGGAGATGAAAGTCTCATTCAAACAGGGAGCTTGCTAATGCTATTGCACCTTTAGTATTGGGATGAGGCTGGAAGTCGAGCCTGAAGCATCAAAACAAAAAAGGGTCAGTTCTGATGGGATGTTGTTGTCTTTGGAGATGGAGTACTATGATGTTCTCATGAAGTAAGTCCATAGATGTCAACTGAACTCTTTCTCTTTCAGTGAGATTGTAGATGATTTATGAATTTGCCTTGGGATTTTGTTTTTGCTTCTTACAGTCGTTATGAAAAGTGATCCATCAAGCTTGAACAACTTGAGATTATGTCAAGCTTGAGATTCTGTCCACCATTGTCTAGGTTGTTTTTAAGGTAGCAACTAGTCTATTAACTCAACTGAGATTGACTTTGTCATATTGAACTTCTTTTTCCATTTGTATGTTGTAAAATAGTCTATTAGCTCAATTGGTAGAGCGATGTGTTTGCGCACAAAGATATGGGTTCGACTCCTATATAGACTAATTTGTTATGGTGTTGTAATTAGGTTGAAACCCGTATTCATTTTTCTCCTTGATAATTAGCTTTAATCAACTTATTTAAAAAATCCTATTACCTACCATTTTAGCTACATATCGTTAGTTTTATTCACATTATTAACTACATATCCTTGCCTACATACTTCTACTTTTTATCAATAAATACTAGATAAGCACATTTCTATTCAACTCATCATTTTAACTTTGTGTTTCGGATATACAGGTTTGCAGCAGAGGTTTTTTCATGGCTTGTACAGAGGAGGAAGCCACAAGTACTTATAAATTTCAAAGTTTATGTGGGATTTGAACCCACTTCATTATATTTGACCACATTGCTTTACCGTTTAAGCTAATAGGATAAAAAATAAGATGAAGTTAATTTGGCAAGGAAAATAGGTCAACAAAACCAAAAGAGACAAGAACCGCAAGGCTGCAAAACTCAAAATCCATAAAAGAGTATTAGTAAACAAACTCTAGGAAGCTAGCAACAAGAACCAAAAGAGAGTTGGTTTAAGCTCGTGTCATAATGATATGAGTGATCCCATCTAGCTAGTACTACCATCAATCGCAAGGCTGTAAATCTCAATCCATAAAACATTAAACCTTAGTACTAAATGGCAATGATGGATATAGGATCAATAACATACAAGATTAGACTTTAATCTTGCAAATCTTGTATCTTGCAAATCTCCCTCTTTTACATCTATCCTATTAGTTCAAGGACTTATCAGGCCTAATGTGGAAGATTAAGAGTGCACCGAAAACCCCAGTTTCAAACCATAAACCTTAAATCGAAAACCTCTATCATTCAAAGCTCAATCACCTCAAATTCAAACCCTACATGTTGGGGGGAGTCTTGTTGAATCCGACCAGAAAGCCCAACATATAAGCCAGACTAGGGCACCATCCCAAAACCAATTGGCATTAGGTGGAGTAGCCCATCCACTTATATGTTGGGTTCAGAATCCTCCCACTTCCGATGTGGGATTTACAATTGTCCCAACATAATATCTTCCTAATAGAGTGATCTCACCCGTTAGATGAAATAGGAGGCTAAGATTAAATCTCCTAAATTAATTAATCCTAAAACCAAAATCCTCCTCCTCTCTCAATACTACTACATTCGGCGATTCAGAGGTGATTAATTTCACAAGCAGAGGTCGGGTCCGATGGGGAAGAGAGAGCGAGTCGGCTCTGGTGGTCCATCGACGAGGTCCACACAACGAGGGAAGCAACAACGATCGACTGAGCCACGAAGAAGAATCTATCTCAGACAGGTATGGATTTAGGGTTGGGTTTGAATTTGTGGAATTTGTCGAATTTTCTCTTCTGGAAGGTACATAATTTGATGTCGATTTGCTTTGGATAATTTGACTTATATGTTGGCCCGAACAGAAAGCCCAACATATAAGTCAGACCGGGGCACCATCCCAAAACCAATTGGCATTAGGTGGAGTAGCACATCTACTTATATGTTAGGTTCAAAATCATCCCACTTCCGATGTGGGATTCACAAGTGTCCCAACAAATCCCCCTCTCACTTGTGAATCCATCACAAGTCTAGCCCGATTGGAATTGAGACCCTCACGCAACGGGTTCGACTAACCCGTCATTGATACAGATGTGGAGTCCATCTCAATCTTCTGTGCAACCGACCCACCCGCCGAACCTGGCTCTGATACCAGTTTGTTATTTGTTAGGGGGAAGTCTTGTTGGGCCCGACCAGAAAGTCCAACATATAAGCCGGATTGGGGCACCATCCCAAAACCAATTGACATTAGGTGGAGTAGCCCATCCACTTATATGTTAGGTTCAGAATCATCTCACTTCCGATGTGGGATTCACAAGTGTCCCAACATATTAGGAAGTGATTATCAGGAGAGAATCCTATTCCGGGTTACACCCCATCAGATTCCACTTATATTTGGTAGTTACTGAAGCGGTGTTCTTGTTTAATTGAAGCTTAATATTTAAATATAGTCTTTGTCTAGTATCCGCAATATAACCTAATTCAAATTTACTTCTTTTGTTATGTATACCCTGAGTAAGTTTAAAAATTAATCCTTTAGACTCCTCATTTTTATTATGCTCATTTGACTGTTGGTCTAATCGTGATCCAACTTTGTTATTGCAATGAGATATGCATTGCAACCTAATGATATGAAGACTATCAGTCCAATTACACAATATAATGGAAACCAAAAAACGTTAGACAACCGCTATTGGTGAATGAGTTCCATTCACTAACTTACTGATTAGATTCTCAAATTTCCCAGAGTAGTTTATACGGGCACCATGATTGTCATCGGTTTTCTTGTCGTACATGTTGATATTCAAGACGGGAGGCCTTAGCTCCGGTGTTGGGTTATTTAGGATTTCCTTTATATCCAAAATAGTGAAGATTAAGTTGTAATGGAGACAACTGTTGTTGGGACATTTATTATCATTTATGGCAATTCTATAACATTTAGAGTTTATACGATGATGTTTCAATTTGAGTTCCCTTGTGTTTATGCACTTATTGTTGGCTTCAATGTATATTGGAATGTTTGCATGCGCCTGTGTACATTGTTTATATAGGAACCCCCATACATGTTGTATAAGAGTAGATGATTCATTGGTAAAGTTACGGACCCCTGTCAACCGAGATTTGTCTCTTTCAACATCAAAAGGAAGCAAGAATATCCCCTTCAATGATTTAGAAGTCGGGTTTGCACCTGAATCCGCAGGGCCTGGCCCCCCTTTGGAATTTGGTTTGAAAACTGATTTTTTACCATTTTTTCCTTGTGATTGGATTTCAGAAGCCTCCAATGATGCCGAAACAGTGATTACCCTTGTGTTTACCTTGTTTATTACCCATATGGCCAGACCGAAATCGAAAGAAATTTAGAAGAGGATGATTGATATTCAAGAATAGATTGACAGTAGAAGATGTTGTGTGAGATTTGCACTCCCATCCCGCCTTAAAATAAGAGAGGACAAAGACAAGGATGCGAAGAAACGAGAGTTGAAAGCAGTACCGGCGAGGAAGAGGAGAACAACTGCATCACTTCTACCCAACCACCCGATCCAGAGACAACCAACCCCTACTCCAAGGGATACTGATCACGTACTTGAAAATCCCTTGAGGTGGAAGCCCCCAAGTTGCGAGCCACCACCACCAAAAATGCTTATTCGCGTTACTTCCACCATTATAAACACCGATTCCTTCATTTTTCCAGATTTCAAGCTTGCAATTACGGTGGAACTCGGATCCCTCTTGACGCCTGAAACCAATCGCGTAAATCCCAAGAGACGAAATTGTGGAGTTGATTACGTTAATACGAAGGGCAAAGGGAATAGCCCCATACCAATCGCCCGATTCAAGTATGTTTACTTAATTCAATCGATTTTCTTTGTTTTTATATATGTATATATTTGTCTATTTATATAAATTTTCTCGAAAGGGTTTGACAAAATTCTCGAAAGAGCCTTATTTAAATCCCAAAAGGGTTTGACAAAATTCCCGAAAGGGTTTGACAAAAATCCCGAGAGGGTTTGAACAAAATCGCGAAAGGGGATGACCAAATTCTGAAAGAGTTGTACACGCTATTTCTTTGAGTACATTTTATTTTTAGCGGTCCCTTAGATGCACCATGTTCGGGTTATGGCTTGTGTGTGCTTTTAGGGGGTCCTAGTTTCGGTTGGTTTGGTTGACGGTGTGGCGCTCGGAGTCGGATCTGGTTGGGGTCGTGGTGGTGTGCTCATAGACGACTCCGTTTCTAGGAGGCTACTCCTTGGAGTTTCCCTCTTCACTTCCCAAGGGAGATGACGTCCTGATGTACCACTACGTAGCGGTGCTACCTTGGTGGTACTTGGCTTCTGTCCGCGTTTACGCTCTCGGTCGAAGGTTTTCATTTAGCCTAGGTCTCTCCTTTTGTACGTGTGGGTTCAATCTTTGTTGCGCCTGTTTTTGGTTCGCTTTTTGTTGTATTATGTTCGACGGTTAGTTTTTCTGCCGATTCGTCGGCATCTCGGGGAGCCAGGTCTGTCTCGCCCCCGAATCTTTACCTTATATAAAAAAAAGAAGTCACAAGAGCATCTTAGTTGATATCATTATTGTAACGGCCCGGAATTATGATTTCCGGGTTACGTTTCAAGGGATGAAACCCCTTGTTCGGATCTTGCAATCCAGGTACGGGTCGAGGTTTCAAACTCATTTTTATGGTCAGTAATAAAGAGGGATTTCGAACCCTGAAAATATTGTAGGGCCGTTGGGTACCCTTAACCTGTCCTAGGGACTAACTCGCGAAATTCATTTCAAACAGAAGCAAGACGGAAGCAAAATTTAGATACAAAGCGCCACGGCAGAGCCGGGTCAAAACCAAAACATAAGTGGATGATTACCATTTATAATGAGTTAGAGATTTAGCCAGGTTCTTTGATTCGCAAAAAGGGAACCCCGTCATATAGACATCGAGCAATCAAAATCTGCAGAAAATACCTTAAAAAAAGAACGGGGAAAGGAGTCAGATCGAGCCACTCATGCGGGACCGGCAGTCCTCGCTGAGGCCACATAGTATGTGCTATACCTAATAAAGATGCTCTAATGCAGTACGAAAGTCAAACACACTAGTATGCTCCTAATTATAATAATGTGTAAAAATATTGTAAAGGGCCCAAGACAATGCCAAGTGGCATATCCCTCTCCTACCTCCACCCCCTTCCGATAGGGCGGAGACTGGCCAGCTCGTGAATGCATTCCATCATAATCGGGCGGCACGCATGCCTAACCCGCTCCACAATAAAGCCCGCATGCATCTCATAATATTAGGAAGTTCATGACTCGATTGACTCAGGGTACCCGATGAGGCTGGGCTACCCTATGACCCTGGCAAAGACTCTAGGACTATCACAGATAACGGCCGTTCTGTTTCAAACGCATAAAGTAAGCAGATGCTCATTCAATTAGTGCAACCTAAACAGGATACTACATGGCATGCTTTTATGCATATGCAACACCTAACATAAAATGCAACAACAGGCATGAATGTCCAACCTGAGTAAGCCCCCTAGGGAACTTACCTGAAGATGTAGAACAGCAAAATAACGCAAGCAAGGGCCCAAATGCAAGTCCAAAGCAATCCAAAAGCAATACACCTATCATCAAGCCATTTCCATAAGTCACCGAACCAACATTCATACGCACGAAACCCAAGTTCTCAACATAATCAGAACCAATCGATAGTAAAATCATCTTCCAAAACCTTTCCGATACGATCAACCAACCAAAATCATCCTTCCCAAAACTTTCCAACTCTTAAATCTCAAGTTCATTCAACTCAGAAAATCAACAATTCCTTTAAAGTCATACTCAGCCAAATCCTGACATTAATAATTTAACCCTTAGAACAAATCTCTCAAATCATATTATAGAAATAATTCCGGCATTTTATTTCAAAACCCTTATATAAATAAATTCTGATATTAAATCACCAAAACAATTCTATTTTAATAACCTACATTTATAAAACAACCAAACCAAATTACTTTACCATTTCTAAAATCTCATATTAAAACACCACAAAATACATATTCCAAGTAATACTATTATTTTCTTTTAAAACCCATTTATAATATATAATAATTTCAGAAAATATATACTTTATCACAAAATCAGAATTTACATATAATAAGGATAATAACTATAACTATCAATACTTAACATATAGCATAATTATATAATATAACACACAAAGAACAATTAAGGCCACACTTTAACAACCCCAACTGCAAGCCCAACCCAAACCTTATAACCCAAATGAAAGCAAACCCGGATCCAGCCCAGCCCAACAAGGAAAGAAAGAGTAGCATCGTCTCTTTCCCTTGAACTGACAGAGCGACGCGGAAACGGGAGAAGGAGACCCAGGCTCGCCGGCGGCTGAAGTCGCGGCCTTCGTTCTCGTGCTCCCTCCTCCTCTCCATCTCGCCTGACTCTCCTTCGTCGCCTCACACTTCGCCAGCGCCCTCACGCTACCCTCGTCCTCACCTCGCTCTTTCGCTCACTCACTCCCTCGACCGCGCTTGATCTCGCCGCCGCTCTCGACCCGCTCTCACCTCTCTCACTTAGCTCGAAATTAAGGAAGGAAGGCACCCAGAAAACGAACAAGAAGGGGGGAGAGGTAGGTGCTCACCGAGGGGCGTCGACTCGCCGGAGTTCGTCGTTGGGGCTCGCCGGGGACTGGCAGGGCCGGACCTGAGTTTTTAATGGCCTGAGACGAAATTCAAAATTGGGCCCTCTAATATACAATATATGCACAAGTAGTGGTAGAAGAAATGGCTTTTGAAATAGTTTTCTTATACCAAAAACCATTTCAACAAAGATTTCAATTGAATATATATATATATATATATATATATATATATATATATATATATATATATATATATATATATATACACAAAAATAAATCAGCAAAATCATTATAATTTCTAAATTAAAATCCTAATTAGGACTACAAATTAGGGAGAAGTCAAAAGGAGAAGCATTATTGAGAGTTGCTGCAGGACCTAGGCTTGTGCAATTAGTGAATTGGCAGGCGGCTAAATCATAGGTCAAGTTCGGTTCCACAAAGCTTAGTTGAGGAGCCATGAAACAATACTTCTAAGCTATTTACCTGTTACCCTTTGCAGTAAACATATATGATTAAAAAGTTTCAATTCCTTCGAAATCAAAAGATTAGTCGGTAATAAATAGGAATTAGGACTACAAATTAAAGTCGCAATCCCTAAATCTCAATTCCTATTCCAATGCAAATTCAATTTGTTCAACTAAAGGGAATAAATAAAAAAGGGTCTGTAATTCAGCAAACATACTCGGAATCAAAATCCACCATCAAAGAGAGCACTTGGACGGCTAGCTAAAGACGACCATTGAACAACGACATCTCCCCTCTTCTTTTCACCTTTCCTTTTGAAATTTATGGCAGAAAGTGATATTGAATTTTGACTTCGACTTGTGTTTGCATGAATCAGGAAGAAGGCGATAGAAGGTTGTTCGTCGTTCTTCCTTCTCCGCTTTATCACCTAGAACTAAGAGATTTGGGGGATGAATTAGAGATTTTGGGCTTGGGTGAATTAGGGGCGCGTCTTCCTCAACCCCCCGTACTGCTTTTTTCAGTGATTTTCCTTATATGTTACAGTATATACCTAATTAAAAACATGGGCCCTCTGTGTGAGTTGGGTCTGAAGCGATGGCCTGTTGGACCTCGCCTCAGGTCCGGCCCTGGGGACTGGATCTGCGTTCCTCGGACCTGGGGTGACGGATATGGTCAGAAGGCGGCGTTTCTATGGCTTTCCGATCGAAAACGAGAAAAGGAGCTTACCGGGGTGTTCGAACCTAAAACAAGGGAAGGAGAGTGTGGGATCGACGTCGGCGGTCGGCTCCGGCCTTGGGCCGCTCCGGTTGGCTTGAACAGTGACGGTGGTGGTGGCTCTGGTTCATTCTCCAAAGGGAGACGGTGGTCGTTTGAAGCTCGGGAAATCCGGGGCAATGGTGTGAGGTGAGGAGAGGGGAGGCTTTGTGGATTTGGGGATAAGGTATAGGGTTCCCACATCCTTCACTTATAGGAGAGGGTAGAGAGCAACGTTTTTGTGTGTGGATTTGAAATCAAAATGAGGGGAGAGGGGGCTGAATTTGGGGTTGGCGTGGGAAGTGCAGAGGCATGGAGGTGCTTGTCACTTTGCCTAGAATGATGGAGTATGAGAGTGAAAGGAAGGAGGATGACAGGTGAAGGCTTAGTCAAAACGAGAAAGAGGGAGCTGGAGGTGTGTGGAATCAAAATGAACAGAGGGGTCTCTAAAATCCGTAGTACAAAAGAGGGGGAGAAGACAACTATCCAAGTGGTCCCAAATCACATTTGAGAGTACCCGAAAAAAAAAAAAAAAAAAAAATTAAATTAAATAAATCTCGAAATCCCCTCTCTCGACCCTATTTCGACGCGTTTAAAATACTTCTCAATTTTCCAAATTCAAATTTAATAAATGGAATCTGAACATTATTTTCCAATTTTCGGTATATAAATGTAGAGTATAACATATTTTAAATTTCCAATTAATTAATGTCGGAACTTGTTTCGAAAGATTTAGAATAAAACCAATAGCTTAAGGACAGAAATTCCAAACCTTTCAAATCTTAGAAATCGGAATGATTATAAATTACTATTTTAGTAATTTAATATTCTAAAATTTTCCGGTCTTTACAATTATTTTATTTATTTAATAAACGATGCTAATTTGGGTGGTGTCGGGCGTTCTTGGACAATCCATCCATGTTTGTCCTTTTGATTAAGATAAAGTCAACTTGATCAAATTCGAGGAAAGCACTATTTGACCTGCCATGACGTTTCCTTCCATATGGGTGCATGAAACTACCTCAAATGATTGAAGGGTGAAGAATCCGAATTGTTGTCCTTTTTTTTTTCTTGGGAAAACGAGAAGCTATTATGACAAAGTATGTTTAATCAACTGTCTATTCTAAAACATCATTTTATACGGAAACTTGTGTTTTAAGTTTATATAGTAGGGTTGATGTCTGCTTCAACTTCGATGTTTTGAATATTATGTTTTAGTTATTTACATATTATAACTCTCAAAACTGTGGCTTCAACTCTGTCAATCGAACTTGAAGAGATATTAGTGATAATTCAAATGGTTGTCGCTTGTGTCTAATTTTTATTTGTGCTTGACATATATTTTGACTTGCTATATCACAGTTTTATATCGCTAAATGCACTAGATAAACTTTTGGTGTCGGTATAGGGATAGTCAACCTCGACTTTCAAAACGACAAATACTGCAGGGAATAAAAAAACAAGTCGATCTATGGGAGTTGGGACATACCACTTTTGGATGCCAGTGGCTGCAAAGGACGCATATCATCTTATTTGGACATGGTAGA
Source organism: Persicaria maculosa (assembly GCA_963922045.1). Classification (NCBI taxonomy): domain Eukaryota; kingdom Viridiplantae; phylum Streptophyta; class Magnoliopsida; order Caryophyllales; family Polygonaceae; genus Persicaria; species Persicaria maculosa. The sequence goes on along the minus strand of OY998252.1, from coordinate 32,842,525 downwards.
AAATCTAGCAATCACCTCGAGTGATAGAACACACCGTCACAAACCAAACCGACACTGAAAGTCGATGACGAAATAAGACCAAATCCAATCTATTTCTAAGGAGGATGACCAATCCTTAACTTTTCCAGGAATCCAATTTATTTCTATATTTTCTACCTTAGTTTCGTAGAAAGGTTGAAAAATACAACCATCTAATTCGTTCTCAATGGCCTTGATGATGATTATCTTCTAGTCATCATCGACTCCCGAAGACTGAATTCCACGGTACGTTTGTCGAGATAATCGCAATTCTTATGACAATACGGAGTACTCCTTACTTACTCGTATTTCTTTCGAAGGTACAATTTTCCCCTTCACTGTCCCTCCTCTGTCAACATCTTATTGTTTCGCGTATATTCTCTGGTCCCTCTGTGTTGGGCATATTTCATGGCGTTCCTTCAAATCTTAAATTGCACTTTATAGTACCCTTAAATTTCTCTGTAATATTTAATACTCCAGTTGACTTTTTTTATTTGGCTGTTTCTGTGGCTTTGTCCAGGCCTCTACGGAAGCCGGAAGGTTGTGGGTATTTGACTTTTGTGGAGTTTTGAAGCTGAGAGGAGGTGTCGTCGGTGAACAGCTCTTCACAAACGAAGTAAGCGTTGGCTGTTGTTCTTTCAATTCAATGGATTCTGAAACTTGACTGCTGCTTTTGTTCCCATTGGCGGTGTTTGCCTGCCTTGAGAGAGTTCGACTGTTAGGGTTTTGTGAATAGATTAGGTTTTGAATTTTCTGGGGTTTTCGCACCCATGTGCTGATGGGTGAGGATGTTACAAGTGGTTATTTCAGTAAAGTTGTGGCCTTTAATCTAATCCCTTCTCTTCTGATGGAGGAGAAGCTAGATTTCTGAATTTCTGATTGAGAGGTTGTGAAATTGAGCATTTCGAGAGGGTCCAATGGATGAGGGTGCTGGTAGTTCCTGGATTGGAAGAGCTAGGTTTTCACGAACTGTTTACCTTAATCGATCATCTAGTTTGGGCTCCATGCCCTTGAGCAATGCTCCGAGGCGAATGGGTCTGGAGGCACCGGTTTCTTCTAATAAATCGGTGCCCCTCCTATCACATCCTCAAATTCAATACAATCCCTTGACAAACAAGCAGAGATCTGTGTCACCTCTCCCTCAAATTGCGGTTTCTGATACATTTAGGGAGGCTCAATCTCAGTCTGAAGAGCCGAGATCCTTGACACCGCAGAGTCAGAGGAAGCAACCTGAGAAGAGAATTGTGGGGAAGTTGCTTCGTGGGGATTCTTGGAATGCCCGTAAACCAACTCTCAAGTGGACACCAAACAGCAGCCCTATCAGGGATGTTGCTGCACTGAAACATGCCGATAGACAGGGTCGCAAGGACTCTGCATGGTCTAAGTACTTTGATCATGGTGGAGGGAAAGTTACAGCTGTGGAAACTGCGGATGAGCACTTGGTTGATCTCTCTCAGTTGTTTATAGGACATAAGTTTGCCTATGGAGCACATAGCAAGCTTCATTATGGAATCTATAAGGATGAGCCTGTTGCGGTTAAGCTTATCACCACACCGGATGATGACGAAAAAAAGGTATTGAAAGTTCGATTGGAGAAGCAGTTCAATAGAGAAGTTACTCTTCTCTGTCGGCTTTACCATCCGAATATAATAAAGGTAATTCTGGTAGTGTATTTTGTTTCCTTATATTGTACATATTATTGATGTTCTTGTTGCTTGCTCAGTTTGTTGCAGCAGGCAGAATCCCACCTGTCTTTTGCATAGTCACGGAATTCTTGTCAAAGGGATCCCTGAGATCATACTTGCATAAGCTTGAGCATAAAACTCTTCCATTGAAAACAATAGTTGCTATCGCATTAGACATTGCCCATGGAATGGAATACTTACACTCTCAGAGTATCATTCATAGGGACCTAAAACCTGAAAATGTTCTCATCAATGAAGACTTCCACATGAAAATTGCTGATTTTGGGATCGCTTGCCATGAGGCAAACTGTGATCCATTTGCTGATGATCCTGGCACATACCGTTGGATGGCACCTGAAATGATAAAAGGAAAACACAAGTCTTATGGACGCAAGGTTGATGTGTACAGCTTCGGGCTCATTCTTTGGGAAATGGTGTCTGGAAGCATTCCCTATGAGGATATGATTCCTATCCAAGCTGCGTATGCCGTAGTTAACAAGGTTTATTCTGAATACCTTGCAAAATTTCATCCTTGATTTATGCTACTGTTGCTATAGTTGCCTTCTCATGTTCAATGATGTTTAGTTGGGCCATTATAGTTGACATATTTCGTTAATGTCACTGCATTTGAGATTTTAATGCATGAAATGAAAAAATGGTTCACCTATTCTGATAATCGACTAATTAGCTTTGCTTCTAAGACAACTGCTAAGGGCTTGTTTTTTCATGTCATAGTTTCCCATTTCTTTTCTGTGCTAAAACGCATGTTATGCTTGAGGCATGTGCCTGCTGCTAGCTTTCTAGTATATATTTTTCAAATACTCCTTTTGTCTAGTTACACATTGCTTCTTCGCTAATTACTTTATGCCAAGCTGAATCATAATGTTTCTTAAGATTGGGAAAATGCCATCCCTTTTAGGTATTTTCAAATTATTAATGGCAGCAATAGATTGTAAAGTTTGAATGTTCCATGTGTTTTTGGTCGAAATACCTATCATGGTTTTTCTAATGGAAATCTTTTGGTAAATTCATTTGGTGTGCAGAAAATGCATATGAAATAAGGTGGCATTATTCAAGTGGATTTTCCTGCATAACTTTTTTTAATTATTTCTTTTTACGGAAAATGCTTACAAAATACATTTTCCTAAAATACATCCTCAATTAAATCATATCCCTAAACCTATTTCTTCCTGTAAATTGTGAAATTAAAATGTTTTGTCTGAAATAATTATATTCCAAAATGTTACAGAAACTTCTAAGTCAAACTAGCTATTACACTGGAATGTTGAATAAGCCTTATCTTATTTTTTGAAAAACGGGAGGAATGTCCTGGATACTTTAAAATCAGGGGTAATCATGACTATCTAAGTTTCTCTTTCAAACATATGAGAAAAAAAGAAATGAACCTGTTTTCCAAAACAAAAATACGGTTCATATTTGATTATATATAAAGTTTGGACTTTTAGGAGCTCTTGAAATAATCATACTCACAAGTTTGAGATTCGGTTCACATGCAGAATTTGTTCAGGAGGATTCTCTATTTTCAAATACTCCTGTTATGTTATTGTTTGTTATAGTTTGATTGAAATTTGGTTAAAGTCTTCAAAAGGTATCAGCACTTTAATGATTGTGCAAGATCATTTAAACTACCGAGAAAAGTGATTTTGATGCCTTAATATTATGTGTCTGTTTATCTTTTTCTTACCCAACAAAGTCAGTTGCTGATATTCTTATCTCTTCCTATATCTGTTTCTTTCATCTCTAAAGCATGTCTTCAATCGCTCCCCATAATACCTACCTACTCAATGTCTTGCTCCTCATTCTACTCTTATGATCTCTGTAGAGGAGGATTAAAGTAGAGGGAAACTACTTACAGGAATCAGAATTGGTTAAGAAGGAAAGAGCAAATTTTGTTTCTGAGAAACAAATAGGGAATTAGGAAGGCTGCTTTCTGTGGTACCTAGTGATTAATTACATATTATTGACATATATGGTAGTTTACCAAGCAGAGAACTAATATCAAACTTTCTGTTGAAAGTACATATGGAAAATTTGTTTTAATGTGTTTTTTGGTTGGTGAATTTCCATGAAAATAGTATGGCTCTAGCCTCTAGAATTCATGACGGCTTATTACCTTGTCACTAATCTTTTATATCCTGCATTGATCTATCTCGTCAGAATATTTTTTTGCTTATTATTATATCCTATAATACGAAGAGTTTTGTTCTAACATAGAACTCTGATTTCCAGAATTTGAGACCTCCTTTTCCCAAGGATTGCGCTCCTGTGATGCGAGCTTTAATTGAACAATGTTGGTCGTCAGAACCAGAGAAGAGGCCTGAGTTTTGGCAGATTGTGAAAGTCCTGGGGCAGTTCGAAGCATCGCTTGCGATTGATGGTACTCTGAAGCTAGTACAGAATATTGTTTTTCAAGATCGTAACAAGGGGCTACGCCACTGGATCCAAAAGCTCAGTCCAACACACTCTTCTTCCAAGTGGAACTTCAAATTCAGTTAACCCTTTTGTCACCTCACACCTGAATAGCTTTGTGTGTCACACAGTAATTATAGGCTTATTTTTAAATGACTGTTTGGATGGTTGGAGTGAAGTAACAGGGATTTATATTGTCGATGAGCATGCATCGTAGGCTATGTGTTCTTTTTAGTTGAAGTGCACAAAAGAAATGAGTGGTAGCATACAGAATTGGAATAATGTAAGAACCGTTAGTTTTGGTTCGCAAATGTGCTTCTGGATTTCAAAAGCCAAAAATGCCTGATACATAGAAAATTAGAGATTGGTATAAGCATTAATTCTTGTATTTTGATTCTTTTGTGTTGAGATTTCTGATTGCTGACTATATAATGTAATATTATTACATGTGGTACATAAGATTTGGTTTGGTTTGGTTTGGGATGTTTATGTCTAGTTATGATGTCATTTGCTTCAAACTCATGACTCTTTGTTTCATGATACTTGTTGATTTGTTTTGCCTGCAAGACCGCATGAAAGGCATTTGTATTGTTATACTTTGAAGATATCATGGCTGTGTAACTTCTAGATCTGGAGAACAGCTCACTGATAATGCCGGCTCCTTAGCGAAGTGAAACAGGTAAGAGATCTGCACTCAACCTTTTATCACTTTCCTCCCCTTGGCTAATCATCGCCCCTTTTTTGAGCAAAACAATTGCTATTGTTTTGCATTATATGGTCTGGAGATGAATGCTTCATGTGGTTATGGTCGTAATGTGTCAATATTTATGTCTTCTGTATAGTATGTTCGTGTTTGGAAAGGACGCATTCGCCTTTTTTCTGGGTTATGCTGCCATGTTGTTTTATGATTAAAAACACAAGCCTATGAGTCAAATGCAGTTGATGTGCTTTCCATCTGACAACACTGATCCAAGGCTTCGCTTAATTGCTCCGATTTCATTGTTGTTTAGGGCTGCTTTGTTAATATTCATGCATATTGCATTTTGTCGCGAATCTGTTTTGTTGCTGGCCAAAACGCTGAAAACGTGGCAACCTGGTAAGGAAATCCAGATCTTCGCTAAACATGATACTGTGATTATCCTGCATACTGATTGCTCGCTTTCATATAGGAGTCCAATACTATTCTTGTGATGGAATCCATCTTTGATTATACCCATTCTGTTTCCGTTTTTGTCATACAGTGCGTGTTTTATTGGTGACAGGAATAGGATTAAAGTTTAAGATAACAAATGGATCTGGAGTTGTTAATGCCACGAAGTTAGGCTTTCTGTTTATTTCTAACTGGAGCCTTGTGGTTTGATTTCTTCCTCTCCTTGTGTGAAAACGAAAGCCTGGGGACGGGGGATAAAAGTAGAAGCTGGGAAGATATAGTAGCTAGGTTTTCTGTTTTTTTTTTTTAGTTTAATCAACTATGATAATCTTGCTCCAAAAAAAGGTGAAATCGCTCACCTTGGCCCCCTCACCCCCGGCCCGACGGGAATTGTGAGAGGAGGTTTATCATGGTGACTCAATCGGTAACAGGAGCCCCCTCATTTGAGAGGTTACTTTCACACTGTCGTTATGGAGACTCGATTGTTGGTCCTTGCTCCAAATGTCACCCATGTGATCGGTTGAGCTAAGCCCATACGATTATTGTAGTTTTGGGGTAGACTCGATCGTTGTTCCTTACTCCAAATGTCACATTTGTGATCGGTTGAGCTAAGCCCATACGGGCATCAACTATGATCATCTGACACCATGGGTTGGGGCTATTGTAGTTAGGGCTGAGCAAAATTTGGATCGGACCGTAATCGGACCGGGAACATACCAGAATTTACGGTCTTTGGATCGGACCGAGATATTACGGTTTGATCCATGATCCAAGATATTTTGATTTCCGGGTCCCGGTCCAAACCCGGGACAAGACCGGAATTTTCGGTCCGAACCGGAATTGGGCCGGAACCCATGTCATTTAAAAAGAAATAAAAATAAAAAAAACCCTAAAGAAGAGGATAGACTCTAAGCCGTACGCGTTTCATTTCATCACGTTATTCACTTTTCCCGTTCACCGCAAGCCTAGGTGACTAGGTCCTCGATCTCCTTGTTCACCACCGACCACCTACTCCGGCTACTCGACCCTCGCTCAACCCTCCCTCGCCAGATCCACACGCCACCAGGCCGAGACTAGCCCTCTCGACTCTCTCCATCAGCTCCGTCGCTGACGCCCCCTCTCGCTCCTTCGAACCCTCAGGCAACAGGTGCTTCGACCAAAGGCGTCTCTGGAGCTTCACCACCGCCAGCTACCACTCTCGCCGTCGAGCCCACTCCAGCCAATCCTGCAGGCGGCGACTTACCACCTCCAGCCAGTCCCTCCTTCGCAAATCGCCATCTGTTCCAAGTAGTAGCCATAGGCGTTCTTCATCTTCTTCCCTCTTATATTCTTCTTCTTCCCTGTTCTATTTTGATTGTTTTCAGATCGATTTCAGTCAAGTAGAAATTAAGATCTAGTTTAGAGAAATTTAAGACTGAGATTTGAGATGTTTTTCAGATCTAGTTTAGAGAAATTTAGGCTAGAAAAATTTTAATTTCTAATATTTTTCAAATCTAGGTTTTACTGGTTTAGTGTAGGCTTTGTATTTGAATCTGGTCCAAACGGTCTTTTCGGTTCGCGGACCGGAAAACCTGGGACCATAATTCTCGGTCTCGGTCCAATTCGTGGTCCATGTTTCTGAAAATTCCGGTCCGCCGGATTGGACCGGGACCGGAATGTCCAGTCTGGTCCGATCCGGTCTAGACCGGAAGCCCAACCCTAATTGTAATTTTGGGGTAGATCAAATTAGCAAATTGAGCCGTTAATAATACTGTAGTAATAACTTTTCTTAAAAAAAAATACACATATTTTTATATAATTTTTAGTTCCTAAAAAAACATGCATGTATAGTAAAGTGAGATGTTTTGGTTAATGAAGGTGGTGATTGAAATTTTTTAGGGCTCATTTTTTCCTATATAGACCGGCTCTGAATCGGCTGTTGTCGTTCTCATTCTTGTTCCCCTCTCTAAAACAAACCCATTTTTTTTGTTTTTATTATTTTAATCTATTATCTTGGTTTTTAAAGTTTATTATTTTGAAGTTTGCGAGGGAGAGGGATAGGAAAGGGGACATCTTTGGTAATATAAGAACCGAAGCGATTTAGGAAATAAAGGGTAGTTATTGAAAATCTTTTAAGTTTTTGCCGTTTTATTCAGAGGATAGTGAGTAGTTATTAAAAAAAAAAACGGAATTTTCACCTGGTGTCCCTGAGGTAATGCAAAATTCGCCGGGTGTACGAAAGTTTCACATAATTTGCGAAATGCCCCTAAGGTTTGTAAATTTTTCGCGTCGTGCCCCTCGGTTAAATTTTTAGAAAAACGTTATACTGTCTTCCACATTCTCACTATTCGATAGACGATATGCAATACCGCTGTTTGAGAGAGATAAGGGATGCAGCAGATCGACGCCGGCGAGAGGAGGTAGATGGCAATGAAAGGAGGCCGTCGCGGTGGAGCATACCATGGTGACGCCATTGGAGGTAAGTTTTCTTCCCTCCTCGACTAGTTTGGGGATTTAGGATTTGGAGATTTAGGTATTTTTTCAAATTGGGGGTTTTGGGTTGGATTCTAGTTGGAGAATATTCGAAAGGGAGGTTTTTTCGAATTGGGGGGTTTTGTGAGTGTCTGATGTTTATGTGGAAAATCAAGCATTGATTTGCCTACTTATGGCATTGTTATTAGAATCTCGATCCGGATCTTTAGAATCCTAAGATCCTACGATCCTAGACAGACGCCCGATCTGGATCTATGCATATGATCTTTTTTGTGTAGGATCTACTATGGGATCTTTAGAATCTTAATCAATCGATGGGATCTTACGATCCTAAAGATCCTATTTTTCTTAACAATTTGTATTTTTTTCAACATTTGTTTTGTTTCCATGGTTGATTTTAGGGTGTTTAAATGTACACATCCATGTATGAAACGTGAAAATGGCTTAGAGACAACTGTTTTCGAGTCTTTTAACCAATATGACAATGTCTAAGGCCGTAAATGTAGTTTTTTTTGTCTTGAAACCAAAATATATTGTGTAACTAACATTTTTTCCCATTCTAGAACTTTAAATTAATTCACTTTGCTATATATATTTTTATTTTTTTTTGTTTTATTATATTTCGAGGATTTTACGATCTCCTAATGGGATCTTACGATCCGATCCACAAACCCTATTTTGATTCGATCCTAGAATCCCGATCCTAATAACCTTGACTTATGGATTTTGTTTGGTTGTAAATGGCAGAGGCCAATGAGAGAAATGGTGGAGCCGATGAAGACAGAAATGGAGGTTGACTTGCTGAGAGATTGTATTGAAGTAGGAAGCAATGATTTGAAAGGTTTGTTTCAGATTTTGAAGGATTTAGCATTACAATATACATTGGTGAATCTCAGGACTTGTGATTAGAAACTAACGCTCTTTAGAATTTTCAAGTGATGACAAAATTTTGATGCATGAATTGATGTGGTTTACTTGTTGCAACCAAGCCTGATCAGCTCATTGCCTAAGTTTTTTATAGTATAATTCAATTTGTAGCTTTGCGAAATTGATGATGTTTGGGTGAATGGATGCCATGTTTCTCCTTTGCCCCATTGCCTTGTATTGCTGATTCAAGTTTTTATGATAAAACTATACTTGATATCAAAGAAATCTAAGATATTCCGGACATCATAATATTAGAATATGTTTGCCTCTTGATTTTTTTTACAAAATTCCAATTCTTTCAAAGCAACTCTAAAGTTCTATAATTCAATTAGTTTACATTCTGCATCTATCGGTCATCTTTTGTTTGTAATTGTAACCTGACTTGTACAGATGTACTCAATTTCTTTACATGTGCAAAAAAATTGCAGTCATACTCTTCATTTGCAGTTGCAACTACTCGAGCTAGTATTTACGTCACCTTGCAATTTATCATTTTTGTGGATTTTGAAGACCGGGAGTCTGGAACTTATCCTTTTTGTGACCTGTTATGTTGCTGATTTTTCTTGCTCAAACTGTCAATGATTTAGTGTTTGTTTTTTGCTGTTTGCTTGATTAACCCGAACTTGTATTTCGATCCCAGTACAAAGAAAGAAGGAAAAATAGGATATCCCTTTTTTCATGGTTTGATTTGATTAAGCTAAAAGTAGAGTAAGCTATATTATTTCCCACTTTGTTATTGAGCTTGTTTATGATTGAGATTGACTTTGTGTTAGAGTGGCTAATATTAAGCTTGGATTGACAAATAACCTATTAGCTCAATTGGTAGAGCGGCGTGTTTATGCACAAAGCTGTGGGTTCGACTCCTACATAAGCTAATATGTTCTCTTAAACAAAATGATATTTAACTTGATGAATTTACCACATCAAATCCAATTCAAAGATCGAAATCGGACCCAATTAGTCAGGTATTACGGCTCAAATCATGTTTTCATGTCTTTAGGTTTCAGCACACAAATATCCGGAACAAGGAATTCCCTTGGGGTATGTTTTCAGCTCTCTCACATTCTCTCCCTCACTTCAGCTGTGAATGTTTTTTTTGAATGCATTCATATTTATGGTTTATAAGCAAGTGATAAAACAAAATTTGAAATTCTGATCACAATGGGGAGTTGCAGGCTTGTGGCTGATCATAAGATTGTGATGGTCTTTTGAATTTTATTTTTGTGCAAAGAAGCAGTCATTCTTCATTAGACCATTTTGTGCATGCTTGGGTAGAATATAGGCTTCATTTGATGCTTGATAAAATTGATCACATTGATTGGATGACAATATTGGAGGGAACTTGAAGAACAAACAAATAGTTGTTGGCTCTCTTGTTTAAAAAACATTTTAAGGAATGTGAAATGAATAGATTTTGACTTTCTAATAATTGAATAAGTTTGATCATTTACAAGCAATGCTCTAAAAGATCATGTCTAGCTGCATTTTGAGCTCATAAAAAACAGCCAGCAAATGCAGATTTTTTTTGCACCCTTTTTAACTCAATCTTTGTACTAATTTTGAGCTTTAAATTGTCACCAATTTTGAGCTTTAAATTGTCACTGATTTTGAGCTTTAAATTGTCACCAATTTTGAGCACATAAAAACATCCAGCAAATGCAGATAATATGCTGATGCATATAACAGATGCGATTCGAACCAAAAATAGAGAGGGGAGAAGAAAGAACTCTATAATGCAAACCTCCCCTTGTTTTTTATGTTGATTATTTGAGAAAGATATCAGCTCAATATGTAGACAACCTATATGGGATTTGAACCCACATCTTTGTGCTAAAGCACATTGCTCTACCGATTGAGCTAATAGGCCAAATTTTTGAAATGTAAACAATAAGATTAATACACAAAGCATCATAGTTTCTTTAGTAAGTTTCTTATGATCTCATTAACCTTATCTGGACTAGACTTTAACTTAAATCTGGACAAACTTCAATCAGCAAAGTTGCAGCCGACAAAGCTTCCGCGGTGTTCTCAAAGTTGTCAAAGGCTTTAAGCTTCACAATCTGATCAAGCAAGAAAACCATCATGTGAGCAAATTAGATGAATATTTTACTTTTTATGCAGATATTAAGCCAAAATATTAATAAATGCTATCAGCTTTAACAAACTATAGCAAAAGGATCACACATCAATACTCTTGTACTATACAACAATATAAACAGGCCTTGAACAAACACAGCTTGCTAGAATTACAAGAGTCGAGTTATAAATTGAAACAACATCAGCCATTCAGCAACACAACAATCTACTAATAATGAAGAATAATTCCAAAAACTGAAAAAGCTTCAAATCCCCAAACCTTAAATCTCATAATGCAGAAAGGACTCGAAATCATATCCATGAGAGCAAATTAGATACCTTGTTATCCATAAAACCATCCACCAAACCATAATTTGAAGACCCTACAACGATAATCCCCAAAAATCTCAAATCGAAAACCCTAAATCCTGAACTTTTGTAAATCCCTAAAATTCAAATGGAGAGGAGAGACTTACCTCAAGGGGAATGTTGTTGAAGCTCTCTCTCTTAGCCCTCGAAGCGCCTTCGAATCCCTCTCTCTCTCCCTTCGGCTCGATGGTGTCGAAGCGCTCTCTCTCTGAGCACTTCTATGGAGCATTCTGCTCGATCTCCCCCTCTCTATTCTTTCTTTAATTTTGACGCCGTTTTAACGGTTAAGGCAAAGAAACCAACCAAGGGGCACGACACGGAAAATTTACAAACCTCAGGGGCATTATGCGAATTATGTGAAACTTTCGTACACATAGCGAATTTAGCCTTACCTCAGGGGCACCAAGCGAAAATTCTGTAAAAAAAAACTTATACATCTCATAAATTTATATGGATTATGTTTTAGTCCATGGAAAAGTTTCTATTTAGCATAAGATTGCCTGCACAGACTAAATATATATGTTCACAAATGACTCTTAAGTCTAAAGGCTGAAAGACTTAAAGAAAAAAATGAAGCTTGTGTGCAACAATCATAGTTTGGAGAGACGTGATTATCGCAATTTACATGAACACAGTTTGGAGAGAGATTAACCCTTCGTTTGTTTTTAGGTGAGGAAAGATGATTGTTAATCTTTCAAATCTAGTCAATTTTTAAGATTCATTGATCAATATTCTAATCATTACCCTCATTCCATCATTTTCCCATTTAATTTGATTACCTAATTTGAGCTTGTCCCCCTCTCATGTCCATTCTCACAAAACCCCTTCCATTTTTTTTTATCCTTTTAATCTATTTTTTGTTTTATTTTATCTTCTTTTTAATTGAGGGTTGTGAGTAGACCTGTCAACTGGGTTATTCGGGCCGGGTTCGGGTCGGATCACTTTGAGTCCAGGGTAATACGGATTTCGGGTATTTCCGGGTTGACTCGAACCCGGGTTTGACCGGGGTTCGGGTCATTTTTGGTCGATTTCGGGTTGGTCAATTTTTTATTTTTTAAATTAAAAAAAATCATGATTTAATAATTTTGCGATAAATTTAAAATTCTAAAATTAACGACGTTGTTCATAAGTTCTAGTGCTTGTAATTATATACTATATCTGATCTAAAATATTAGATTTTTATTATTTCTTGTAATTTTTAATAAAATGTAATAATATATAAATGTCAAAATTTTAAATAATTTTTTAAAAATTATTTTATTTAAAATTTGATATTTTATATATTACTACATTTTATAAAAAAAAAACATTTATTTTTTATTATTTCTCATAATTTTTAATAAAATGTAATAATATATAAAATTTTCAAATAATTTTTTAAAAATAATTTCATGCAATTAGTAATAAGCATAGAATTATTTTAATATTTAAATATTTTTTAGAATTTTTATCTTCTTAAAAAAGTATGTTAAAAAATTAAAAATCAAATACTATCGATCGGACGGAGTATTACACAATACGAATAAATATAAAAGTTGATTTGAAAATGAAAGATCAAGTGATTTTGATTATAAAATGTAATAAATTGGAATCTCCATAAAAAAAATTTAATCATATATAATTATAAATCAACCGGGTCACCGGGTCAATTTGGTAAATCGCGTCAAAATTACCGGGTCAATCGGGTCAACGGGTCGAAACCCAGATTACCCAGAAAATTTTTGAGTTTTCGGGTTCGGGTTGAAAAAAGTTTTCGGGTCAAAATTTCCGGGTTCGGATCGAAACTTTTTCGGGCGTTTGGGTCGGGTCGACCGGATCAGATTGTCTTTTGACAGGTCTAGTTGTGAGGGGATGGAGGGTTAGGGTAGGAGGGGAGGAGAAGGTTGAAGACATTTGATTTAAAGCTCTATGATGCTCTAACCATATTTTTCCTCTACTATTATTTAGACTCACAAAAAAAACGATCATCATACAAATTCATTTTCCTTCAATTTCTTGCTACTCAAACACAGGGCCGGCCCATGGGGCTTGCGAAACGTGCAATCGCACATGGCCTCGAATTTTTTAGGGTCTCGTATAAGTTTTATAATATACTGTATATTATATTATATATACATAAATTGCAGTATGTATCACATTGTTGCAGTAGGTCAGTTGGTAAAGGTTGGTTGAGAGGTTGCGCTTGTTTCTGAGTTCGAGTCTCCATAATTGCACGCAGCACCTAGTCTGCGTGCATTTTTTTTTAATTATTTTGTTTTTTATTGGTTTGTACTTTTCTACCTTATAAATCTCTTAATTTGAGCTCGAGCTCGGTTCGTTTATATATAAACGAGCCGAGCTTGAACAACTAGTACTCGAGCTCGTAGGCTCGTAGATTTGGTGGACTATTTTTGTTAGTAGATTTGGTGGACTATTTTTTCCCATTGAATTAGTTAAAAAAAAAGGCCTCAACATATTAGTTGCACAATGCCTCAAAATATAATGGAACGACCATGCTCAAACATAAGACTATTTTCCTCGAGGGCTTGTAAAACTTATAGTCCTTATATTGTTTGGTTATTTGGTTGTAGGAAAAATGTTGCATTAAATGTAATACTACGGAGTAACAAGGACAAAATTCAACACAAATCATTGAAACATGTATGATGTCATGATTTTCATGTTAGCATTACGTCAGCAACCCACATCAGCAGCTTGACATCAGCGCCATGATGTTGTTAGCAATATACTCCGTAAAAGAGGTCGACGGAATAGACCCTCGTTGGATTCTCGTTCTACATGTAACCCACCTAATTATGCTTTGATGCTTTTAATTAACCAATCTTGGTCTATTTCTTTTGCTTTGTATCTTTTTTACAGCTAGTACTAAATTTCAATTCGATTTTCAATGAAGATAATTTCCATGAGCTTTGTCCCCTGATGCTTATGGCCCTTATGATACTCGTTATCGGCTGTCAAGTAACGTGTGAGTGCACCTTGTGAATAGGTCGATGTGTGTCATCTTCATCGGATTGATTACAAATATATAAGGTAGTGGGACCGCAACTCTTTTTAATGCTAGTCTAATTTCGTTGGAATTCCATTAATGACAAGCTTCCATATGAAGTTTACGTCAAAAAAAAAAAAAAAAAGCATCCATATGAAGTTTTTTTTATGAATTTCATCCATACATATTTCTAAAAATTGATGAATTTCCCATTTTCAATTTGATTAGTTCGTCAAGAAATTTATCTTTGATTTCCATAAGCTTTGTTCACTGCCATGATGCTTATTTCTTCTTAATTTGTGTATTCCTATAAGAGATGTTTTTTCATGTATTTTTCTTTTATGATTTACATCCGTAGATTCTCAGGTTCTCCAAGGATTTTTCAATGTAATTTTATTTGCAGGGCTTTGTTAAAATATTTGAATTTGTGTAGTCCTAAGTCTTCGTGCATTTTTGTCCTGCAAATTTTGTCCAATCCAATAATGGTTTGTATACACTGTTCTAAAAAATCCTTTAAGACCCACCTAGACTCCCGCATAAACCCTTGACCTCACCCCGCCACTAAGGTCGTCAACAACTTGTTATCGGTTTAAACAGGAAAATTGGCCCGATCCAAACCAGAAAAACCATAAACGGATCAAGTTATGTAGTTCGATTTTTGGTTTGCATTTTAAAAGAATTCCAGATCCGATTCGATTTTGGTTAAAATCGGTGGTTTAGCGGTTCAAACCGGAATGGACAGGAATTTTCCTAAAAAATCTCTATTAATATGTATTGTATTGTATAGCTCCATGCATGCATATATCGATCTCAACTTCTTGAGTCATAAGCAAATATTTTTTTTTTGATCGAAAGTCATGAGCAAATATTACTTTCACAGGTAAATGTTAATTTTGTAAACTAATTGAAAAAAAATGCTACATTAACCTACTTTTAATTTTATCTCAAGTTGTTGATAACAAGTTGTGCGTGTTTGATTCATCCTACCTTCGTATTTTATATTTATAATTAATACAAAACCAAATTTAAGCTTAATTAATTTTATAAATTTGTGAAGAAAAAAAAAGTCATAAATTGACCACTTAATTACTAAAACATACATAAAGAAGATTGAAAGAGTGGGGAAGGATAAATTAAAGGATATCAGTTATCGATTTTATAAATTTTCGGTTTGGAACCAAAATTATTCTGGTCCGATTATCGGTTATCGTCTTTTGATATTCCAGTTTCGGTCTAATCCAGTTCTGGCATATATAGTTCCGGTCCGGTTTGAACTGATGCACACCCTATGGTTCGTACATATTATCTTTATTATATTCGAGAAGAAAGATCTATTTAATTATTTTGCCCAACTCTTGGTGGATATTCGTTGGTAGAATAAAACTTGCATCACATAGTTTGATTTCGTGGCTAGATTTGATTTGATGAGGACGATTGTTGTGGAGTGTGAACATAGATCAGGTGAGGGTGCACACAATGGAACATAATTTAGCAATAATAGAATAAAGAGAGGTAGTTAGGATTAGCTTGGAGTAGTATAAATAAAGGGAGTTCGGTCATCATGTAAAGGTAACAAATAAGAGCTTCTGTATGAACTACAATGGAAGCTGTAACCATTTTTCCTCCTCCATGAATAAGAATTCTTTCTTGTGACTCGATTGCAGGAGCTTTTCATGGTATGAGAGCTTCTGTAAAAGCTCTTATCCGATTCGAGTTTTTTTCCCTTCCTCTTACGAGATCTGTGTTTTTTGTGTTTCTTTGAGTTCGTGATTGCGATTCTTGATTTCTGATCTATAATCAAGAATGGATGAAGAAGGTAGTAGGTCGCACAGAACATGGTGAAGTCACTAACCGCGTCGTCAATGATCCGTTGGCTCTGTCCAACTCGGATCACCCTGGCGCTCAACTTGTTTCGAACCAATTCAATGGATCGAACTATCTCAGCTGGAGCTGCGGCGTCAGAATGGCTCTTGTAGCGAAATACAAGCTCGGTTTCATCGACGGCACCGTTCCACTTCCAGATCTCGGCACGACTGAGTATCAACAGTAGCTTAGGTGCGACTACATGGTCCGATGCTGTATCCTGAACTCCATGGTTGCCAGCATCTCTGAAGGATTCATTTATTCCAACTATGTGCGCCAACTTTGGAATGAGATCACTGATAGATTTGGCCAGACGAATGGTCCTCTGGTGTTTCAATTGAAGCGAGAACTCAGTGCACAGTTGCAAGAGAATCAGTCTATCGCTGAGTATTGCAGGAAAAGAAAGCAAATCTGGGATGAGATTGACAATTTGGAAGGTATTCCAGAGTGCACATGTGGAGCGTTTAAGAAACATTGTTCGTGCAACTTTATGAAGAGGATGCTTGATCTCTAGAGCAAGGATAGGCTCATGGAGTCCCTGCTTGGGCTCAATGATGGTTTCAAAGCTGTTCAGAACCAGATCTTGTCAATGGAGCCTCTTCCGTCGGTCAATAGGGCCTATTATCTTGCACAACAAGTGGAGCAACAGAAGATTGTTATAGGCCTTGTTGCTCAAGGAGAGACGAGTGCTCTTCATGCTAGAAGAAGCTTCAAAGGACAATCTGATAGTAAGACAGTTGATAGGAATGAAGCAGGTCCTTCAAAGAGAGGGCGTACTGATAAAGGTGATCGAAAGTGTACCAATTGCAACATGAAAGGTCAAACAATTGATCATTGTTTCAAATTAATTGGATATTCCGATTGGTACATGGAGATCAAGGCCAAAGAAGGTGGAAAGGACACCGAGAAATCTTCCAACACTACCAATTATGAGATTGTTATGGATACTCCTTTAGGAGATCATTTTCCCATGGATTCTTCTGCTAATTTTGTTGTGCATGATCCTCACCTTAATCCAGCATTTGTAAATACTGTCTCTAAGGAGCTCATTCGCATCATGAAGGGGAAATGAAAGGTTATGAAGTCTGAAGCAAGTCATTTCTCAGGTATTACAACGGTTCTTTGTCTCAGTGCTTCTTTGGATCAATGTCATACTGCATATGATTGGATAGTAGATACAGACGCATCTGATCATATGACTTGCCATCTTAATTGGCTTAAGAATGTCAGGAAGCTTGATAGATCTATCTATATCTGTTTGCTTGACAAAACTATAAAGCCTGTGCATCTTATAGGTAGTATGAAACTGAATGATGATATCATGTTAGACAATGTTCTATTTGTGCCCGAGTTCAACAAGAGTCTGTTGTCAGTTGGGAAAATTTGTGATAAGATGGATTTGAATGCAGTTTTCACTAAGAAAGTGTGCTATTTTCAGGACCCTAGGAGTGGTCGAATTTCGTTTTCTGGAAAGAGAGTAGTTGGGCTTCATAAAACTGTGATTGCTGATAGAAGCTTTGGTTTGTCAAATTTCATTTCAGTTGTAAATAAAATCCCGAATAACACCAGTTGTAATCAGTTGGTGGCTACTTCTAGTCATGATCTTTTTCATGCTAGGATGGGACATGTTTTAATTTCTAAGATGCACCATATCCCTGATTGTAAGGGGCTTGTAGTTTCAGATTCAGTTTGTGATGTATGTGCTCAGACAAAACAACACAAGACAATATTCAGTAAAGGCGTTTCCATTGCTAATGAATTGTTTGAATTGATCCACATCGATCTTTGGGGTCCTTACAAGGTTCCATGTAGGGATGGGGCTCGGTATTTTCTTACAATTCTAGATGACAAGAGTCGGGCAACTTGGACTCACTTGTTACAGAATAAGCAACAAGTGCATCGTGTGATCAAAGATTTCTTATGTTTGGTTGAAACCCAGTTCAGTTGCAAAGTTAAGCAAATTCGCACTGATAATGTGACTGGTTGCCTTTGCCATGTTCTTGTTCAGGGTGGCTCTTTGGATAAGTTTGCTTCTAAGAGTACAAGATGTTTATTTCTTGGCTACCCTTTAGGACAAAAGGCTTACATGGTTTATGATCTTTCCACAAAAAGGGTGTTTGTGAGTAGGAAAGTCATATTTTCTGAGAATATGTTCCATTTTGCTTGCTCCTCATCAGTCCCTACAGTTGATCAATCTTCATGTCTACCACTGGTGTCTATATCCTTTGCAGTCACCAGTCCCTACTTCACCTAGTGCAGATGGTTTTGATACTACTCAAATTGTCTCCCTTACACTGCCTTCTCATATTTCTGATTATGTTGATGATTTACCAACTGAGGCTCCTGATTCAGTGCAATCTCAGTCAGTACCAATTGAGCATATATTGTCTGATTTATCCCATCATGATGTGCGTTCAGTTGAAGTACCTCTTTATGAGGTTCCTCTTCGACGGTCTTCTAGGCCTAACAGGTGTCCTACTCATCTTTGAGATTATGTCTGTCCTACTATGCCTACACAGAGTGGTTCTTCACATACCTTTATGGTCTCATCCGTTGATGATTTGTCTCTATACTCTCATGATTTTGTTGCTTCTTTGAATCATGTTTTATCTTTGAATGAGCCTACTACATATTCGCAGGCTATTAAAGTTCAGCATTGGATAGATGCAATGCATAAAGAGATCTCTGCTCTTGAACAAAACTGCACTTGGGAGCTTGTGTCTCTTCCTCCAGGAAAGAGAGCAATTGGTAGCAAATGGGTGTTTAAAGTCAAATTTCGCCCAGATGGATCTGTAGAACGGTATAAGGCACGTCTTGTTGCGAAAGGATCTCAAATCAAGGGTAAGGATTATAAGGATACTTTTTCCCCAGTCGCAAAATTCACAACAGTTTGTCTGTTCTTAGCTATTGCTGCTACCAAGGCTTGGCCTGTCTATCAGTTAGACGTAAATAATGCTTTTCTTCACGGTTTTCTGGATGAAGAGGTGTTCATGGTGCCTTCTGCTGGGTATTCTAAGGCTAAGAAAGATGAAGTTTGCCTATTGAAACGATCTCTCTACGGGCTTAAACATGCATCCCATCAATGGAATTTAGAATTATCTAAGTTTCTTCAGAAATAGGGATTCACTCAATCGAAATATGATCATTCTCTTTTCGTTATGAATCTTCCTAATGATGGATTGATTGCTACCCTTTTTTACGTTGATGACTTGATCATCACCGGTACTGATTTGACTATAATCAAACGTGTCTAAGCTTCTCTTCATTCAGCTTTCACTATCAAAGATCTGGGGTTGATCAGATATTTTCTGAGTTTGGAGGATTCAAGGAGTTTAGCAGGGATGTTGCTCAACCAACGCAGGTATGTTCTTGATATTCTTTAAGATACAAACATGACTGAGTGTAAACCTACCGTTTTTCCATTGCCTAGAGGGTTAAAGCTTTCTATTGATGATGGAGATGTGCTTCCAGATCCCGAATCCTATCGCCGTCTCATTGGAAAATTGCTCTATCTAAATATGACTCGTCCGGATATCCCATCTGCTGCTCAACATTTGAGTCAATTTTTGACATCTCCTCGAGTGCCTCATCTTCAGGCCGCTCTTCATGTTGTTCGGTATCTCAAATGTACTAAAGATTTTGGTTTGTTCTATCTTTTTGCATGTGACCTCAAGATTTCTGCCTATTGTGATGTCGATTGGGGCATTTGTGTCTTCTCAGGAAGATCTGTTACAAGTTATTGCATTTTTCTGGGTATATCACTCGTCTCTTGGAAAACCAAGAAATAGAAGACAGTTGCAAAGTCTTTGGCCGAAGCTGAGTATCGCAGCATGTCCTACACAACTAGTGAAATGGTTTGGTTGCATAGTTTGCTTGACAATTTGCAGATTACAATTCCTCTTCCGATTCCCCTCCACTGCGACAATAAGGCTGTGATTCACATCACGGCCAATCCGGCACTCCACGAACGCACTAAACATCTCAAATTGGACTGCCATTACGTCAGGGATCGCTATTTGGAAGGCTTCTTGTCCCCTACATTTGTTCGGTTCAGCTTGCAGCTTGTAGACGTCCTCACCAAACCTTTAGGTGAGTAGCAGCACATGTTCTTATCTTCCAAGTTAGGCCTTGTGCTCACTCACACAAGTCCTACTTGAGGGGGGGATGTGGAGTGTGCACATAGATCAGGTGAGGGTGGACACAATGGACCATAATTTAGCAATAATAGAATAAAGAGAGGTAGTTAGGATTAGCTTGGAGTAGTATAAATAAAGGGAGTCTTGTCATCATGTAAATGTAACCAATTAGAGCTTATGTATGAACTACAATGGAAGTTGCAACCATTTTCCCTCCTCCATGAATAAAAATTCCTTCTTCCTCTCTAATCTGTGACTCGATTGCAGGAGCTTTTCAATTGTCCTTGTTGAGATAGTGAACTTGCCTTCTATTTTGTCAGTTGGTTCCTAGTTTTTTTGGATTATGTTTCCGAAGGAGTTCTTATTCACTCTTTTATTTATAATTGAGCATCTTGAGTATTTATTGACTGCAATGTTGTTGGTGATAGGTAGGATGCCTTGCATTTGTTGTCTTTGTTGGTTTGGATCCCCATACATCACCTTGAACACTGATTTGTTCACATTTACCTTTTTTCCTGATATGCTACAATAATCATCGATTATTTATTTCACTTTGGTGCATGACTCCATTCTTGCTTTGGCGAAAATATAATATCATCAGCAAACGATAGAAAAAGGATTTAGGTGCTTGATATAATGATGTCAAACCCAACTATTTTCCTTAACTCATCACATGTCTGTTGTGTTTTGGACTTTTCGCGCTAGGATTTTTGCTCGTATAATGAATAGATGTCGTGAGATAGAATCTCTTTGTTTGACCTCCCTTTTTGGGTTGAAAATGTCTATTGGATCATCATTCATGAAGGTTCGATAATGTAAAACAAAGTAATATAAAGATACTCTAGAAGGGGGGTTGAATAGAGCATGCCCGTTTTTCGCAGAATGTCTCAAGACTTTTGGAGTTTGTACCAAAACCTTTGAGATTAAACCTGAATCACAAAGTTAGACAATCGAACCAAGTGCGGAAATAAGGTAAAGCAATAAGTAAAGGACACGAGTAATTGTTTACGAGGTTCAGCACGAACTTGGCCTACGTCCCCGCCTAGGGTTCTTCCACAACCCTAGGATTCAAAAGGCTTTATTGATTCGCTTAGCTTAGGATCCTAATAGCTCACCGAGAAGCCTCTCTCCTATACAATTGCAATCTAGTCAACTCACGTTCCCTTGGAATCCTAGACCAATCTAGAAGAGCCCCACCTCTCTCAGCTATCTAGTACAATCCTCTTACTCTCACAAATCAATAGCCTAGTGCAACTTCCCGAGTTATAAACTCTCGAGTAACACTATAAATGAATATATCCTATAAGCTCACAGTGACTCTCAAAGGCTTTGAAATAAACAACAAACTCTTGAGCGCTTAGCAGAGAGACACTTTGGAAGACAGATCTCGCTTGAATGAATGAAAGCTCGTGTAGCACTTGTGTATTTTCTGTCTTCTTCTTTCTTTCCTTTATATAGAAGTGGAATGGCGCCTAAGGATCTTCACCAATGGCTCTTTCGAATCAGGCTTTGATCTTGGATCTTCTATTTATGGATACTCCGAAGCCATGATCCTCTTTGAATAAGATATCCTCAAAATGCGTCAAAGGAAAGATATATAAACTCGAAATACTTCCTGAAAGATTAGTCATATATATATATATATATATATAATATAAAGGAAGTATAAGATTAAATAATATTCGGACTTATATAAATAGGTTTTGTATTTCATCAACTGTTACTGCTCCAAGGCCTTTGACACAAACATCCTGTCAAAGCCTTTGAAACATTTATTCCGATTTTCATCAAAGGAGGGAGTTATCAATCTCCCCCTTGATGAAAGACAAAACCTGTGCATCCCTGCAACTTAGTCAAGCATAGATAATAAAATAGAAATCGAACTAAGTACCTGCAAGGGTTAGACAAATGTTGGATCAAATTTTTAAAGCATGCAAAAACCATCCAACCGAAAACCATAAATCAAAAACCAAGGTCTTCCAAGACCTTTAAGCAGAGGTTTTCAAAGTCTAAACACCACAGATCATCTCCCCCTTTTTGTCTTTCAACAAAGGGAGGAGGTAAAACAGTCACCAAAATAGTCACCAAATGTTTTGAAAACGTTTCCAAAAACCAGCAATGTAATAAGTTTCAGGGGTGGGATAGGGTGGGTTAGGGTTTAGGCTTAGTCATCCGGAGCATCATCAGTGAGCCTCGTCCACAGTCCTTCCAGCATCTTGGAAATCCCGCTCATCTCCGTCATCATCTCCTTCTGCAGCTCCTTAATATCCAGGCGAACTTCCTCCAAGCCCAACTCTAGGTTGTCCATGCGTTCATCGAAAGCTGGAGCAGTGGGAAAGGCTTTTGAAGGAGTGGAAAGACTCAAGGTCCCTTGGGGAGACCGAGTGATGCCAATTTTTTCAAGGCCCTTAGAGTCGAACTTACCCGTATGACGCAACTGTTCTTCATTTTTGACATCAATTCCAGAAGCTTTGAAGATAGGGGTCAAAAGGGTAGCAAAGGGGAGGGGAGAGCCTTTTCTAGCTTTTCTGGCATGAGCCATGGTTCCAAGGATAGTGTTGGCCAGATCAAGATCAAGGCCATTTAAGATGCGGTAGAGCAGGACCATAGCATTGTCGGTGGGGAGTGAGCCAGAGTTAAGACGGGGTGAGGAGTGGGTGAGTTGCTTTGAGGTGCTGTTGGATGCTTCGGGTAGGAGATACTTGGCTCGGGCAAGGATGATGCAATTCTATTTTGAGGGGTGTATGTCAGTGGGTGGAACAGGGGTAGGTAAGCCAAGGAAATCTCCAAAATCATTGGAGTTGAGAGAGATTCTAACCCCTTTGACAACAGACTCCAAAGACCAACCATTGGTGTCGTTTTTGGCTTTTAGGTTAATGTAAAACAGACGGGTAAGCTGGGGGTAGTAGACAGTTTCAAGGTTAAGAAGGGTCCATGCTGGGGATTTTTTGAGGAGATCAATGCATGGTAACTTCAAAGCTTCGAAGAACTCAAAATCCAAAAAATCAGAACAGCTAATCTTACGAGTTCTAAACTCGTCTACCCACTTACCAGCAGTCTCAACATCTTGAAACCAAGAGGAGGGCAAGGATTGATTTACCTGGATATAGGCCGGGGGGTCTGCATTCTTTCTGCGAGCAACTGTTGGTGCAGCTCTCTTGACAGGCGCTACAAGACTCTTGACAGTGCCCTTCCTGGTACGCTTAGGGGATGGAGGCTTGACAGCAGCAGGGGCTTTCCGCTTCTTTGGAGACGGGGGAGGAGGAGGAGAAGGAGAGGGAGATTCTTCCTCCTCTTCCTCAGACCCCGCTTCATCTCCTTCAGCTTCCTCGTCTTCCCCAGATCTCTCTTGCTCTTCTTCTTCTTCCTCAGGCTCCTCCTCGGATGGAACCTCCTCGGCTTCGGCTTCCTTCCGAATCCGCTCAGCTTCCTCCTCTTCCAGTTTCCTAGCAAGCTCGGCCTCCTCATCGGCCTTTTTCTTTCTCAAGGCTTCCTCCTCGGCTTCTTTGGCAGCATCCCTTTCCAGAAGGGCGTCGAGATCTTCTTCCTCCTCTTCCTCGTCCACTTCCTCAGCCAAAATCTTCCACTTTCCTTTCTGTTTAGCACTGATCGGCTTCTTAGCAGAGCGCTTTTGAGAGCCCTTGGGAACAATGGCCGTGCTCTCAGCGATGGTGCTCTAGACGACAGTTGGGACGATGGCTTGAGGAGCGGGTTCAGGTGTGGGAGAGGTAGCAGTGGCCTGACGTCCCTTGGGGGTGGCGCCAAGTCTTTTGGGTGTGACGGCTTTCTTGGTTTTGGGTGCCATGGAGGAAATTGGCTAGGGTTTTCTTAGAACAGATGGGAGGTTGAAGAAGGAGAAGGTGAAGGGGTTTGGATCAGTTCTGAGTGTGGGTTGTAATCGGGTACAGAATTGAGTTTAAGTAGAGGGAGTGATGGGACGGGTTTAGAGTTCCAAGGAAAGAAATCATCACATTGCCAATTTGAAAAAATTTCCAATTCAAAATTCAAATGTTCCCATAAAAATCGGACTGAATAACCAAAAATCTAGTTCCAAAAATAAATTATTTTTAACGATTAAGAAAATCACTAAAAGGGCAATTTTTGAAATCCGATTAAAACAAATATAATTGATTAAATATCTAAAAAGATATTAACCAAAAATATATGATCCGATATATGTAATCCACCATTTAGTTCACACACCTTGACATGGTTCTCAAGGGTCTTGACACTAAGTAGAATTTATCTTTCGTAAAGGGAAAGCTCCCCCTACGAAAGTGCATCCTTGTTAAGCATCCCAATCTCTCGTCTTATGAAGGTGAACCTGTCCTCTGCCAAAGGCTTAGTAAAAATGTCAGCCCATTGATAATCAGTAGAAATAAAAGATATGGACACATCACCTTTTTCAACATGATCTCTAATGAAATGATGCCTTACATCAATATGTTTGGTCCTTGAATGCTGAACAGGATTCTTAGTGATGGAGATGGCACTTGTATTGTCACACTTAATTGGAATACCTTTGAGATTGATGCCAAGATCTCGCATTTGTTGAGCTATCCAAAGGATTTGGGAGCAACAGGCTCCAGCTGCAATGTATTCGGCTTCTGCAGTGGATAGAGCAACTGAGTTTTGCTTCTTTGAGTGCCAACTGATCAAAGATGCTCCTAAGAATTGGCAACATCCTGATGTGCTCTTCCTATCCACCTTATAGCCTGCAAAATATGCATCAGAATATCCAATTAATGTGAAATCCTTTTGCTTTGGGTACCATAGTCCAAGCTCTTTAGTGCCATTGAGATATCGAAAGATCCTCTTCACAGCCACGAGGTGAGATTCTTTAGGATCAGCTTGAAACCTAGCACACATGCAAACACTAAACATGATGTCAGGTCTACTAGCCGTGAGATATAATAAAGATCCAATCATTCCTCGATACTCCTTTTGATTGACACTTGTTCCAGTCTTGTCTTGATCTAGAGACAATGTTGAGCTCATGGGAGTCTTGGCTGCTTTGGATTGATCCATCTTGAATTTCTTCAAGAGATCCTTAGTGTACTTGCTTTGGTTGACAAAGATCCCTTTCTTGGTTTGATGAACTTGTAATCCCAAAAAGAAGTTGAGTTCACCCATCAAGCTCATCTCAAATTCACTGCACATGATGTCAGAAAATTCCTTGCACAAAGATGTGTTAGTAGCACCAAATAATATATCATCAACATAAATTTGAATGACCAAAATGTCCTTTCCTTTGGTTTTGATAAAAAGAGTCTTGTCGATCAACCCCCTTTTAAAATCATTTTCTAAAAGATATTTTGACAAGCGCTCATACCAAGCTCTTGGGGCTTGTTTCAAACCATAAAGCGCTTTGTCAAGTTTATAAACATGATTGGGAAATTCTGAACTTTCAAAACCTGGGGGTTGAGCCACATATACTTCTTCCTCTAAGAAACCATTAAGAAAAGCACACTTGACATCCATTTGATATAACTTTATGCTCATAAAGGATGCAAATGCTAATAAAATGCGAATAGCTTCAAGCCTGGCTACGGGAGCAAAGGTCTCCTCGTAGTCAATACCTTCCTCTTGATTGTAGCCTTGAGCAACAAGCCTTGCCTTGTTCCTCACAATCTTACCATTCTCATCCACCTTGTTTCGAAATACCCATCGTGTGCCAATGACTGATTGATGCTTTGGCCTAGGCTTCAAGGTCCAGACTTTGTTTCTTTCAAATTCGTTAAGCTCACTTTGTATAGCAATGATCCAGTCTGGCTCCTGAAGTGCATCATCTACCTTCTTTGGCTCAATAAGCGAAACAAACGCGTGAAAAGCACAAAGATCTTTAAGTTTAGAACGAGTTTGAACGCTAGAAGTAGGGTCAGAAATGATATCCTTTGATGAGTGTGATGAGGAGTATTTGAATTTCCTTTTGCTAGTCTCGGCTCCTTGATTCATCACACTGGTAGGATTGACTTGTAGTACATCTGACTTCGTGGTTCTGTTAGGTTCAGTTACAACAGTTTCTGACGTCTCAACACTGTTGGATTGGACACCAAGGGCTTTGGACGAATCTTCAACACCTTGGGCCAATTCTTCAGTGTTAAGAATCGGTTCCTGCATGTTCCTCTTCTCTGTGTTCTTGGTAGCAGCATCATCACCTTCCTCGTTTTCTTCATGGATGTTAAGATCTATATCTGCAACACTTTCACTCAAAGCACCGTCATTGCATTCATAAAAAATAACATGTATACTTTCTTCAACTACCTGGGTCCTTTTATTGAAGATTCTATAAGCTTTTCTACTCGTGGAGTAGCCAAGAAATATACCTTCATCACTACGCGCATCAAATTTCCCAAGGTTATCTTTTCCATTGTTATGAACAAAACAAGTACAGCCAAAGGGTTTAAAGTAAGATATAAGAGGTTTGCGGCCTTTGAAAAGTTCATAAGGAGTTTTCTTTAAGATGGAACGGATAAGACAACGATTCAAAATGTAATTAGCTGTGTTAATCGCTTCAGCCCAATAGGTTTTAGGTAATGCATTTTCTAAAAGCATAGTCCTGGCCATATCCTCTAAGGTGCGGTTCTTGCGTTCCACAACCCCGTTTTATTGAGGTGTCCGAGGAGCAGAAAAGTTGTGGGAGATGCCATATTTAGCACAAAACAAATCAAACTGAAGTTGATCAAACTCCCTACCATGATCACTCCGAATAGACACTATGGGCTCGTTTCTTAAAGTTTGCAACTCCTTACAAAGTTTTGAAAACTCAAATAAGGCCTCTGATTTTTCTTTCAAAAATGCAACCCAAGTATATCTTGAAAAATCATCGACAACAACTAGCATGTACTTTTTACCATTGGGAGATTTGACTCGCATGGGACCACATAAATCCATATGTAAAAGTTCAAGGGGTCTAGAAGAACTTACAACCGTTTTGGGTTTGAAAGAGCTACGTGTTTGTTTACCTCGTGTGCATGCATTGCACATGTCAATACCTTTGAAGTCCATCTCAGGTAGCCCTCTTACAAGCCCTTTGGACACAAGCTTCTGTAGTGTATGTGGACTCACCTGACCGAGTCTCCTGTGCCAGAGCTTTGGATCGTCCGTCAAAGCCTTTAGACAGGTTAAGCTTCCTTGTGCCACTTGATCAGCATTTACGGCGTATATGTTGTTGTAACGATATGCAGTTAATATAACTTCACCTGTATCATATCTGCACATTATACATCTTTTCTTGTTAAATCTGACATTGTTGCCACTATCACATAATTGAGAGACACTAAGCAAATTATACTTTAAACCATTAACGAGATAGACATTTTTAATACTATGGCTGGAATCACTTCCAACACTACCAATACCAACGATGTCACATTTTCCTTTGTCACCAAGAGTGATTGTTCCCGTGGATTGCTCCTTTAGATCATGAAAGAGAGAACTCTTCCCACTCATATGCCTCGAGCATCCA
Organism: Persicaria maculosa; assembly: GCA_963922045.1. Taxonomy (NCBI): domain Eukaryota; kingdom Viridiplantae; phylum Streptophyta; class Magnoliopsida; order Caryophyllales; family Polygonaceae; genus Persicaria; species Persicaria maculosa. The sequence goes on along the minus strand of OY998252.1, from coordinate 32,814,945 downwards.
CTATCAATAATCCATTTGTGATCTTTCACCTTGGTGATCTCCTGCAAGACAAACATCAACCTTTGTGGCTAGACCAATAAGCAAATTTGGATCCATTGTTGGGGTAAACCATATTTGGTAAAATAGTGCCTTTTGGAACCCAAACTTGTGTTATCCGTTCTTTTCTCAAATGAACAGGAAATGTATTGCGAATAATATAAGGATCCTTTCTTCTATAGGGGCAGGTCTCTTTTACATGTCCCTTTCTAGCACAATGGTGACATATAGGAGAGGTCCTGCTTCCTTTTGCCTTTACAAAAGTGGTAATGTGTTGCTTCTTTAAAAACTTTGGATTGTAACCAATACCACTTTTGTTTAGAGAGCTTTGTTGCTCACCCAACATCCTATCTAAAGTACTTTTGGATTTGGTAAAACTTATGAGGGTTGTCTGTTGGTCTTGAATCTTATTATTCAGGGAGATCTTCTCGTTCTCTAAGTCATGATGCTCATTTCTTAGAGAGGAGAGATCTTGCTTGAGTTCAGATTTCTCTGAGTCAAGCGTCTTGACTTTAATGTCAAGACCTGAATAAGAAGCTTCAAGACTTTTGACCCTCGTAGACAGATCCTCAATAGTTCTTTCCTGGTCCACCGTTCTCTTAATAAGGATGTTAGTTTGGGCAATAAGCTTCTCTTCATTGGCAATCATATTGGAAAGGAATTCCGATAATACCTCTTTTGGACTTTCCATAAGTTCTCTTACAGTGGCTTCAAGCTTTTCATCGAGGGATCCATCTTCTGAGGCCATAAGACAAATGTTGGCCTTCTCATCGTCTGAGTCAGAGTCGGAATCACTCCAAGTTGCCACCATGGCTTTCTTCTTCCATTTGTCACCTTTCTTAGGCTGGCTCTTTGTCTTTTGAGGGCAGTCCTTCACAAGATGATCTGTTTCATCACATTCAAAACAAGACAACGGCTTAGTCTTCTTTTCATACTTGTTGTATTGAGGCTTACCTCAAAATTTTGAAGACTCTGATCCATCCTTGTTGTTGAATTGCTTCTTCATTTTGAGAATTCTAGCAAGGCCTCTTGTGATAAGAGCAAAAGGATCATCCTCATCGTCATTCTCATCTTCGGAATCAGATCCATCCTTGGGCTCATCCTTCTTAGGCTTGAGTGCCAAGTTCTTAGTGCTAGCTGGAAGTTCTCCATCGTCTTCATTAAGAATCATCTCATGCGTGATCAGCTTCCCAAGAAGGTCATCAAGGGGTAGAGTGGTGAGGTCCTGGGCTTCCTCTATAGCTGTTACTTTTGGACCCCATTTCTCCTTTGGAAGGCACCTCAGTATCTTCCTCACTTTCTCAACGTTGGTAAAGCTCTTGCCGAGAGAGTCAAGGTTGTTGGTGATTTCTGTGAATCGTGTGAACATGGCCTTAATTGACTCATCAGACTTCATCTTGAAGAGCTCATACTTTCGAAGGAAGATGCTGATCTTGGTGTCTTTCACTTGGCTTGTTCCTTCATAGGTGACGACCAATTTGTCCCAAATCTCTTTAGCTGACCTACAAGATGAAATACGGTTAAACTCATCAGTGCTAAGACCACAATAAAGTAAGTTAATAGCCCTGTAGTTTTTGGAGATGGTTTCAAGATCTGCTTGGTTGTATTCAGACTCCTTCTTTGCAACTTCGGTATCATTTGGTCCATCTTTCTCTGGAATCTTCGGACCATTCTCTATAATGTTCCAAAGCTCTAGATCTTGGTCTATGATGAACATCTTCATCAAAGATCTCCAGTGGACAAAGTTGTTTCCTACAAAGAGTGGCGGTCTGCTTGTGGACCTTCCCTGTGCAAATCCTCCGCTTGCTTCACCAGACATGATCGAAAACTCACAAGATTGTTAGATCAAAAACAGTGAGTAAAGCTCTGATACCAATTGAAGGTTCGATAATGTAAAACAAAGTAATATAAAGATACTCTAGAAGGGGGGTTGAATAGAGTATGCTCGTTTTTCGCAGAAAGTCTCAAGACTTTTGGAGTTTGTACCAAAACCTTTGAGATTAAACCTGAATCACAAAGTTAGACATTCGAACCAAGTGCGGAAATAAGGTAAAGCAATAAGTAAAGGACACGAGTAATTGTTTACGAGGTTCAGCACGAACTTGGCCTACGTCCCCGCCTAAGGTTCTTCCACAACCCTAGAATTCAAAAGGCTTTATTGATTCGCCTAGCTTAGGATCCTAATAGCTCACCGAGAAGCCTCTCTCCTATACAATTGCAATCTAGTCAACTCACGTTCCCTTGGAGTCCTAGACCAATCTAGAAGAGCCCTACCTCTCTCAGCTATCTAGTACAATCCTCTTACTCTCACAAATCAATAGCCTAGTGCAACTTCCCGAGTTATAAACTCTCGAGTAACACTATAAATGAATATATCCTATAAGCTCACAGTGACTCTCAAAGGCTTTGAAATAAACAACAAACTCTTGAGCGCTTAGCAGAGAGACACTTTGGAAGACAGATCTCGCTTGAATGAATGAAAGCTCGTGTAGCACTTGCGTATTTTCTGTCTTCTTCTTTCTTTCCTTTACATAGAAGTGGAATGGCGCCTAAGGATCTTCACCAACGGCTCTTTCGAATCAGGCTTTGATCTTGGATCTTCTATTTATGGATACTCCAAAGCCATGATCCTCTTTGAATAAGATATCCTCAAAATGCGTCAAAGGAAAGATATATAAACTCGAAATACTTCCTGAAAGATTAGTCATATATATATATATATATATATATATATATATATATATATATATATATATATATATATATATATATATATATACTATAAAGGAAGTATAAGATTAAATAATATTCGGACTTATATAAATAGGTTTTGTATTTCATCAACTGTTACTGCTCCAAGGCCTTTGACACAAACATCCTGTCAAAGCCTTTGAAACATTTATTCCGATTTTCATCAAAGGAGGGAGTTATCAATTCATAATACCAAGAATAAAACTATTTTTACACATTCTATAATCCATGAGAAGAAGTGAGTATTGAATCTTTTTATCTGGTACAATTAACAAGAAACCAAGTAAGATTTGAGATCATATATTTCATGTGCAAGATTTTGTGTGGAAAATTTCATTTGCAATAAGTATGTTATTCTGGATATTCCTGTCAAACACAAAGATCTTTAGCTTTTTGAACCATGATTTCAATTTTTATTATACAAGATGATAATTAATTTGGGGTGGTCAATCGTGGTTAAACCACTGCCCAAGAGCGTCTTGTCGGACGACGTTGACGTACTCATATGGAAACAGAACGTCGACGAACTGCTAGGAAAAAAATCAACATGAGCAAGCTTGTCAGCCACACGGTTTCCCTCATGGAAGGTGTGGGAGATGGAGACGTAATCGAATGCCCCCAACAAAGACCAAGAGCTTTAGAGATTGCATGCTCGCTCTCCCAAGGACATCGTCAAATCCCCTTCAAGGCATTGATCACCTTCAACGCCTTGAAGGGGATTTGACAAAAACCAAACTAGCGCAAAAGACGCAACTACGACTAGAAGGAAAAGAAATTTTCAGATGGGATAAGCCTCTATAATAGGAACAAATAAAGGAAACTTTGATGGAAATAACAAAGATAATGACACATCAACAACAGGGTTCATCATCCGTGACCATTAGGGAGAATCGATAGGTACAGGAGGGGTATAGATTGACGAGCAGGATGCACTGATTTCATAATCATTAGGAGTCATGACGGGTCTCTGAAAGGGAAGAGAACTAGGACTTTGTGTCCACAAATCGAGGGTGAAAGCCTTACCATCATAAATGTCCTTAAAGTTTGTTGGTCCTGTCCTTCGGTAGTTCAAGGCGACTGAAATCCATCATGTCTATAGAGAAGTCAATAGGTAAGCTGATTGTGTTGTCGGATTTTTTTAGACAACTGCTATGCTATCACCCCTTCATGACAAGGGGGTTGGTTTACATTCGTAAGGATGCCATTGGATGGTAGAGTAGAAGAGTCTAGCAATTTTTAAATCTTTACATGTATAAAAAAAATAATAAATGAAAAAGTTATTCAAAAAAGTGTTGGTTTATTTCTTTATGCTGTAATACGTTGAAGAATAAGGAGTGGAGAGGAGGCAGATAAAGAGAGAAGCCAAATCTCTATATGCTTGTGTGTGTGTCCATCAAAGTTATAAGGCCTTATATATGTAAGGAATACATAAGGATACAACCCTCATAAAGTCATCAACCATTAGTTTTCCACCATATGGGAGTTAGGGAGATGAATGGCTAGTAAGGTGAAACATCCACAATTATGGTTTCATAACACTCCCTCTTGGATGTACACCTCTAACATTACAAACTGTCTCATTAAAAACCTTGCCTAGAAAAATCCAATTGGACAAAAACTAGGGCTAAGGGAAAAAGAGTACAGATGTCATTTGATATGCTTTGGTGATACTGATTCGTTAAAAACCTTGTCAGGAAAACCCAGTGGGAAAAAACCTGTTCGTAGGGAAAAATAGTGCAGTACGTATACTCTCCCTCTGAATTCAAAAATCTTCTTGCAACTTTCTCATTTTGATAAGCTCTTCGAACTTCCTGATAATGCTAACTTCATGAGCTGCATGGCCGAGTCTGAATATTGTCTTTCACGTGCACAATCCAAAAAGTCTTCATATATTACACTTGACTTCGATGCAATTGACTTCCTTGTCTTTAGTGATGAGCTGATTACAATGCACAAAAATATAAGGTACGTACTTTAGGACCTATTGTGCTCTTCATCATTTGATACGGGGGATCCAATGTATAGATGGTATATAAGTTGCCTCATTAAAAACCTTATCTTGGAAAACCCCTATGGGATAAAAACCAAGATTAAGGAAAAGAGTACAATGTTGTGTATAGTACTTTAGGACTATGTCACCACTTACACAAATATATGATACTTCAAGTACTATAAGCACCTTTTGGCTTAATCATGCACATATGAAGAGGCAGTCGATCGAGGCTTTCATATTGATGTTTAAGGCATTTCAAATTAATCGATCATTTTTATTTATATTCGTTTATTAATGATCAGTTTGAGTATGCAACTATTATGCCTGACAATTACGCCTGGAGTCAATCTATTGACAACCAAAGATTATATCCCCTACCGGTGCATATATTTTCATAGGCTCTTTCCTATTCCGGAGAATAATATACTAAGAGCATAGTGATCTCACATGCTTCTAGTATATTTCAGACTCATTTGATTTTTGTTGGTTTTAGAGTTACTTCTAGAACCTCCAAATGAGCTAGCTAGTGCAATATACGTGACTTAGTCACTTTTTTGGTCTTAGTAAATGCATTTGATGACTTTATGCTAAACCATATAGTTATCATTTGTTGTACATATAAGTGTTGAAGTTCTGAGTCACTTTCATTCATCCGCGGATCCCAAATGATAGAGAAGTTGTTTTCACGCAATCTCTTTCTTAATATAGTCTCATTTCCTCTTTCCTTAAATATCGAGCATTTGATAATCTTTATAAAACTCGAGGTATTTGATATCTTTTAGGACTCAAATTCCATGCATCATTCAACTTCTTTGTGGTCTTTTCGTTAATTGTGGAGGAGGCCTCAGAACATATACTCTCTTCTAGAGATAATTTGAGAGAAGTTATTGTGTCAAATTCGAAATGCAAAAGTGTATGGGCTCATTTAACTAACAACTCTCCTAGGTCGTTGTGAGCTAATCTATGCCCAACAATGTGATTGATAACTTTCTCTACCTTTTCATATATATGACCAATGTGTTAAGACATCTATACTAGAATAACACTAGTCCCTATGGCAATGTTTTATGTTCGTAGTTGTCTCATTGAACTCGATCAAGAGACATAAGAGACTTTGTATTTACTCTTTATTATAGGTGGTCTTGTTATTATTTTGCCAAGAGAACAAGACGTGCATGTATGGTCACCCTTATTGAGGATCTTCCGGTCCTAGGATCTTCTAGTCCTTTTGGTCGAAATTCATGTGAATTTCAATGATCTTGCGAATCATCGTTTTTTTCTTGAGTGACCATATGCCACAAAGAATAAGATTTCGTCATCAACTAACTTCTGGTTAGTGACATTATAAGTTTCAATGGTATAAATAAGTGTCAAAATGGTAAAACATTCTAACCATTGAAATTTGTACATGGTTAACGACCAACTATATTTATCGTCATTCATAATATTCTTCAGGACATTAGAAATTAACGGTACAAAGATGACCTAGTTATAAGCCACAAAATAACTTTGGTTATGCGCTTAACCATTACCTATTTTACACCCTCTACAAGAGGAGCATGCTTCATACCATGCTTAGAGGATTATCAAGAAGTGGCCTTGTAAACCAGATCATGTTTTGTGGTTATTTATATTGATCATTTTACTATATATGTCCATGAAAAAATCGTTCCGAATATATCATAAAACTCATATTCCATGTACTTCTACGAGAGTACAAATGGTAAAAATAAGATTCATATACTCTTCTAGAGTTCATAATAATACGAAATTAGAGTCTTCAAGCTCCGATGTAGATTTTGATAAAAACTCACAATCTACTTGATTGTTTAACAATTGAGTTTAGAAGTTTCAAACTCAAAAAATAGGTGATGAAAAACTCACAATATAGTGGATCAATGTAAAATAATAATAAAACTATGTAAAAGATAATACTAAATAGTAAAGTGTATTAAGAAACATGTATATCCACAACAATAATCTTAAATAGATAAATAAAATTAATGTCAACTGCTTTGAGTTACAAGAAAATTTAACATAGATCTTCGAGACATTTTTTATTACCTACGTCAAGAGATTGTATTCTTATATGCAATTTTATATAGGAAAGGAATACATAATGATATAACCCTAATAAAGTCATCAACCATTACTTTTCCACCATATAGGAGTTAGAGAGATGAATGAGTACTAAGATGAAACATACACAATTATGGTTTCTGACGAGAGGGTTTCTCGACCAAATAAATTTATAGTCAAAACCCCGCTATAGGATAATGAAGTCAGGTTCGTCCTCAGGAGGTAAGTCAATGGTTCTAGGTTTAGTGTGTTTTGGGGGTCCAGGGATAGCGGGAAAAGGTGTACGGTTGCTGTCGGCGTCTACTAAGACTTGGTCGATGTCGAGGGATGAAGAGGGAATGGTGGTGGATGTCGGTTAACCTGTGTAGAATTTAAGCGAAAATAGCAAAAACAAAGATAATGAAAGTGCAAACTTCCAAAGTTAGGGATCACCACAACAATAAACATATATGTAACTCATAAATCACATAAAGATGCATGCTTTATATCAAAGAATCGACTTTCGCAAATTACAACAATTTAGGTGATAGAGGCTCTTGCATAAAAACCTAATTTGTTTCTACATTTTCTTAATTAGGATTAACCAACTTTCGCAAGAAAAGCCTAATTACTATCCAAATTCATAATTAATTCACTTTCGCTTCATAATTGCAAATAAGGAATTGTCCTCAACTGTCGCAAAGGATTATGCATATAGGTAGATGATGATAAAGATATACAAATTCATAAATTCATAAATTAAACACACATATCTCTTGTTGGGATCACCCCAACCCTAGAAGAAGGAAATTAGAAATAAAACGTAATAAAAGAAACTAGCTTTAACATTCAACTCAGACTTAAACTTACAAAAACTTCCAATCTTTCCTCTTCCTCTCCCTGCGCCCGAAGACGACTTGACTTGAATCCATGGAAATCAGTCCCTTAGGGCTTTATTTATAGGCTCCAATCCTAGCTATTCTAGGAAGGAACAATCTATCTCTATCTAAAACTATCTATCTAAAAGCTTAAGATAAAACTTGATAAATAAAGGAAATAAATCTAATAATTAAACAAGGGAAATATCTAATGTGGATAAATCTTCCTTGAACTTGATAGATCTTCACATGTCTTGATAAAATATCACGTGAATTGCATGGTAAGTAATCCACAATGCTCGGGCTCCACTCGTTCTCGACTCAGAATGACTCTGGTGAGTACTCGACATTGACCAAAGTAATCGACATCGAGTAGTCCTTCTCCTCGAATTGCACTCGAGCTCGGGTAAATTCTAGACTCAACATGGGTACTTGACATCGAGTAGTCTACTCGACGTTGAGTAGCCTTTTACTCCTCGAGTGTGGCTCTGCTCGTGCTCGACTTAGGGATTTCGGCCAGTGTACTCGACATCCACCAAAGAGGTCGACGTCGACTAGTCCCGTCAGCTTTTAGCATTCTGCTCCGTTCTTGAAACGCACTTTCCTGAGTTCTCGTTCGTCTGATTGACGCATATGAGTATGCGTTGGAAAGCTCTTTTCGAAAGCTACAACTCTCATGAAGTTATTAGAACTTGATTCAGAATGATGAATGGTGAAAAGTGGCGTTTTCTCCAACTGCAACATCCTGTGCTCTTCCTAATTAGCTTCTCCAATGTCTTCATGACTTTCCTTTAGCCTCCAAAGTGTGTCCAATTTCTGCGAAATTAAACAAAAACTAGTGGACTCTATAATTTGGAAAATAAGCATAAACTACATAGATTCTGTACAATTCTAACCCAAATGCATGAAATGTATACATAAATCGATATAAAAATCAGTGTAAAACATGGCAAAATAGGCTCACAACAAACACCCCATACTTAAGCTTGCTTGTCCTCAAGCAATACTTTTAATGGTCATACAGGGGAAGAACAAAACTCTAAACATCTTAGATCCATTCTCATATAACCCTGCAATCAATTACCATCATCGAAAAGGTACTAATGTCACCAACCCATGCTTGCGAGAAAAAGCAACATCTACACATAAAAGAAGGGTTATGCAAAAAACAATTTACATGACAAAACATTAATAATCAAGAGGACTTTAATAAGCTCAATAAGGAGTAGATTGGTAAAAGGCTAAAGGTGGGATATGTTTGGCCATGTGGTGCTAATGATCTAGGGAAATGGAGTAATTTTCAAACTTTTCATACCACATTCCTTCTTCCTTTGATTCCTCACCTTTCTCTCATTCGCTCATTGCTTTTTTTCATTATAATGCTTTTACCTCTCTAACCTCAGCACCCCCTTCTCGCGAGTCGCAAACATGGGTGTCATGAATGGCCCCGGATACTTAGTGCTTCGGACTCCCCACCTTGGTGTCCCATCCCGCGGAACTATTATCTCGACGCAGGCAGGGTCGATCTACCTTTATCTCCTGAGGTGACCGGATTTTCTTTCACTCATTAAATTTTCCAAAATATATGATGATTCTCCTGCCAAACTCCAATAATGATAATAACAACAACACAAACACCATATAATAACTTCCATAATGTGACATCATTCTCAACATAATCCCCGGATGGAATAAGGTAAAGAATGGGCAATATTTAGATCATGTGGAGCATTAATTGAAATAAGGCATAATATGACTTTTGTGATGCATAAGCATAGGTATGGTTGAGGAATATAAACATATGAGCATTATATGGAAAATATAAAGTCCTCCATCCTCTTATCATGCAACATGTCAAAATCAACTTCAAATTTTACCTCCTTTTATGGTTTTCAAGAAATAATGCACTTCATTGCGACTTCTCTTTACTAGGCAATTTCATGCTATATCTCTAATGAATCCAATTTTTGCATCATCGAGTTCTATTTAAGCTTTCATGACACTAATCCAAAATTTTCAATGGGGGTGATTTTTATAAACTTTGGAAAACACTTATAAGCACTTAGATAAATAATAGTTCCAAAGTAGCCATGTATAAGCAATTCGAGAAATAAACTTAAAACATGCACATATAATGTCAAATATGGTCAAATATGCATGAAGTAAGCCCTTCTCCTACCCCATACTTAAACATTACAGTGTCCTCACTGTATAAAAACAAGGGTAAAGAAAGAGACTCACTAGACAAGTGTGCATATCGTCGGAATCGAGGGTTGTTTATGCTGCAGAAGTGGTCGATCTCGAGGAAGAGTAGTCGACGTTTACTAGGTTACTCGACCTCGAGTACACATGAAGCCTCAGGGTGATCCTCGTCGACCACATGCTCATTTCCTTGTGATGGGTAGTCGACGTCGAGTAGAGTAGTCGACGTCGATTAGAGTACTCGACGTTGAGTACTTCTGCAACGTCTTTTACCTACAAATTTGTTAGGAAGACAATATTCCACAATAGAAAAACTTAAAAATAATGTTTCGAAACCAAAAACCAAAAACAAATGTCCAAAAAAACCATAAAAACTAAGTCTTTTATTACAAGCTCTAGACTTTATAGTCGCTAGGCCGACTTTCTCCGTTGAAGATCAAGGTGGCATCTGCAGTGCCCATGTAGACCGGGCCTCGAATAGGACTCCATTCTTGTCAATTAGTTGTAGACCTCCTGAATGGATCTTGTTCACCGTGAAAGGTCCCATCTTTTTCTCCTTGAGCTTGTTGGGGAACCAATGATTCTTAGATTTGGAAACATAGACTTTGTCTCCAACTTCATACTCCTTAGGCTCGTCATTGGAAACCCTGCATAATCGCACATACCAAGGCAAACCTCTCCCATGTATACATAAATCTTTAATGGAAATAGGAGAAGATACATTTTTACCTTGGCTTACCGTCACGGAATCACAATTTGGGACCTCCTGATCTACTCGACATCGAGTAGAACTACTCGACGTCGAGTACGTTACTGCTCCTGGTGGACTGTACGATGGAAGTGGAGAAGTCAATGTGGGGGACTGGTCAACGTCGAGTAGTCTACTCGACATCGAGTACTCCTCGGCTCCGGCTATGTTGCTCGATGAAGGCGCAGTCGATGGAGGGCACTGGATCTGGTCAACGTCGACTAGAGTACTCGACGTCGAGTACTTCTGGTCGAAATCGATCCTATACTTAAGACCTGGAAAAGCATCCGAAAAATAGTTAGTCGACGTCGACTTACCTTGGTCGATGTCGAGTAGATTCTTTGTCTCTTCGTTCAGGATGGCCATGATCTCTTCCACCTGTGCTTCCATATCCCTCTTCTCCAGTTCCTCGGGAGTCATATTTCTTACATTGAGCTCCCCGCAAGTGATGTACCTAGCTGCTATTGATTTGACCGCTTCCATAGGACCTGTATGCCTTTCAGTTTTATTAAAAGAGTACTCAATTACCTCATCGCTGATGTTGAAAGTGAGCACTCCCTTCCTTAGGCTTATGTTGGCATCCACCATCGCTAAGAAGGGCCTCCCTAAAATAATTGGACAAGCTGGGTCCTCTGCTATATCGATAACTAGAAAATCAGTAGGGACAAATAACTTACCTACATGTACAGGCACATCGTCCACCATGCCTGTTGGGATGACTACAATGTTGTTTTCCATATAGAGTTTCGCATCCATAGGCTCTAGAGCACCTATCTTAACTTTGGACCAGATTGATAAATGCATTATACTCACACTGGCTCCCAAGTCACATAAGGCATTAAATTTATATTGACCAAATCCAATGGTTGTAGAAAACTTATCTGGTTCTCGCCTTTTCTTTGTAACGTCCATCTTGCTGCACTCCTCTATGATCTCAGCCATTGATCGCTTCTTGCTCAGAATCTCTTTGAGGAACTTTACATACGACGGCATCTCATGAAGATCTTATGTGAAAGGGATTGTGACATTTAGCCTCTGAAGCATCTTCACGAACCGCTGAAACTTCTTCTCTGCTGGATCCTTCAAAGATTTGGTTAGGAATGACAAGTTTTTCTTTTTTGGAGGTGCAGGAGTGTTGTCGACGTGGTAAGAAGGGTGGTCGACATCGACTGGGGAGTCCTCGACATTGACTACAATAGTCAATTTCTGGGCGGGTGCAGAGGGGTGGTCGACGTCGACTAGTGGGTCCTTGACGTCGAGTAGATGCTGGTCGACGTTGATTGGTTTACTCGACGTCGAGTACTCCTCTGCAACTTCTGTGTTCTGTTCGGGCGTTGGTGTCTGTCACCGACTCCTGAGATTCATAGCAGCTACTTGTCCTGCAGATTTACCCTTAGGGTTAGGTTCAGAAGATTCAGGGAGCGTACCTGATTGTTTTGGGACGGATGTAGCCAGTTGATTAATCTGGGTCTCCATGGTTTTCCACCAGATGTCTATCTCCCCAAGTCTAGAATTGATGTGGTGTAGCTGAGTGTGGATGGAATTGATTGATTGCTTGCTCTCGCTGTGGTTCCTTCGCATCTCTTCAAGAATAACGTGCATGTCATCCTTCTTACCTTCCCTGTCAGGGTGACCAGGAGCTCTGTAGGGCGGGGGGCCTCTTGGTTACTGGGGCGGGCGATAATGGCTCGAACTTTTCTGCTGATGTTGTCCTGAGTAATTTCCCCCGGCATAACGCGCCTCTTCGTGGGTCTCTGCTACTAATATCTGATCGGCGTGTGGGCACGCAGTTGTGTTGTGCATCACAGACCCACATTCCAAACAAGGTTTATCTTTAGAAAGGAATTTAACTTGTTTGGTAGGACGACGTACCTGATCGTTATGAAACTGGTCCCTGATGTCTGGATTAATCTCTTTAGGTGGCACATATAGAGGCATAGATGGGGCAAACCTTTCATACCTTTCGTCGCCAGAGGCCGTAGAAGTCCCATAAGTATTGTCATAGTTTGCCAGCGTCTCATAGGTCTCCCAAGCATGTTGTGGGGTGTACTCGAGATACCTATAAGCGGTGTAATTGTTGATCCGATCCTTAGTAGGTGCATCCAGGTCGTTGAAGATGATCTCCTGGATGACATAGGGTGGTTGTCCGTGCGTAGGACAGGATTTCAGAAGCCTTTTGTAGCGCTCCCAGACTTGTGCTAGTGTCTCCCCTGGCTTCTGTCTGAAAGCCGTGATTTGTTGTCTGAGTGCCGCTATTTTTACAGGAGGAAAGAACTTGTTAAGGAACTAGTCCTGTAGTTCGTTCCACATGCGAATTGATCGTACTGGTAATCCTTCAAGCCACTATAATGCTATTCCTGCAAGGGACCAACGAAAAGCCTTTAGTTTAAGATATTCTAGATTAGCATCATCTGCAATTCACATAAATCTAGAAAAGTAGTGACGTGTTCTAAAGGACATTCATTGGGCTTTCCTCTAAATTGATTCCTCCTAATTTCAGTAATAAAAGAAGGCCGAATTTCATAATTAACAGGACGAAGAACGATCAGTGATTCTGGAACTTCCAGAGTAGGATGCAGATACTCCTTTGTGTTTGCTGGGACATGCCCAATCTGCTCATCAAGTTCCCTTCTAGCGTTAACTTCGCGATCTACCCTTGCTTCCCACCGTTGTTGATTCTGTTGATATCCCGCCTCTCATCGGGCGTGCTCTGCTTCTCTGGTGGTTAATTCCTCAATCTGTAGGCAGAGTTGCTCAAGCTCCTCTGCTGGTGTGAGCGGGACCGTATTGTCGTTTGTAGTCGACATTAGTCTCCTCCTAAGTCTTTGTTGTAGATGGAAAAATTGTTCAGGCTCGAGAATATGGTCTATGGGTGTGCGATCAGTTCTTCGCATGCACCTGAAAAACAAAAAGAAAAAGAAAAAGAGAGTTAAAAGGAACTAAAAAGGCACGATTGATTGCTTCCCCGGCAACGGCGTCAATTTGACGAGAGGGTTTCTCGACAAAATAAATTTATAGTCAAAACCCCGCTATAGGATAGAGGAGTCAGGTTCGTCCTCAGAAGAGAAGTCAGCGGTTCTAGGTTTATGGTGTTTTAGGGTTTCAGGGAAAGCGGGAAAAGGTGTACGGTTGCTGTCGGCGTCAGCTAAGACTTGGTCGATGTCGAGGGATGGAGGGGGAATGGTGGTGGATGTCGGGTAACCTATGTAGAATTTAAGCGAAAATAGCGAAAACAAAGATAATAAAAGTGCAAACTTCCAAGGTTAGGGATCACCACAACAATAAGCATATATGTAACTCATAAATCACATAAAGATGCATGCTTTATATTACATAATCGACTTTCACAAATTCCAACAATTTAGGTGATAGAGGCTCTCGCATAAAAACCTAATTTGTTTCTACCTTTTCTTAATTAGGATTAACCAACTTTCGCAAGAAAAGCCTAATTACTATCCAAATTCATAATTAATTCACTTTCGCTTCATAATTGCAAATAAGGTGATAACTCCCTCCCTTGATGAAAATCGGAAAAAGTTTCAAAGGCCTTGACAGCTTGTCTGTGTCAAATGTCTTGGAGCTTTAACAGTGTTGATGAAATAAAAAACTTGTTCTATATGTTATTATGTTCGAAATATTATTCAATATGATTATATACTTCAATTATATTATTATATAGTTAACTAACCTTTCAGGAAGTATTTTCGAATTATTTCCTTCTTTATGATGGAACTTGAGAAGATTCAAATCGGAAAGATTGTGGCCTTCGAAGTTTCCAAATATAGAAGATCCAGCTCAAAGCCATAATCTAGACTAGCCGTTGGAGAAGATCCTTGGCGCTGATTTATCTCAATATAAAGAGAAGGAAGATGAAGACAGGAGATATACATTCATTGAACACGAGCTTTCATACACTCCAAGCCTTCAAGAGAAATCTGTCTTCGTGTGCTCTCTGCTTGTCCTAAGAGTCTGTTATTTCATTTCAAAGCATGTGAGAGTTACACAGTGAGCTTATAGGATATATTCATTTATAGTGTTAAACTCGAGAGTTTATAACTCAGGAAGTGAACACTAGGCTATTGATTCTCGAGAGTAAGAGGATTGTACTAGATAGCTGTGAGAGGTGGGGCTCTTCTAGATTGGTTTAGGACTCCAAGGGAACGTGAGTTGACTAGATTGCAATTGTATAGGAGAGAGGCTTCTCGGTGAGCTATTAGGATCCTAAGCTTTGTGAATCAATAAAGCTTGTTGAATCCTAGGGTTGTGGAAGAACCCTAGGCGGGGACGTAGGCCAAGTTCGTGCCGAACCTCGTTAACAATTCGTTGCATCCTTTACTTATTGCTTTACCTTATTTCCGCACTTGGTTCGAATTGTTTAACTTTGTGATTCAGGTTTTCAGAGAAAAGACTAAGTCTAACCTCAAAGGGTTTGCACGAGCTTCAAAAGTCTTGAGACTATCTGCGAAAAACCGGCATACTCTATTCAACCTCCCTTCTAGAGTATTTCTATATTACTTTGTTTTACATTATTGAACCTTCAATTGGTATCAGAGCTTTACTCACTTCTTTTGATCTAACAATCTTGTGAGTTTTCGATTATGTCTGGTGAAGCAAGCGGAGGATTTGCACAGGGAAGGTCCACGAGCAGACCACCACTCTTTGTAGGAAACAACTTTGTCCACTGGAGATCCTTGATGAAAATGTTCATTATAGATCAAGATCTGGAACTTTGGAACATTATAGAGAATGGTCCGAAGGTTCCAGTGAAAGAAGGACCAAATGGAACCAAAGTCGCGAAGACAGAGGCTGAATACATCCAAGCGGATCTTGAACTCGCCTCCAAGAACTACAGGGCCATTAACTTACTATATTGCGGTCTTAGTACTAATGAGTTTAATCGTATTTCATCTTGTAGGTCAGCTAAAGAGATTTGGGACAAGCTGGTTGTCACATACGAAGGAACCAGTCAAGTGAAGGACACCAAGATCAGTATCTTCCTTAAAGTATGAGCTTTTCAAAATGAAGTCTGATGAATCAATCAAGGCCATGTTCACACGATTTACAGAAATCACCAACAACCTTGATTCTCTCGGCAAGACCTTTGAGAATGTTGAGAAAGTGAGGAAGATATTGAGGTGCCTCCCAAAAGACAAATGGGGTCCGAAAGTAACAGCCATAGAGGAAGCCCAAGATCTCACCACTCTGCCCCTTGATGACTTGCTTGGGAAGTTGATCACACATGAGATGATTCTCAATGAAGACGATGGAGAACTTCCAGCAAGCACTAAGAACCTGGCGCTCAAGTCTAAGAAGGATGAGCCCAAAGATGTGTCTGATTCTGAAGATGAGGATGATGATGAGGATGATCCCTTTGATCTTATTACAAGAGGTCTTTCTCTAATCCTCAAGATGAAGAAGCAATTCAACAACAAGGATGGATCAGAGTCTTCTAAATTTCGAGGTAAGTCTCAATACAACAAATATGACAAGAAGACTAAACCTTTGTCTTGTTTTGAATGTGGTGAAACAGACCATCTTGTGAAAGATTTCCCTCAAAAGACGAAGAGCCAGTTCAAGAAAGGTGATAGATGGAAAAAGAAATCCGACTCAGGTGACTCAGACTCCGATGATGAAAAGGCCAACCTTTGTCTCATGGCCTCAGGAGATGAATCCCATGATGAGCAACTCGAGGTAACTGTAAGAGAGCTCATGGCAAGTCCAAAAGAGGTACTATCGGAATTCCTTTCTAATATGATTGCCAATGAAGAGAAACTTATTGCCCAAACTAACACTCTTATCAAGAAAATCGTGGACCAGGAAAGAACTATTGACGAACTGTCTAGGCGGGTCAAAAGTCTTGAAATTTCTTATTCATGTCTTGACATTAAAGTCAAGACTCTTGAATCAGAGAAATCTGAACTCAAGCAAGATCTCTCGTCTCTGAGAAGTGAACATCATGACTTAGAGAACGAGAAGATCTCCCTGAATAATAAGATTCAAGACCAACAGACAGCCCTCATAAGTTTTACCAAGTCCAAGGGCACTCTTGATAGGATGTTGGGTGAGCAACAAAGTTCTCTAAACAGAAGTGGTATTGGTTACAACCCGAGGTTTTTAAAGAAGCAACACATTACCACTTTTGTGAAAGCAAAAGGAAGCAGAACCTCTCCTATATGTCACCACTGTGCTAGAAAGGGACATGTAAAAGAGACTTGCCCCTATAGAAGAAAGGATCCTCATATTATTCGCAATACATTTCCTATTCACTTGAGAAAAGAACGGATAACGCAAGTTTGGGTCCCCAAAGGAACTATTTTATCAAATATGGTTTATCCCAATAATGGATCTAAATTTGCTCACTGGTCTAGCCACAAAGGTTGATTTTTGTCTTGCAGGAGATCACCAAGGTGAAGGAGCACAAATGGATTATTGATAGTGGATGCTCGAGGCATATGAGTGGGAAGAGTTCTCTCTTTCATGATCTAAAGGAGCAATCCACAGGAACAATCACTCTTGGTGACAAAGGAAAATGTGACATCGTTGGTATTGGTAGTGTTGGAAGTGATTCCAACCATAGTATTAAAAATGTCTATTTTGTTGATGGTTTAAAGTATAATTTGCTTAGCGTTTCTCAATTATGTGATAGTGGCAGCAATGACAGATTTAACAAGAAAAGATGTCTAGTGTGCAGAAAAGATACAGGTGAAGTTATATTGACTGCATATCGTTACAACAATATATACGCTGTAAATGCTGATCAAGTGGCACAAGGAAGCTTAACCTGTCTAAAGGCTTTGACGGACGATCCAAAGCTCTGGCACAGGAGACTCGGTCATGTGAGTCCATATACACTACAAAAGCTTGTGTCCAAAGGGCTTGTAAGAGGGCTACCTGATATGGACTTCAAAGGTATTGATCTGTGCAATGCATGCACACGAGGTAAACAAACACGTAGCTCTTTCAAACCCAAAAAGGTTGTAAGTTCTTCTAGACCCCTTGAACTTTTACATATGGATTTTTTTGGTCCTATGCGAGTCAAATCTCCCAATGGTAAAAAGTACATGCTAGTTGTTGTTGATGATTTTTCTAGATATACTTGGGTTGCATTTTTAAAAGAAAAATCAGAGGCCTTATTTGAGTTTTCAAAACTTGTAAGGAGTTGCAAACTTTAAGAAATGAGCCCATAGTGTCAATTCGGAGTGATCATGGTAGGGAGTTTGATCAACTTCAGTTTGATTTGTTTTGTGCTAAATATGGCATCTCCCATAACTTTTCTACTCCTAGGACACCTCAACAAAACGGGGTTGTGGAACGAAAGAACCGCACCTTAGAGGATATGGCCAGGACTATGCTTTTAGAAAATGCATTACCTAAAACCTATTGGGCTGAAGCTGTTAACACAGCTAACTACATTTTGAATCGT
Source organism: Persicaria maculosa (assembly GCA_963922045.1). NCBI lineage: Eukaryota > Viridiplantae > Streptophyta > Magnoliopsida > Caryophyllales > Polygonaceae > Persicaria > Persicaria maculosa. The sequence continues at coordinate 32,796,856 of OY998252.1, read as the reverse complement.
TGTCTTATTCGTTCCATCTTAAAGAAAACTCCTTATGAACTTTTCAAAGGCCGCAAACCACTTATATCTTACTTTAAACCCATTGGATGTACTTGTTTTGTTCATAACAATGGAAAAGATAACCTTGGGAAATTTGATGCGCGTAGTGATGAAGGTATATTTCTTGGCTACTCCACAAGTAGCAAAGCTTATAGAATCTTCAATAAAAGGACCCAGCTAGTTGAAGAAAAGAACGAGGAAGGTGACGATGCTGCTACCAAGAACACAGAGAGGAGGAACATGCAGGAACAGATTCTCAACACTTAAGAATTGGCCCAAGGTGTTGAAGATTCGTCCAAAGCCCTTAGTGTCCAATCCAACAGTGTTGAAACGTCAGAAACTGTTGTAACTGAACCTAACAGATCCACGGAGTCAGATGTACCACAAGTCAATCCTACTGGTGTGACGAATCAAGGAGCTAAGACTAGCAAAAGGAAATTCAAATACTCCTCATCACACTTATTAAAGGATATCATTTATGACCCTACTTCTAGTGTTCAAACTCGTTCTAAACTTAAAGATCTTTGTGCTTTTCACGCGTTTGTTTCTCTTATTGAACCAAAGAAGGTATATGAGGCATTCAAGAGCCAGACTGGATCATTGCCATGCAAAGTGAGCTTAAAGAATTTGAAAGGCAAAGTCTGGACCTTGAAGCCTAGGCCAAAGCATCAATCAGTCATTGGAACACGATGGGTATTTCGAAACAAGCTAGATGAGAATGGTAAGATCGTAAGGAACAAAGCAAGGCTTGTTGCTCAAGGCTACAATCAAGAGGAAGATTTTGCAGGCTAAGGTGGATAGGAAGAGCACATCAGGATGTTGCCAATTCTTAGGAGCATCTTTGTTCAGTTGGAACTCAATGAAACAAAACTCAGTCGCTCTATCCACTGCAGAAGCCGAATACATTGCAGCTGGAGCCTGTTGCTCCCAAATCCTTTGGATAGCTCAACAAATGAGAGATCTTGGCGTCAACCTCAAAGGTATTCCCATTAAGTGTGACAACACAAGTGCCATCTCCATTACAAAGAATCCTGTTCAGCATTCAAGGACTAAACATATTGATGTAAGGCATCATTTCATTAGAGACCATGTTGAAAAAGATGATGTGTCCATTTCGTTTATTTCAACTGATTATCAATGGGCTGGCATTGTTACTAAGCCTTTGGCAGAGGACAGGTTCACCTTCATTAGACGTGAGATTGGAATGCTTAACAGGGATGCACTTTCGTAGAGGGAGCTTTCCCTTTACGAAAGATAAATTCTACTCGGTGTCAAGATCCTTGAACCTCATTTCAAAGGTTGTGAACTGAATAGTAGAGTACATATAACGGATCAGATATTTGGTTGATATCTTATTAGATATTTGATCAAATATGGTTTTAATGGATTTTAACCTTCTTTATATGTTACCTATTTTATTTTCGGAAAAATCCTTTTATTTTATCCGAGTATAGTTTATCTGTGGAAATTATTTTAAAATCGGATAAATCTTTTCTTGCCTTTAAGAATTGAAATGATCTTTTTAAAATTTGAATTTTTGGTGACTATTTTTACGCTCCTCCGTTTGTTGAAAGACAAAAAGGGGGAGATGGTTTGATGGTTTAGACTTTATAATTGTTGTTACATTGTTGGATATTTCTCATTGACTTTGAAAACTTATGATCCAACATTTGTCTAACCCATGCAGGTACTTAGTCCGATTTCACTTATATTATTTATGCTTGACTAAGTTGCAGGGATGCACAGGTTTTGTCTTTCATCAAGGGGGAGATTGATATCTCCCTCCCTTGATGAAAATCGGAATAAGTTTCAAAGGC